>CM032446.1:96703444-96925944 GCA_019049505.1 Pachyrhynchus sulphureomaculatus | reverse complement strand
GATCAAACAGAAAGGCGTGGGTTACACGGGAAATTTTTCAAGAATGGTATTCTAATAGTTTTTGCCCATCAGTCAAATCATACTGTGACAGAAATGGGCTTGAACCTAAAGTTATATTACTCTTAGACAATGCCCCAGGACATCCAACCTCACTTGATACGCCCAGAGACTTAAAGTGTACGTAAAGTTCCTTCCACCAAACACTACGTCAATATTACAACCTATGGACCAGGGAGCAATAGCAAACTTCAAAGCTTATTACCATCGCCGCACTTTTAGCCAACTAATTCATGAAACTGACGGGGAAGGAAGACAGTCTATGCGAGAGTGGTGGAAGTCATACAACATTATGAAGTCTATTCACAACATAGAAGAGGCTTGGAAGGAAGTTAAAATGAGTTGTATGAATGGGGTGTGGCGTAATCTTTGGCCAGATGTAGTGGAAGCACCTAGAAGAATTGTCCAGATGCAGAGACAAGTGCTTGAAGACATTGCTGCAATGATTGAGGGGTCTGAACTTGAAGATGTCACGGTAGAAGATCTCGTAGAACTTGTAGCAACGCACGACGATCCTATTAGCAATGAAGATCTGATCGAGTTACAGAATAATCCTATCTACGATGAGGAAGAACAAGTAGAAGAGAAAGTTTTATCTTCAGGGGAAATACAAAATGCACTTTCAAAAATTTATTCAGGTTTGGACATATTGCAGAGTATAGACAATAATGATGACCGTGTCTTGACCGTGTGTCAAACAATTAAAAACAGTGTTGGGTGTTATGAACGTATTTTACAAGAACGTAAACAAAACGTTACCCAAAAGACAATAGATGTATTTTTCCGTAAAAAATAAGAGTATGTATTGCATAAAGTGTTCTTAGAATTAAAGTGATTGATTAAAATGATTTGTATTTTTTTGTATTAAATTTTGACTATGTTTAATCATAAACCTCGATATACGCGAATTTCAGTTAACGCGATTTTTTTCGGAACGTATCCCTCGCGTAAAGCGGGGTATTACTGTATATATATATATATATATATATATATATATATATATATATATATATATATATATATATTTATATATATATATATATATATATATATATATATATATATATATATATATATATATATATATATATTTATATATATATATATATATATATATATATATATATATATATATATATACATATGTATATTTTGTCTGTTTTATAGGGCGCATCTATTTCTGTCTTCAAAACGGTAAGTATTACACGGCAGTCGTTTAAATTACAAAAAAGTTATTAATTACTCTAGGAATTTTATTAAAATATGTTTACAGTGTTGCAATTTTGTTTTAATTTCTGAACTTTTAGAAAAATATAAAAATCGCCAAAATCGAATTTCCAAAATAAATCCAAAAATATGAACTATAAAAAAATTTTGAATACAAAAATTTCATAACCCTTGCAAGAGCCACTCAGATTTTTAAAACCGAAGTTTTGTCCACTGAAGCCTATTACAAACGTCTTTTTTTGATACCTACCTTGATTTTCCATTTTTAAGTTTTTGAAAGCACCATGAACAAAAGTTTTTAAGTGCAGTCCTGATGTTTTAAAAAAGAAACGAATTAAAGTGTTTGTTACACTACTCTTTTTAACTAAAGGTAATTAAATCCATGTCACGTTGTAAAATACTGGGTTTCAAAAGAATTTATTTACCCTTTGTATATAATAAACAAGTTTAAATAGAAATAATATGTTTATTCATGCTCTTCCTAATTAGTTTAGAAAGTAGAATGTTAGAATTAATTTGAATGAAACAGTAAAGGTGTTTTATAATTTGAATCAATCAAATATCACATAATTAAAGCAGAGGCTAAAATATTTTTCGTAGATAGAAATTTTTCTTTATAATTATCACAGAACCAAATATATAAGTACTAACTGCAAATTTATAGCAAAACTTACTCTAATACACGTATCTGAAAATGTTAAAAATGGCCTCTATTATTGCTTAGGCATTTTTTTGGATAATCTTGCATAATTTTCGGTATAACCCCATATAGAGAAGTCCAACGGGGTTAAATCAGGTGAAAGTGGTGAACAATTTATAAATTCGTTTTTGCCAAACTAATGATTTGGTTTAAATCGGAAAAATCGGACACACCGGCGATCACGGTGTGCCGGTGCTACATCCTGTAAAAAATATCTGAAATTTTTAATAGATCATACTAAAATATTGCAATTCGTTATTTAAAAAGTTTAAATATTTTTTTGTCCAGTCAAGACACCATGGTAAAATAGGTCCCTACCACCTTTGAATTTAAAACGCCTAACTAGACATTAACATTATATCTTTCTTGGAATGCCGTTTTTCTATACAAATGCTGGTTTTCTAGACTCCATCAATAGTGGTTGTTACAAAACCTTCTTTATTTTGACCATAATTTTTTTTATATATGTTCTCGTCTTGTCTGCTTTTACGAAGGATCCATCTACAGAATATGCCCCCTTGTCATAGATGGTGCACCTTATGACAACGACAGGGTTTAAAATTGTTACGGTATAAAATTTTCTTTGAGGAATCTTTTTTTATTCCAGTTTTTTTTTTCGATTTTCCGCAATGAAATGGCATAATAATTTATAATTTACGTAACCTAAATTTTTATATCATCTATGTTAATATAAGCAGTCTTCATTATATATATATATATATATATATATATATATATATATATATATACATAGATGATATAAAAATTCAAGTTACGTAAATTATAAGTTATTATAACGTTTCATAGCGAAAAATCGAAAAAAAACCTGGAATAAGAAGAAAAGATTCTGTAAAGAAAATTCTACACCGTAACAATTTTAAACCCTGTCGTTGTCATAAGGTGCACCATCTATGACAAGAAGATTATGGGGGAGGAGGCATATTCTGTAGATGGATTCTTCATAAAAGCAGACAAGAAGAAAACATATATAAAAGAAATCATGGCCAGACTAAAGAAGGTTTTGTAACAACTGATGGTTTAGCAGAAATACGCACTATCGATGGACTCAAAAAAAACCAGCATTTGTATCGAAAAATGGCATTCCAAGAAAAATATAATGTTAATATCTAGTTAGGCATTTCCAATTTAAAGATGGTAGAGACCTATTTTTCCATGGTGTTTTGACTGGTTTGGTATATCCGAAGCTCAGTAAACGAATTCTAATATCATTTTTCACTAGCATTTGCCAAGTTCGCTTATCTTTGAGAAATCAAAATTACACCAAAGAAAAAAATTTTTAGAAATGCATAACTCCAGGGGCGAAACGTCAAATAAAAAAAAAATTAAAAACAAAAAAGTCAAGTGTGTTAATTAAACGAACATACACACAAGATTAAAATTAAAAGATTTATGTACATAAAAGTTCAAGAAATTAATATATATGTATATATATACATATATATATATATATATAATATATATATATATATATATATATATATATATATATATATATATCTTAGTTGGGGAACTCGGCAAAAAGGGGCGTGATAAGAGATCACACAATTTTCATTAAGCCAATATTTCGGTCCTGGATTGGGACCTTCTTCAGGGCAGAACTGAAAAGAAGAACAAAGCGTATTCACTGATCGTGTCTGGGACAACTTTTGTTATAATAAATAAAATTAGTGTAGAACAAGAATAAGATATTAGTCATAATAAATTAAAAAAACTCACATGAGAAGTGCAAAGATTTCGTTAGCCTGAATGGCCGTAGGTAGCTTATACATAAAAAAGTTGTTACATATAAAAGTTGGTTAATCCATAAAATATATAAAGTACACACTAAAACACTGTAGACAAAATTCTAAAAACCAAATTTAAAAACATGGATGTAATTGGGAACCTTGGATGTTGAGAACATTGTTAATTATTTCACCTGTGACCACCACACATGGCCACCGCCATTTAGGAAAGATGACAAGGACGACAGGAGACAGCTGACCGACAGAGATAAGGGGTTTAGTCAAGAAAACTCAATTAACCAGAATGCGGGTTCGGCACCCGGAAGGAACCGATAAAAACGGGAAGTGCCAGTATTGGACCATAAGTGAGAAGGAGATAGCCAATTGAGCGAACAAAAATCCGGTATGGAGTCGAGGAAGGATAAATCATAACCTAATTATAGGTAAAGGGTGAACGAGGGAGCGAGAGAGAGAGAGAAAATAATGGGAGCAACGAAGAGGAAGATTGTCTAATGAATTAATTATTAATTTATTAATTTCTTATTGGGATCTGATTGGAGGAAGAGATTGTTTGCAAAAACCAATGAAGACTGGAAGCACTAGGAGGTGATAAAGGGGTGACGCAAGGTACTGTCAATGGAAGGAAGACAGTAATTGCTAGGTGCACAAGATGGCCCAGATAAAGTGGAAGGAATCTGTGGAGACCAGGATCAACGAGAGCCGTAAACAAAGAGAGGAAGGAGGAGAGAAACCCTGGAAATTACAGAGCTAAAAGAGAGAAGACCAACCTGGTTCAGATGGATCATACAACAATTGAAGACAGGGAATTATTGTGTGGAATTGATTTATCACAGGAGAGGAGGAAACTATATATGCTACTAAGACCATCTAGGTCGGTTCTTTTATTGATATTAAGGTGATTCTCCTGGATGTAACACATTTCAAGGAATTCTCTCTTGAAAAGATTGTTAGAGAAATGAAGAATTTTGGGTTCCCTGAAATTAAAAGAATAACCATTGTCAACAGAATGGGTCGCCAAAGCACATCTGTGTGGATGGCATCTAGTATCACTTTTATGGAGTGCAATACGACGATTCAAGGATTGAGAAGTTTGGCCAATATAGATTGATGGACAATTGAGGCAGGAAATTGAGTAAACCAAGTCTGACATGGAAAGAACTGGCAGCGGGGCCTTCAGCTTGCTGAAAACACGTCTGTTTTTGAAGAAGTAATATTTGGCAATTTTAATGTTAGGAATGACACACAAAATATGGACCAATTTGTTTGTAAGGGCAGGAATGAATGGTAAAGAAAGCAGCGACCAATTTATTTCGACTGGGGGAGTTAAAGGGGGAGGGGAGATATGCGGTAGGTGGAGGGGAGGGGGTTCTGGGGGAATTTGGTGGATATGAGTAAGCTTGTTGACTTCGTCTTTGGTTCCTAGTAAGAGTTTTCGATTGTATCCATTATTTATGAAAAGATTTGTAAGTGTTTCTTGTGACTGGAGTAAGAAATCAGGATGGACTATTATCTTCAGTCTTCTATATAAGCCTTTGATGACGTTGACTTTCACTTTCCAATCATGGCCAGAGTTTGAATGGATATATCTCCCAGAAGAAGTAGGTTTTCTATACCAATCAAGTTTGATGATGTTAAGGGAGTCTCTAACGACTCTTGTGTCCAGAAATGGAACAGCATTGTTGGTTTCTTCTTCCATAGTGAATTGTAAATGTGGGTCGAATGAATTGAAAACATGAAGAACTTCTTCTTTGCCATCAGCTGGTATGGATAGAATTAAATCGTCTACGTACTGATATAGGAATGGAAGAATAATCTTTGAGTGCAGCTTTTTAAAACATACGACATAACGATTGAAGCAACAACAGGACTGAGGCTACTGCCCATAGGGCATCCAAAAATTTGAGAGTATAAAGAGTCTTTAAATTTGAAGAAGGTTGACTGGAAAAGAAATTCTATTATTGATAAGAAGAAGGATTTGCTGATTTTGGTGTTGGGTGAGAATAATGCCCATTCAGAGTCGATTATTTGGCTGGTTAACTGCCATGAAATATTCGTGAAAAGACTGACTACATCAAGTGATATAATAACGTGGTTTTCTGGTAATTGGAAATTATTGACCATTGCACTAAACGCAAAAGAGTCTTTAATAGCAAATGTATGATAATTGAGGAAGGACTTTTCAAGAAGATTAGCACAAAATTTACTGAGTTTTGAAGTGGGAGAGCAAGTGGTGGAGACGATTGGTCTGAGCGGTACCCCTTCTTTGTGTATCTTGGGTAAACCATAAATCCTTGGTGGAATCGCCTTGTAGTAGTAAAGTTGTTTGGCTGTTATATCGTCGATCCATTTTTTGGTCTTTAACTGCTTGATAAAACTGTTACTCTTGTTTTGATGTTGAGTAGTGGGAACATGAGAGAGCTTCTTGTAAACTTGTTCATCATCAATAAGTTCTAACATCTTAGTTTCATAATGTAGTCTCTCTAGGGCTACTGTAACCGTGCCTTTGTCTGAAGGAGTAATTAAGATCTCACTATGTTGTTTGAGAAATGTGTGTGTCTTGATGAACAAAGTCTTCTCAAAAGAAGTATTGCGGTTTTGTAAAACAGCGTTGGTGCATTTGGCCCTGAGAATATCTTGACTGGATGCTGGTGCAAGCTTAATAAAGGATTCAATGTCAGAAAGGATTGTTTTTACAGGGATATCAGTACCTGGAATGGAATCATAAACAAATTTTGGACCCAAAGCAAGAATTTTATGAACCTCAGGAGGAAAAACAACTGTAGTTAAATTGGTAAACCATTGGGGACCGACTTTTAATTTATCAGTTTTCAATTTATTATAACAACCTAACGATAACATCATTAATTTAAAGTTGTCCCAGACACGATCAGTGAATACGCTTTGTTCTTCTTTTCAGTTCTGCCCTGAAGAAGGTCCCAATCCAGGACCGAAATATTGGCTTAATGAAAATTGTGTGATCTCTTATCACGCCTCTTTTTGCCGAGTTCCCCAACTAAGATTGTATTTTTAATAATTTTGGTAGATACGGCAATCTTTTGCTTTCTTTCTTTATTCTATATATATATATATATATATATATATATATATATATATATATATATATATATATATATATACTCGTATATATGTAGCTAGACAGATTGCAGAAAACTGACCTTAAATACTGGACATACCATACACCTACATAATACGGCAGATCAGGTCTACAGTAAGGCGAAATTTGATTAGGCCTTTCCAAACAAATTTAATTAAAGAAATATATATAAAAATTATTGCCTTTTAAAATAATTACTTCCTCACACCAAAAAATTACTTATACAAGTTTTATGTGGTAATATTTTATTATAATAAGAAAAAATTTTAACAAATGTAATTCACTTAATTTTATTTGCTTCTTTGAAATAACATCGGCTGACTTTGTCGGAAGCTTTTTCGTGGACGGTTAAGAATATCGAAGACGATATGTATTATTTTTGTGATTGCCGTCTTTCTTTTTTTTATTCTTCTTTTGTTTATTGATGTCTTTACCTTTTTTAGTTCAAGTATTTTTCTTCTGTATGGCTGCTGATGATTCTTCATATTCAACATATTTTTGTAAAGATTTGATGTAATTTTCGCAGTTTTTTGTACAGTGTTTTTAGGTGTTGAGATATTAAAGTATTCTTTAACGCTTTATCGTTAGATCCCAAAGTAGACGGTTCACTATTTAAAAGTGGCAATCTATTAGGAAAGTGTAGGAGATTTTTCTTTCTCCCTATCAAGCTGTTGAGCAATTTGCTTGTTTTCATTATTGATAATAATAGAAGCATCTTGTAAGATCGATGTGCTTTCATTACTTGAGTTTGTTTGAGAGAGAGCATTTATATTTTCAGCTACTTTAAACAAATGGTCCGGGAAAAACGTATAGCTAGTGTCTGAAATGGGGACAATACTCAGAAGGTGTGCCATTTCCCAACTCAGGATTCTGTCTCATTATTTTGAATATAAGCATTGGTGGTACAAACTATCCAACCATACTGGCACAACATAAAGCTATCATATTAACTCCTCCTTATCCACTTGTGATTGTGCCGATGTTTCTTCCTTTTTAACCCTAGGACGTTTTGCGTTTTTTTCTCATCAACGTTAAATATTTTTGTTGACGTTAATATTTGCGCTAGTCTTCTCTGCTGGAGAGTGGCCAAATGACAACGTCCTCTACCGAAACATCAAATTCACCTTTAGTTTGATTATTTACAAATTTTGCAATATATCGCGGATAAAGTGAGGTACAGATCAATGTTATTGCAGGTTTTTTTAAAGATATTCATAGAATATTGGTGTTAATACAATAATATTTGTAGAATTGTAGAAAGTGTAGTAGAACATAGCAGCAAGTTTGATAGTTTGTGTCGTTCGGTACAGTTGGTTAAGTCACACACAACCTAGAATTTTTGTATATGGAGAGCGATTGTATATTTAAGGTAAAAAAAAAAAAAAGACAATACGTTTTTAAACCTACTTTGTTTTTTACTTTAACACTAAAAAAATCATACATTTCTTACAGGAAAATCGTTTACCATTTCATTATTAATCTTGAAAAAGGATAAAAATATAATAATAGAAAAAACCTATTTGAAATTCTGTTTTTATTTTGCCCAAACCCAAACAGCTCTTAACACGATAGTCAAAATCAGCTCTTAAGGGCCAATGATCCAGTTCTTCTAGAGCGTTACCAAAGAATTTCTTTTCAAATAATATATAAAAAATGTTCGTAATTTTGGGTAAATATTATTTTCACTAGATGTTCTGTATTATTATTTTTATCAGATTAATTCTATCTCAAATTTGAAACTCTGTAATTTTTGACGAAAATCGTATTTTTGGTAACAGATAAAACAATGTGCCTGCACCTGAGGAAGTTCTTATAATGGTGGCCTGTCATGGTCGGGTTAGTTGGGCCAGTAAAATCCCGTTCTATTCCTTTTTTAATTTTTAAAAAATTTTCGAATTTGAAAAAAAAGTATTGAATGTGGTTCTACATGGTCTCACAAGTTACCCATTTCAATATATGTAGTGAATTTTTATAGCATCGTATATATTGTATATACATATATATATATATATATATATATATATATATATATATATATATATATATATATATATATATATATTGTAACATGTGAACTTGCCCGCTTTTTGAGGCGTCATTTTGTACCCTGTGAAAATTTGCCTCACCACGATTGGGCGCAATTTTCTTGCAGCCCCGCTTTAATTTCTGAGAATAAATTGAGTGAATAATGATTTTAAAAGAACTAAAGAAATTAAAGAAACACTAGCTCAGTTTTCCTTGGTAGAGAGATATGGGTAAGAGATAATTGTTGTACGTCTTTTTGGAATTATTTTCTATTTTTAAAAAGCTTTAGTTGTACGAATTTTGGGCACCATTCATTTTAAAATAGAAAGGAACTAACTTCAGCTAAAAAAATGAAAAAATACTGAAATGCTGTACAGTTGTTAAATAAAAAAATCAGTTTGGTACAACCGTCCTTATCCTGAAAAGAAAGATAGGTGTACAGTGAAACACTAGCTTTAATCCCCAAAAAGAAAATTTATTAATGATTTAAAATAAAAGTTCCAACCCTTGCAGTTTTAAGAATTACAAAAATTCTAGCCTAAACAGTAGTTATTAAAATTAGAGTCCCTAAATCAGACATTTTACTTCTAAAACTTTACTACACCCGAAATCGAAGAGTCGTGATATTCACTTCGCGATTTATCAGTTCAAATTGATGTTAAAACACTTATTTGCGGGGAATAGATCTACTGATGTATGTTCTGGTGACTTACGGTTTTCCTACGGGCTTCTAGGCCTTCAATGGAACACAAAACCGATTTCACACATTCCATCACTTATGAGAAGAGCCTACTTTGGCTACTCCATGTAGAAAACACACAAAGCCCACTACGGCTTAACGTTTAAAAAAAACTCGTGCTTAACTTGGCTCTCGTAAATATTGCCAGAAGCCTCTACTGCGGCTCGGTCGAAGTAAGCCTTCTTGGCGGCTCGGTGGAAGTAAGCCCACTTGGCGGCTCGGTGGAAGTAAGCCACTTGGCGGCTCGGTGGAAGTAAGCCTGTTGGCGGCTCGGTGGAAGTAACCAAGATCCGCGTTCTCCGGACCCTTAAATAAGCCGTGAGAACTCTGTCCTGAAAATGGCGACGCCGGAACCAAACTCCGGAAACAAACATTTCACCAATCCCGGCGTACCACAAATTCGATGGATTCGGTCGGCAACCCGCACTGCACACTGTACCACAAGTGATCTGTGAAATACACTGCTCGATACAAAAATGAAAAGAAGTACAATATAAAGCCAAAAATCAGTAACATTACATGGTCTTAAAATCTAGGAAAAAAATGAATGTTACATTACCCCCTTCCAAAAAGAAATAGACTACACTAGTCTATTAAACTAAGCCTATTCATCAAAAAAAAGGTACAAAGTGCTACATTGTCACTTAATACTAAGGTCAAAACTTAAAACAAAATTACAATCCTCGGACCTTACTACTAGACTTAATTTAATTAAGCACTAATATTAAGTACAATGAAAAATAAATGAAAATGTTTGCATGATCACAAGAATCTTATAACTAGACTTAACTTAATTAAGCACTAAGGTTAAGTACAGCAAAAGTAAATAAAAAATCCTTGCATGAACATAAGAAATACCTTTTCAAAGTAACAATAGTGGTCTTCTGATACAAAAGAATCAGCTCTATTATTGTTACCAAAACAAAAAATATATCTTTGTCTAGACTCTTGTCTAAATCAAAAAAGTGAACTGAAACAAAATATGAACACCCCCCTTAAAATAGTTTAAGGATTGTCAGAAAATTTTCTATTTCAGCAAAAGAAATTTAGAAAAATTCTTAAATAAAGAAAAACAAAAAAATAAATGATTCTAGTGCAAACACTAACACTAAAAGGAGAAAGTCTTGTCAGACCATTTAGCACAAGGCCAAAAAAAAAAATATCTGGATAAATATCCAGACAAACGCTCGGGAAAAATCGCTATCAATGCTCTAGCTCATCGCTAAGAGAACATTCCAAATCTAGTATCACTACTAGTCGCACTCAGAAAATAATCGCACTCTACAGCGCAATGTCGACGTCCTAAGACATCTAGACATGCTAAAATCGCTAGGGAAAACGCTCTGGTTGATCGCCAGAAAACACGTCAGCTCATCGCCAACAAAACACTCTGGTATATCGCCAGAAAAAAACTCGGCTCCTCGCCAAGAAAACACTCTGGTATATCGCCAGAAAAAACCTCGGCTCCTCGCCAAGAAAACATTCTGGTACATCGCCAGAAAAAAGCCTCGGCTCCTCGCCAAGAAAACACTCTGGTATATCGCCAGAAAAAACCTCGGATCCTCGCCAAGAAAACACTCTGGTATATCGCCAGAAAAAACCTCGGCTCCTCGCCAAGAAAACACTCTGGTATATCGCCAGAAAAACCTCGGCTCCTCGCCAAGAAAACACTCTGGTATATCGCCAGAAAAAAAACTCGGCTCCTCGCCAAGAAAACATTCTGTAAATAGTCCTCGACTACACAAAGTCCGCGTTCTAAAAGAACAATCTCGCCATTAACATAGTGAGCAGCTATAAAAGCTAACAATATCACTATAAGCGCAGTGAATAGCTATAAAAGCCGAAATTCACTCTAAACACAGTGAATAGCTATAAAAGCTAATATTCACTAAACTGAATGATCCTGCTTCAAAAAGCAATGTTCACTAAGAACAGAATGATTAGTCCGCGCGCAACTAACATTCAAGGAAACATTCCCAGATATGAGACAGCAAGTCTCGAAATAGGACCTCCCTAAAATCACAACTTTATATATAGGAGTCCATAAACAAAACGACTCAAAATCACACATTTTGAGCACATGCCCTCAGGCAACCAATATACACCGAAATATATACAGAAATATATACAGGAGTTCAAATCCCAAACTCTTGGTTATGATAACTCCATATCGAGCTTGGTGAAAGCTCTTAGCAAAAGCTAATCAAATCTTCGGCACATCGCACCAAAGTGGTAAATCTGCCTAGAAACATGAGCCAGAAGAAACGCCCTCCATCATTCTTCAGGGTGGCTACACAGAGATATAAAATTTAACCAGCATTGCGCTTCTTCAAGTTGCATGAAGAACCCTCGTGTACTGGTCTCGCCCTAGAACAACAACGAAAAACATTCAATCCATCCCACATAACAGGAGATAAACACCTCACCACGATATACTGAAAGGTGGAGACAATAAAATACGGAAATGGTGACCACCAACAAAAGGGAGTAGATTATAGCATCCACTAAACTAAAACGGTGTCTACCACACCACCATAAGTCAAAAAAATTTAATCAATAGGGTGTTCCGAAAACACTCTACTGCCAACAGCCTGTCACCACTAATAGGCTAATTGGAGCTGAGGTCGACTACAGTAGCTAGGCTCTCTTTTGGCTCAAATAGAAATAACCATTGAGTAACAAAACCTCTAAAGGTCCCAAAGGTCAAACGTTCGCCCCCATAGACTACCCTTCCAATCAGTCTGTTCCTCAGGAAGACTAACTCCCTGCCAAACGTCGTAACGGCATCTGTTAGCACCCGGTGCATCACAGCCTGTAAAAACAGATAACTCATGGGATATGACCTAAAGGTTTACAAGGTTAACTTAACCAAGCTTTTAACGGAAATTTCCAAAAAACGAAAATGAGCTTAAAAAGCTACATGAAGCAAAAATTTCTCAATTTTTCGGTGGCAATGCAACAAAACTTTTGAAGACGACAAGAGCTTTTCCAGCTTAATCAGAAACAAGAAGAAAACATCGTTGACAGCTAAAATATTCGATCATGGTGTTAATCGTCTTCCTAGACAATAGCCTCTAGAAGAAACTGCTACAGGTATCAGGCATAACCGTTTTCTGTCAGCCCAAACTTCTAGATTATCTGGTGAAAATCTAAAAATTCGGTTAGGAATCTTCCTTCACTGCGCTTAGCCTCTCTTGACAAGGTTCTCATCTCGGTATCAGATTTTGATCATTTCTTTGTGAAACGACTGTCTTACTCTGCTCTCATCTCTTGTAAATGATCAGCCTTTAGTTCTCCTGCAGGACTTCAATTTCCTATCAATCTGATAGTAAACCGAAAAAACTCATCATACGCCTATGAGTCTATGCAAAAAATTTTTAAAAAATTAGTGACTCAAAGGTAACGTTTAAACGGCCCTGAAAAGAATAGAAAGTACCCTCAGTTTGTCAATTCAGAAGAAGATCTAAATCAAATTAATCCAAGTCTTAGACTTACTGGATAAACCAAAATCAATTTACTCTTAATTGCACCCAAAATATACCATTAAGGTAATAAAAATACACCCGCTCGGGTAACAAACTTTGAAATTGCTCATAAAAAATCTTTTGACTCTACATCATACCACGCGAGCTACATCTTGCGCTTGTCCAAACTCAAGATCACTTTGGATTGCCTGTAATCAAAATTTCGCTTCCAAGTGTCAAGAACTGGATATTATTTGGGGTCATAAGCAAATAAAATCCCGCGACCACCGACATACCAGTCTTATTATATATCCTGAGTGTGACTCCTTCGCAAGCTCGCTGAAACTGAGTCGATGCTAAACATCAACCCCAATCAACCTAAGTTTGGATATGATCAGTACCCAAAACCTTAGCAAAAAAATAATAAAAGTAAGCTATACTCTGCTCAACTTTTATAACTGTCAAAAAAACGAGGTCGTCACCTCTACAGAGCAACATCAAAAAAAATAAAGTAAAGCAATTAAGATAATGTAAATATAAATTATTCTTCTTCTGACAAACTTTCACTAGGGTTAGGTCCATTGAATGGTTTTAAGTCTTTAATATGCCATTGTCCTACTTTTGTCCCATCTAAATTAACTAAACCATAAACTAAATCTGAAATCTTTTCTCTTATCACGCAATGCACATACTTAGGTACCAACTTAGATGTGAATTTATCAGCTGCACTGGAAAGAATTTTATTTTTTTTCGCCAAACGTGATCACCTATCTTAAAGGAAAAATCCCTTTTTTCTAAGGTTGTAAGACTTACTGTTCCGTTCATAAGCCTTATGTATCCTACTACGCACGTCGGTGAAAATATCTTTTAAACCCTTTAAATTTTCGGCGTACGCGCCCCTGTTACCCGGAATTATTTCGCTGTCAACATTGACATCCAAATCTAAATTGTTATAATACGATCCAGATAGAGGTATGTGTCTGCCGTAAACTAAGAAAGACGGTGTGAACCCTGTTACTTCGTGTCTTGCGGTGTACACGGGATTAAAACGGATGTTAAAACCATAAGTTTCACTTAAGCTCTTAAAACTCTTAGAGGTAAACTGAGTACCGTTATCGCATATCAAGAGCGATGGAACACCGTGGATTAGAAAGACATTATTATCCAAAATTCTCTCTATATATTCAGCTTTAGAGCTTTTCAAAGGAGATAGCATGGTCTACTTTGTAAACCAGCAAGAAACCACGAGAAGCCATTTATTTCCCTTTTTTGAACGTGGGAATGGGCCTACTAGATCAGCTGCTATGACTTGAAAAGGGTAATTAACCGTTTTCTCTTTTCCCATCAGTCCCATAGGTAGTGTATTTGGAGATTTCTGCGCTCCACATACTTCACAAGTCCTCACAAACTTTAAAATATCAAAACGCATTTTTGGCCAATAATACTGTTCCTGAACCCTGTGAAGAGTTTTTATAAAAACCAAAGTGACCAGAAGTAGGAGGAGTATGACACATGTCTATAATTTCCTCTCTCTGCGGTTTAGGAACTAGTATTTTCCACTCGGGTACATTAACTTTTAAAGGCAACTGGTTTGGGATAAATTTGTACACGAAATCATTTTTCACCTTTCACTGCGGAAATTTTGAGGAAATTCTTTAATTTGCTGCCGTAAATTATCGTACCATGGATCAATGCGATCTATATCAACTGTATCAATTCTTACGCCAATCTGTGCATTAAGACTGTTTTCGTCCACTGTATGATCTGGGATTCTTGACAAAGCGTCAGGAATAACATTGTGGACTTCTTTTCTATGAATTAAATTAAACGTATGTTGTCTCAACCTAATCGCCCAACGCGCTAGTTTGCCACTAGGGTTTTTAATAGAATTAAGCCACAATAAACTATAATAATCTGTTATGACCGTGAAAGGAACACCTTCTATGTAAGGTCGAAACTTTTCGATGTTAAAGAGTACTGCTAAACATTCTTTTTCAACAACCGAATAGTTACGTTCAGCCCTTGATAAAGTTCTACTGGCATACGCTATCACTCTTTCCTCACCATTGATTTTCTGTGTTAGGACGCCCCCTAAACCGGTATTAGAAGCATCACTAGAAATATAAAACTGTTGGGAAAAATCTGGTTGGGATAAAATTGGAGCTGAAACCAATAGCTCTTTAATCCTTATAATAGATCTTTCTGCTGCGTTTGTCCAATCTATCGATTGTCCTTTTTTTCGTCCTTTCAAAAGATCATTAATAGGCGACAACAGGGTAGAAAAATTCTCAATAAAACGTCTACACCATGAACACATTCCTACGAAACGCTTAACTTCCGTAGTATTAGTAGGTCTCGCATAATTAACCATGCTTGCTACTTTATCCGGATCGGTACGCAAGGAATTTGAGCCTACAATATAGCCTAAAAACTTTAGAGAAGTTTTGAAAAAATCACATTTGCTCAAATTTATCGTCAGTCCGGCCTCTTTCAATTTATCTTTTACTTCTTTAAGTAAGCGAATATGCGATTCGAAGTCTTCCGATGTTACTAAGATATCATCGAGATAGGTAAAAATATGTGGCTCATATTTCGGACCAAATATAGCGTCCACTAAACGTTTGAGCAGCGTTCTTTAGACCAAACGGCATAGTGACGAACTGAAATAGACCTCGGCCTACTACTGCAAAAGCGGTCTTTTCCTTAGAGGATTTGTCCAAAGGAATTTGCCAGAAAGCCTTTCTAAGGTCTATCGAGGATACATACTTAGCATTCCTGAGTGATGTCAAAATTCTGTCGATGTTCGGTAATGGATAGTTATCAAATTTGCTGACCTCGTTGAGCTTTCTTCCGTCAAAGCATAGACGATATCACTCCGAGTTTCAACATTTCGTCTAACTCCTTATTTAATACTTTTGACATGTTCGGAGACATGGCGATGGGCCTTGTCTTTACAGGACTGGCATCAGCCTTATCTATGGACATGGTGATTTTATTCGTTCGGCCTAACCTATCTTTACTACTTATTTCCTTGAAAGAGCTTATTACTTTTTCTGCCTTTAAGCGTTCCGTCCGCGAGAGATCATCTAGGGTACATAGACGCGAGAAAAGGTTTTCTATAGAACTTTCTGAATAACAATCTTTAAAACTTGTATGAGAAGTGACTTCTAGGGACTGTGGATACCACGAATTATCTTTAAAATTTACTAAAATTCCGAATTTTTGTGCAAAATCACATCCTAAAACCAAAGTATGTGATAGAGAAAGTACTACTAGAGCAGATATTACGAAACAATGACCATTGCAGACTAGCGGCAACTCAACCGTACCTAAAACTTTTAGACGGCTGCCATCTGCAGTGGTAACACTTCTATTTTTGACATGGCATATTTTTTATACTTAAACGACTTAAAATTTTAATACCATTATGACCTACAACGGAGGCATTTGCACCAGAGTCAAGTAAAGCCGAGAAATGGACTCCTAATAGATTTATCTTGATATGCGGTCTGTTATCTAAATATTTATGCACGAATAAAGGAGACATGTGACCATTTGGAGAAGCAGGAGTTTTAACTTGAAAAGGAGAATTTTTATTAGACTTAAAAAATCAGAAACTTTTTGTAACTATTTAGTCCAATCTGATTTATTGGAATATTTCTTTACTTAAGATCCTCGTTAGAATCTTTCTTTTTATCCGCGACCGGACGTTCTGAGAAAGTGCGACGGATTTTCAGTTCATAGTCTAATTCATATTCCAGTAGGTGATTGACTTTAAAATTGAAGGCTTCCATGATAAATGTATTTAGATTTAAAAGAATCGTTTGAAAAGTCGTGAAAATATTTCTCCTGTGCTCCCAATAGTCTAAATAAAATCATGTAAAGACAACTAAAATATGTAAACTTCTTTACCAAACATTTAGAAAATCTTCAACAATTTCAAAAAAAATTTCTAAGTATTGCCTTCTATTAAAATTCCTTTACTAAATATGTTAAGAATTTTCAACAAAAAATCTCCAAATACCGTTTCGTATCAGCAAAGTATTTTTAATATTCATGCAAAATATAGGTGAGAAAAACGTACAGTTTTTTCTTCAGTTAATCCGCAAAGTAAACAAATCCAACAGTGCAAAATTAAAGTAAACCAGCACATCTGCCAATCTGAACTATAAAGCTAGCTTTTAAGAAAAAAGTAGGAATCACTTATCTTAGAGTCAATTAACAAAATTCAAATATCTATACCACCATCAGATAAATTGAAATAAATAATCCTTCAAATTTCCTGCTTTTGTCTTATTGCTATTGTGTAGTTTCGTTTAATAAACCTTATGAAATAAAAAATATCTGAAAAGTTAGAGCTTTTACTTTGTTTGAAAGCTAGTACACTGAACCCCTTAAAAAATAAAATTCCAAAAGCCCCGCGTTGACAGCGCTATTTTGTAACATGTGAACTTGCCCGCTTTTTGAGGCGTCATTTTGTACCCTGTGAAAATTTGCCTCACCACGATTGGGCGCAATTTTCTTGCAGCCCCGCTTTAATTTCTGAGAATAAATTGAGTGAATAATGATTTTAAAAGAACTAAAGAAATTAAAGAAACACTAGCTCAGTTTTCCTTGGTAGAGAGATATGGGTAAGAGATAATTGTTGTACGTCTTTTTGGAATTATTTTCTATTTTTAAAAAGCTTTAGTTGTACGAATTTTGGGCACCATTCATTTTAAAATAGAAAGGATCTAACTTCAGCTAAAAAAATGAAAAAATACTGAAATGGTGTACAGTTGTTAAATAAAAAAATCAGTTTGGTACAACCGTCCTTATCCTGAAAAGAAAGATAGGTGTACAGTGAAACACTAGCTTTAATCCCCAAAAAGAAAATTTATTAATGATTTAAAATAAAAGTTCCAACCCTTGCAGTTTTAAGAATTACAAAAATTCTAGCCTAAACAGTAGTTATTAAAATTAGAGTCCCTAAATCAGACATTTTACTTCTAAAACTTTACTACACCCGAAATCGAAGAGTCGTGATATTCACTTCGCGATTTATCAGTTCAAATTGATGTTTAAAACACTTATTTGCGGGGAATAGATCTATTGATGTATGTTCTGGTGACTTACGTTTTTCCTACGGGCTTCTAGGCCTTCAATGGAACACAAAACCGATTTCACACATTCCATCACTTATGAGAAGAGCCTACTTTGGCTACTCCATGTAGAAAACACACAAAGCCCACTACGGCTTAACGTTTAAAAAAAAACTCGTGCTTAACTTGGCTCTCGTAAATATTGCCAGAAGCCTCTACTGCGGCTCGGTCGAAGTAAGCCTTCTTGGCGGCTCGGTGGAAGTAAGCCCACTTGGCGGCTCGGTGGAAGTAAGCCACTTGGCGGCTCGGTGGAAGTAAGCCTGTTGGCGGCTCGGTGGAAGTAACCAAGATCCGCGTTCTCCGGACCCTTAAATAAGCCGTGAGAACTCTGTCCTGAAAATGGCGACGCCGGAACCAAACTCCGGAAACAAACATTTCACCAATCCCGGCGTACCACAAATTCGATGGATTCGGTCGGCAACCCGCACTGCACACTGTACCACAAGTGATCTGTGAAATACACTGCTCGATACAAAAATGAAAAGAAGTACAATATAAAGCCAAAAATCAGTAACATTACATGGTCTTAAAATCTAGGAAAAAAATGAATGTTACAATATATATATATATATATATATATATATATATATATATATATATATATATATATATATATATATATATATATATATACCATATATATATACCATATATATATATATATATATATATATATATATATATATATATATATATATATATATATATATATATATATATACACTGGTGAGCAAAAAATCGACTCAAACGATTTTACTTCATTTAACACCGATCCTCGAATTTAATTTTCAAACGGTGGTATTATTTTTGGTATCATTAGAATGCTAATTTTCTACTCTTTGCAATAATACCAAAAATATTTGGTTTTACTGATTAAAACGGTTTTACTCGACCTTTTTTGCTCGGTCAGCAACGTATTCGTTGCGCACTATTTGTAACAATAAAAACACATGCAACAGCATTTTTTATCATTTCTGTATCTCAACCTAAACCGCAACATCTCTGCTATACCTGCTCACTAATTACGTCATCGAGAAACGAATACCACCCTCTAAGAACTGCCCTTGCAGCCTCCAGAGTCTACAGACGTTACCAAAATACTGGTGCCTTTACACGGAGACTAGGATCAGGAAGAAGAAGGTGTACCTCGGAGCGAGACGACCACTTCATTGTCAACACAACTTTAAGAAATCGTCACTTGACCGGCGTTGAGGTCCAGCTGTCAGTCATTGGACAATCAGAAGAAGACTTAAAGAAGCTAACCTAACTCCGAAGAGACCATCTAATGGACCCAAATTGACAGCAACCCGTCGACAAGCGCGACTCGGATTTGCCCGATAATATGTCAACTGGACATTAGAGCAACGGCACTCCGTTTTATTCTCCAACGAGTTCAGAATGTGCCTACATGGCAGTGATGGAAGAAGACAAGCCTATAGTAGGCCATCGGTCCGTCGCCTACGAAGAAGGTTCTGTCATGGTGTAGGGAGGCATCCCACTGGATGCGAAAACAGATTTGGTTTTCGTGACTGATGAGACTCGTAGCGGTGGATTAACTGCTCACCGGTACATCGTGGAGATGCTGCAGGAACACGTCATTCCTTACACTGGGTTTGTGGGCGATAGCTTCGTGCTAATGCACGACAATGCGAGGCCACATCCTGCTGCATAGGTGTGACAATATCTGGCGGAAGTGGGAATACCCACATTAGACTGGCCTGCGTCGAGTCCTGATATCAATCCAATCAAGCACAGGTGGGATGATCAAAAGAAGGGTTTGAGCCAGAAATCCAACCCCTGCATCGCTGAGGGACTTAAAGGTTGCGATGGCCGAAGAGCGGGGACGATCCCCCAGACAGTATTGAGAAAGCTCAAGTGCTCTATGAATAACCGGCTTGAAGCAGTAATAAGGGCTAGGGGGATAATAGAAAATATTGATTTTAGTTTTTATCAATCAAATCGGGGGTTTACGAATTATGCTGTGGCAGTTGCAATAAAACGTATATAGGACAAACAGGCAGACCTTTTTATAAAAGAATAAACGAACATAAACATAGCTTTAGAATGAAAAAAATAACAAATCTCATTGCGCCAAACATTTAACAGAGGAAAATCATACATTCAATGAAGATTTCAAAATTTTGCATAACGGAAAGAAAGAAAAATTACTGGATTGTTTAGAACAGGTAGAAATTAATCATAAAAAATCCTCAGGTCTATTACTCAACGATCAATTAGATGGGGGAGGGTCTCCTTTATTGAACTTATTCTAGGTATTAAGGTAAATATTGTTAATGAATTTAGTACTTGTAATTAGGTGAACTATGTATTCTGAAATATACTTTGTTAGTTAATTTACATCGTGCTCCAGAAGAAGACAGAGTGTGTCGAAACAATTGTCAGCAATAATAAACATAAGTGGTGATCATAAACATTTGTTTAAATTTTTATTCCTAGTTATTATGGATCTCCATCAACTGGTAACGGCTAAGTCAGTGCAGTATTTTATCAATAAATTTAATTGCTAAACTTTAATTTTTCCTTTCCTCTTACTCCTATTTTCAATCCTTGTTCTACTTGTTTCTGCTTTCAATCATTTTAATCAATAATGCTCTGGAATTTGGTATCATTAGAAAGGGAATAGAATGGGCATTCAAATAATAGTAAATTCCGTAAAAATTCATATATATATATATATATATATATATATATATATATATATATATATATATATATATATATATATATATATATGTATATATATATATATATATATATATATATATATATATATATATATATATATATATATATATATATATACATGAGCTTAAAAGGCCGAATTTATAAACTATTATAATTAAGTATAAATGGTATCTCTATCTAATTCGCCCATTAACCTATAGAACAGACGTTTATAATGTAAATATTCATAGCGAAGCCCTTTAAAGTACCCTTATGTGTAATAAAGCGTTATTTAAACGATCCTCTACGCATTACACTACTCCCCTGGTGAATAGGAATACAAGATTCGCCTTCCCAATGAAGTGCTTTAATTACTAGACATAGAAACATACACTTGCCAACTATGTTTGTAATTTTTTTGTATTATTTTTTATGTGTTTATTATTCTTTATACGTTTTTTCCCTTCTTTCCTTTACTTTTTCTATCTACTTATTATCCACAGCTGTTTTTATTATTTGTTTTAGGTTTCAAATTCCTGAAAAATTCACTGTTGTAGAAAATGAAATTAAAAGATGTGCGAAGTTTCAGTTGATTCGACTCGCTGGTTCATAAGAAAAACTATGAAAGTTGCTGAAAATATTTGAACTAATTTAATTAATATATAATTTTTCATGTCACGATAAAAGAATGATAAATATTTTACATAACATGTAACAATGCCTTTAGAAACTACACAGTAAATTTCATTCACTGTCACTCGTTAGATTTCTAATAATAAACAATAACACTTCATCATGTGCAATGAAAATCTATCGTTATGGCTTTATAGACATGGTAATACAGCAATTGAGAACACTTTGAGCGTGCGTGACTTTTGAATTTCGAAAGTCTATTTTATTTGAAAATATAATTTCTTATATACTTTTTTTATAAATGCAGGATTAAACGGTGATGAATATAATTATAATTCTATAACTTTCATTGCATAAACCTATTTGTTGAAAATCTGAATTTGCTCTATTGGTAATATTTAAGCCAGCCTTAAGATTTCATTTATCTATTTTGCAACGTTCCACGCTTATTACTTATAATACATGTGTTGTAATATTTTTTTTTTAGTAGATAATTAATATATTGGATCTATTTGATAACAATGATAATTAAACGTAGAATCAATAAAAGACGTGGATATTTTCATCGTAATGTAATCTAAATAATTATTGTAATTTAATTTTTCATGATTGGTAACGTTCTTCGTTATTCATGTGTTTAGCATAGGTCTACCCCCTTGCTTGTCACCTCGCAACGTACTACCCGAATCTCCTTAATACCATATTAACACTGTGTCCTACGTAAAGTACCTTGCCTCTTATGACTCGGCTACAGGCGTGATCAAAAATTGTATTACTAAAGAGTTTATTTTTAAAATTATGGGAAATAGGATGGTTGACGTTTATTTTATTGGTGAAAATTTATATCGAGGAAACTATATGTAGACATTAAAAAATTTTATCAGATTATAAAGTAATAAAAATAGTTACCTTAATCTTATAACTGATAACTAGTATCACAGAGGATTTTAATTCAAATATACACATGTGAAAAAATTGATTTTAATCAAATAACTTTACTTTGAAAGGAAAAGAGCAAATAAAATTTGTTTCAAAATGCATTTATTTCAATAAAAAATATACTCTCATATTAAAAGACAAATTTTATTTAAGAAAAAAAAAAACCGTGCTCTAAGATGTACGGTTTAGATATCGTAGGTAAACCACATGTAAAAATGCCTCCTTTTAGATGTTGATATATTAAAAACTATTCAGTTTCGATATATATGAGATACCATATCTTTTAGAATAAAAATTTTACATAAGATCCAAAATTATCGTAATATAAATTGCAAGTCTAAGCCTCATCTAATCAAGAAAATAAAGTTGAAAAATTCTACGATTCCATAATATAGGCTTTAAATAATTATGAAAACACTTGCACATTCGTTATTGACGACTTCACCGTCAAACTGGAAGGAGCCGAAAGCAAAACTGGAAATTTTGAATACGAAATACAAAGCGAAAGATAATACTTGCTTATGAACGTTCTATAAGTCAATAGGCTCTCCGCAATGAACAATTTCTTCAAAAAAAGCCAAAAAGAAAATGGACATGAACCTCACCAAATGAAACAAGAAAAAAGTCCTGATAAAACAGAAAAATATTATTTAGGATGTTGCATTTATTCATTCTGTCTTTGGTGGAAACGGCCACAGAATATTCGATAGAAATAAATGCAGACTAGTCCACAAGAAAATAAACACAGAACTCCTACAGAAAAATAAGGAACAAGACGAAAATCAGAATAAGATACCATTACCCTAAATCTAAAAAACTAGGCCTAAAAGAAATGAATTTTATAACATTTGGAAAACTATTAAAAGTATGCTAAAAAGTAACAACGAAGCCCAATCAACCAAAAATCAGTTATAATTCCCAAGAAATGTGGAAAAAAACGTCGCAGCTCCTAAATGAAAACAAAACAAAATCATAGATTTCAAAGAATCAAATAAAACTAAAAGAAAACAAATAAAGGACAATCGAAAAAATATTAAAAAGGGAGCATAGAAAATATTTTAGAGCAAAACCGTAAACTATAACTTATGAAATGCAATTTATGAAAGAAAAAAATCACCATACTAAAAAACTAAGAGATTGAGGATTAAACAAAATATTAAAAATAATCAAGGAATACAGTTCAAAAAAATCACCACCAATGAAATCAAAAGAGTACTTGGCAAGAAAAATAACAAATGTTTACTCAGAATATTTACCAAAAATGAAAAAAGGCAAAATAAATAAAGCTGTAAAAGAAATAACAAGATAAAATATTGACTATATTGCTAAAGGACGAAATAAGATAGTCTCATACCATGTTTAGTAAATGCATGGACGAGTGCAAAATACGTAAACACTGGAATGACTCCAAAACTGTATTAACATATAAAAAGGTAATTCAATAAATCTAGATAACTATGGACTCATAGCCCCTCTGGTGCAGTTATGCCAAATGTTCATTAAAGTAAGTACAAATAGGCTGACAAATAACTTTGATTATTACCAGCTCGTAGAACAGGCCGATTTTAGTGAGGAGAACAGTATATACGATTATCTTCATATATTAAAAATACTGACCCAGAATTTCAACAAATATAATCTTCTCTTACATCTGGCATTCATAGATTACGAGAAACCTTTTGACAGTGTTGAACTATGAGCCGTGGCAGAAGCTATAGCATAACTTATCAAGGATCCTACGTTCCAATCCCGTTAGGTCAGTGTACTCATTTATTAATTTGTTTAACTATATGTACCTTGGCCATATACATACCATAACTAGTAGTTGTTGCAGGAACGTAATAGCGCCCATGGCAGCACTACTGTGTTGTCTAAAAAACGTCGTAAAATGTATGTTTCGGCACTTAGACAACGTTGACGAATATTAAGACATCCTCGCCGATATCTATCCAAAAAGGGTAATCTCTATTTAGACGGGGAGGTGACGAATAAAAAAAACAAAAACAGCGACTGCTGATATCAAGACCTGATATATTACATCTGTCATGGCGCAACAATGACGATGCAAATGAATAATAAGCAAAAAACTTAACGGCCACCGAGTAAAACAGGAATAGGGCAGGACTATATAATCCCCCGAAACCGGTTTCGTCTGGCCAAGTAGGATATTTTTAACGCATTTAATTGACATTAATCGGGATCTGCATTAACAAGAACGTTCTAAGTAATTAGATTTCTCGACGATATGCCTCTATTTACTTCCAAATGGGAAGAACTGCAATGTACGATTCAGCGAGGATCCTTAGGAAATGGCCTTAAAAAGAATTACTAAAAGAAACAATACATTTTGCAGCAAGTTTGATGATATTTTTTTTGTTTTTTAGTGCTAAAATTTCTATTCAAAAAGATACTTATCTACTTTTTTTTATGAAAGTGGAGATTGTACAATATAACACCGCCTATCCCAATATATTCTCTTGTATATTAACTTCAGACGCTAAATATATCCCTGTATTTAATGACATACTTTAAATTAGATAGACCACGTTTATTAAATAAATTGTACCTCACTAACAATTGGTAATTGACTCTATGCTTACGTATGTGAGATAGGTCGTGTCAAGTTGATAAATTAACGTCAGATAATATATCATATATCAATAGTCAAGAATTGGCATGGAGAGTGACGCTCAATTTATCGTCTAACAGTTACAAGAAGTGATTTATCTGTTTCGAATATGGTCATTTTCATTATGTTTTGATAACTTACCAATACCAAGAAGCTATTTAACAGGGAATAAAATGGTGGTAGTCAATTAAGTATTCACTCAACTAAGCTACTGTGGTTTTGTAAGTACTTATGGTTGGTGTCAGAGAAAAAGCCAAGAAAAACACAATAAAAAAATATTTAAAAAAATTTCTTGTACCTATGGCGGGCAAACAATTCCCGTTTATACTTTAACTCAATTGTTGAAAATTCGAGGCCGTTTTATACTAACATAGAAATTAAGGAGTGGTTGATTGAAATTACAGTTCTTAATGACTTGGTAGAATACTGGTCTAAAGAGTTGAAGGCGCGAGTTTGAATTCTGGTCGATTCGAATTCTGATCGAGGTAAGCACTTTTTCCAGTTTTTACGAATTCGTCTGTATGTGAGTTATGTAGATTTACTAATCATTGATACTACTACTGATCAACTATCAAAAGGCCGTTAATAAAGTGCAACATCACAAAATGGTCGGAATTCTGAAAGACTTTGGGCTCGATGGAAAGGATCTGTGGATTATTGGCAACCTCTACTGGAACCAGATGGTGTTTATTAAAGCAGAAGGTGAGCGCTCAAAAGTAATATCGATTAAGCATGAAGTAAGGCAGGGATGTGTCTTGTCTCCACTCTTGTTTAATATATACTCTGAGCAAATCTTTAGAAAGGCACTGGAAGAGGTTGAGGAAGGAATTCTACTTAATGGGGAGCGAATAAATAATATTCGTTATGCTAACGATCCGGCGGTTATGGCTGATAACTTAAAGGGTCTACAACATCTTATGATAAAAATAAACGAAATCAGTAATCAATACAACCTCGAACTTAATATCAGCAAAACAAAGTACATGGTAATCAGCAAGTCTCCGGTTCCTACTATCTTGTTAATGGTTAATAATCAACAAATACACAAAACTTCCCAATATTTATATATAAGTACCATGATAAACGAACAGTGGTATCATTCGTTGCCGTATCGAAAAAGCTAGAACAGTGTTCCTCAAAATGACATCACTTTTCAAAAGCTCAGCAATAAAATTAAGCACGAAAATAAGACTCCTAAAATGTTTTGTCTTCAGTGTCCTTCTTTACAGTAAGGGATCTTGAACGCTGATTGAAGCCACTTCTAAGAAACTTGAGGCATTTCAATTATGGCTATATCGCAGAAGTTTGAAAATTATTTATACTGACCATATTGCCGACGGGATGTCTTAAGTCACACAAACAAGAAACTGGAAATTATGCAAACTGATAAAGTAGGAAAATTGGAGTTTAGGACACATAATGAGCAATTCCCACAGATATGAATAACTACAGCAAATACTCCAAGGAAAGGTTTTTGTAAAATGGGGACAAGGACGCAGACGTATCTCCTGGCTAAACAATCTGCGAAATTGGTTTTCAACAAATACTACCGGTCTTTTCACAGCTGCAGTGGATAAAATAAGAATCGCCGAATAGGTGCTTTAAGAAGAAGAAGATACTACTACAGCAGTAAAATGATTATGATTTGTTGATTTTCAACTAATCTAGTGACAAATTAACATGACAATACTTATCATATACTAATTACCAACATTTTATTCACTTACAATATATTTGGGAAACGAACACAAGACCGTTGGTTCAAGACAGTGAATACTATGAACCAATATTACAAAAAATTATTATTTAGCTTGTAAAGATTATTTTATGAATACTTATGTGTATCTGTAAGGAGTAAATACTAAATTAATACAAAGATAATTTACAAATCAAAAATATATAAAATTTTTGTTCATTTTGATTCTTTCTTTTGGGTTCTTGTTGTAATTTTAGCAGTACAACAATTTTAAAAAGAATTGACATTCATAAAATGTTGTCATGTTTTATTTCGAATTTCTTGTTCAATTTATGCTTATTTAATCCAGACAATTCGGCGGGAAGCATCAATCTGTCTTAACTAGACTTATGCTAGTTCATATTAAGTATCATTATTTTAGGTTAGTTCATGTTATGTCTTAAATTGTAAAGTTGACGTCGTTAGTTAGTTATGATTAGTTCAGGTTAGTTTATGTTGTTTTGGTTATATCCAATTCGTCAAAAAGCATCGGCCTATCCCACTAACCTTAACTGATGCGAAGAGTAGGTCTAGCCAATAGGAATAAATAATAGCCAGGTGACACTTCGTATTAAGGTATATTTCATTCATGTAATAAGAATCCATCTTAGGACAATACCTGTTTAAAATCGCTTTGGAAATCGATACTATTACCTCAGCATTAATGAAAATTTAGCTAACGATTCGTTACCTTAAAAAATATTCTGTATGTCTCGTATTTTGAGCTAGAGTTTGTTTTTATACGTTGGGACTTTGGAATCTTTGCACAATGACACTACACAATAGTAATCACGACTACAATAAATACGAAACGGGCGTTAAGTGTAATAACAAAGTGTTTAATGTAGTGGTGATATGTGTGATACAATTTTTTACATTTTACTTTTAAATCTTTTTGTTTAATTTTTGCATATTTATTTATTTTGCTATTTTAGTTTGTTATATAATTATTAAATATATACATTTAATATCAGGCAGTTATTCTTATCCACTTAGTATAGGCATTTACGTTACTACAAGCCAAAATTTTACAGTAATTGACATGTATGTAGTTTTAAATTTAATAAGGCTTTGTCAACAAGACAAGGTTTGACTCTAAAACATATTTTGAATTGAATTTAAAAAACTCACAAACCTAAATAATGAAAACCTAGCTTTGAAGAAGATCGCATTGATATTACGAAAGTAATAAATCCAATACAAATTTGCCAGATACGTCGTATATTGTTTTCCCCAAAAACATGTCACATCCAAGGGGAGATAAACCATCTTATTCATAAAATTGCTTCTGTCAGATTAATCATCCGTTCATTTTAATAAGTGCGGTAAAAACAAATAGAAAACAGTGGAATAAATTGCAACCCTGACTCCGCTTCCGCATAAAACTGAACACCTGTTATCTTGTAGCAAAACCTACGTTGGATATGTACCAGTGTTAGCAGTTATATTTATTCCTTTTAATAGCTGGTTATACTCATATCTAATTTCATATAACTTACTCAAAGGCAAATTTAAAAAATATTCAGCAGTTACTTATGTATGTGTTAGTTATATTCTTCTTTATTCGCTAAAACTTTACACTTCGTTAAATTAGATGATATTGTGGAGGAATTTTCAAATTTTGGAAGTCTGACAATACTATATATTCGTTACCAATTACCGTTAGATTTAATGTAAATATGCGGAGGCTTGTTTTTCCCAATTCTGTAATCATAAACATACAAATTAATACCTTCTGCAAAGCTGTTCTTTAGAACACCTGAAATATAATTAGATCCTGATGTTGATATAATGCAATAGAGTATAAACCTATGTTTGTATATTTTATAAACTCATTTATTTGTCTTTTACTACAGAAATTATTATATTAAAAACCCTTTGCCTAGGAAATACGAATTTCACAATCATGTTTTTTTTGGTCGCCAAGATGCATTTAAAGATCTTCATATTTCATATTAGAGATAAGTAACCAAACTTCCTACTATCTCTTTCCTTCCTGACCCTTATGAGCCAGTTGTTTGACAATTTTAAGTCAACTAGGGCATCAATATCCGGTAGTGCAATTAAAACTTAATACAAGTTAACCCGAGTCTTAATTGAAGTTCTAAAACGTAAAATCTTGATTGCAATTATTGGTTGGCGTTCACTGCCGTGACATCGTTAACTTTATTACAACTGTAGCGGTAAACAGGCTATGCATTTAACCGAAAATATAGTACAAAATAAAATCTACGTTATATTTCTTTAAATAGATTATAGTCACATGCATTTAGTTACTTTGTTTGTCAACGAATATGTCAGAGAGTATATTAGTCTAATTAAGTTTCTTCTTTAAATACCATCCTTGCTATGAAAGTTGGCAATCATCATACGAGACTGCCGACCTAAATAATTATTTTGGTATGCAGTTAAACCAGTCTCGTAAGTTCTGAAATAATGAATGTCGTTTCCTTCTACACCTCTGCTTTCTTGAAGTTTCCCCGGAATTATATGGTAGTTATCTCCCCCCATAACGTGTTCCAAGTACTATAGTTTTTCTACCCTTTATTTATAATTCTAAAGATATTTGTAATATTCTCTAACTATTAGCATCTAAACAATCTTCTCTTTAGGCCTAGGCTGATACTAGGGCCACTAAATACTCGTTTTATCCCTATAAAATTTGTTCGTACTAGTGCTATTCTAATTTGTATTTCCTCAAAGAAATCATTTTTTTGTTCATTATTTTACCTTGATACTCGTATCTGTCAACTTTTGTATAAGATGGTTCTTAACATGCTATCAAGTTCTCTTTCCTTAAAAAGCTGAATCAGATAATTGTGGCATATCCTCTCGAAAGCTATGTTAAAATCGAGAAAGGGAGTAGAAACAACTCTCGATGGGATTATGGTAAAAAATTTTTTTTATGGGTCTAACACACAGCAGGGAAGTCCCTAAAGCGCTACAGGAGCGACACGTGTGCGGAAAAAGCGATTCACGTTGTGCTTGAATCGCTGTAAATTGTACTCGGCGGGAAACACAGTCCTGGGTAAGCCATTCCAAAGGGATGATGTTCTCCATATAAAAGACTGCTTGAAAAGCGTTGTACGAGAAGTAACAAACTGAACCTCATACGGATGTGAAGTATCATGGCGACGTGTATTTCTAACATGCAGGAATTAAGCGGGCTACATCCTTCGAACACTCTCCATGAAAATACTTGTAGAATAAACTCAAATCGCCAACCGTTTTTCGATGTTCCAGCGAATCAAGCCTGCCGGTCAGTTCTGGGTCTCCAATCAGACGAATAGCCCTTCTCTCAACAGAATCCAACAAATGCAGTGTATGTTTGGGAGCGGAACCCCAAACATGGGAGCAGTATTCCATAGTTGGTCGAATTTGAGCTTTGTAAAGAATTAACAGTTTGGAGTTGTGGAGTGTAAAGCTTTCTGGTTCGAAATAATATTCCCAACTTTTGAGAAGCTCTCCTTGCTATGCCTGCAACATATTCATGCCAGGACATATTTGCTCCCAAATTAACGCCCAATGGAGTGCTCCGACATAACTGTGTCGGGTTCAGCAACGTTAACTTTTTTAGAAAAAACTACCGCCTGGGTTTTTGGAGCGTTAAATTCCACTTGGTTTACTATCACCCCAAGATAGAATTTCTTTCAGGTCTTTGTTAAGTTGAATGACTTCCTGCTGTCTGCGGATATTTGCCTGAGCAGCCGATGTCCGAGCGTTCAAAGTGAATGAAGAGATAAGCGTACTGTCATCTGAAAAGCTGTAGATTGGATTCCCGGTCTTTTCCAGCAGATCGTTAATGTAAATGAAAAAGAGAGCAGGAGACAGTATGGAGCCTTGGGGCACACCGGCGTTAACAGTAAAGGTGTTAGAAAGAGTAAAGGTGTTAGAATGTTGTTGTTTAGTTCTATGTACTCGAGAATCCGCAAAAACAAATAAATAAAATCCATTATTGCCATATGTTACCATTTCCACGTTGGCCGATTTTATAAAACTAGTATCGAAGTGATGCCTTACTGCTCTTGACGACATTAGTCACCGTATAAAATTACTTTATGAGAATTGAAAAATCCTCCAATGTTAGTAGTAGTATGTTAAAAATATTGAAATGAAAAATGATAAACATATATGAAAAGAAACCGCAGAAATCGCTAGACTACACCCACCTGGCGGTGGCGGTTTATTTCAGCTCGTTGAACAGGATGACAGTTATCGGTTTATCCTTATCCATGCCATGTGAACCTTTCTAGAGCGGACATGTTATTATTAAATTTAGAGACTATACGTTCAATAAATGCTCACCAAAGATAAATATATGTATTGCAGTTTGACAAAATATATAACAATTAACTTTTTTTATATACAAGGTGTTATGCAAATCACTGACTGAGTGTATTAAAACTGGTATATCGCGGTCGCAAAGGCCATTGTAGAAAAATATTAATAAATACCCAGAAAAATATTTATAAATAGCGTCCCTCGATAATAGCACGTAAAAATAACTCTAAGAAGTCTCAGACTTTTGACCTAAAATCAACGCTTCGGAAAAGTATCTCCAGAAATAATATATAAATTACCAGTCCAAACATACTTTATCAGTGGACTTCACGTTGTATGTGTGGTTTAAAATAACTAAAACTAGATGTTTTCTATCAGCAATCACAAATTTGCTAGTAAGAAATGTATTAAACACATCAGACACAGGTTATGAACGCATGCCATAAAAATGTCAATAATTCTGTTTAATTAAACTAATTGCCATACAAATTAGTTGGCCCTAAACTTTGCCAACATTAATAAAACACTTAAAACACTGTTTGCAATATTTTACAAAACATTTTTTTAGAGTACGTGGTACGACGTAAAACAAACCGTATTTTCGCTAAAGAAATATATAAAAAGTTGGATTGTCGTCGCCAGCGGTGTATCATTCCTTTTCACTTCGCATTAGAAACTCACCTCCCTTTCTCAGTCTTGTTAGCTGTGACATAGGGATGCAATATTTTTTTCTTTAATTTGTGTAGTCCAGTGTGATTTTGTAAATTTTCAACTCTGTTCCAATTTAATAAAAATAAGTATTTGATGTCTCTCGAATTGACCCAAGAAGACATCCATTTCAGTATAATAAACTGTTTTTTATAATACCCTGTAAAACCTAATTAGGCACATACCAAAACTATGGAACATTTAGTTTTAAGAAAAAAAATTACTTACCAAGTACTTTCCTTGCAAATACAAAATTGAACTGTCCCACACTAAGAAATAACTTCATTCAAACATTATAACACCATAGTTTAAATGATAGGTATCTTATGATGAGATATTAATAAAAAAAAATGTTAAACAGAGGAAGTGCTTTCCCTAAAGTTGAAATAATGAAAAAAAAAACATTATTGGCAGATTCCTTAATTCCAGAACCTTTACAAATGAAATATTAACTCGATGTGAAGTAATACTTTGAACTCACTCCTCCACCACTTTCGTATACGTATACATGAAAATAATTCATTTATTATCTCAATTGTCGCAACTAAAAATCATAAACAATTCAAGTTAATACGGAATGCAACAAACGTACAGTGGAGTGCAAAGACAGATGTAGATAACCTAAAATTATGGAAATTTGGCAAAAAAATTATATATAATATTGGAAAATTATTTTAAAGAGCTGATAATATTAGAGAAATTAATCTGCCACATACACTGCAGAGCCTATAGGTAACCAGAAAAGAGGTAGAAAGAGTCTTAAAATTATTAAAACAGAGACAAGAGGGATTTTAGGAGATATCAAAATACGGTGATCAACACCAAACACGTAAACCAACAAATCGTATAACAAAAATTTGAGTACAGGGTAAAATATTAGACCAGTGGAGAACTAGCACAATTATAATAATGTTTAAAAAAAGGACAAAATATGAATCAAGCAACCAGATCTTCATGAATTAAGCATATAAAATTTTTCAAATCGTTGTGGTTAACTTGAACTTAAATCTAAATATCGTCGGCAAAAGTTAAACTATTTCCATGTTTCATTGAAACCGGAAAGTTACAATTATATGGGATAAATGATAAAGTCTAGTTACAAATTATTGATCTTTTTTAAGACTGTGTAAAATAGAAAGAGAGAACAATGTGGAAATAAAAAAATTCAAATATTCTATAAAAATAAACAAATTACTTTATAGTGGAATAAATATGGAAATGACCAATCAAATTTCTTTTGTATTAACCCATTAAAAATTTCTTTTAATTGTGATCAACAATATATCCCAGATTTTCACTGATAATACTTACAAATATAATAATATTTCTAATGTGTATACAGTTATTTTCGACAGAACTGTATCCATTTCTGGTTATTTGTTTGAGTTAAATTGCTGCAATGTTACGATTTTTTAATGCAAACCTATTTAAAATTAATATCAGAAAAGTAGTTACAAAGTTTATCACCAAAAAAGAAAGTACGAGTTTAATTAAAAATTAAATATTTTTTCCACGTCCTTGTTTTTTACTGGCGTTTTACGAATTTTTTATTTTAAAAAGTTTTATGAGTTGAATTAAACTTTGGTAAGATTTAAATGCAATCAGTGTCAAATGGGAAAATATATAAGCGAGTTCGTTTGAGATTAGGATCCAAACTGTTGTATAGACTTTTGCTGGTAATCCTGATTTTTATTATTTTTTAATTTCTTTCCTTTCTAAAAGAAATTATTGTACTTGTGAAAAAAATCAATATGATAAGTTTTCCTTTTCTTCATGTTTTAGGGTTACTACATCACTAAAAATTAGTCACCCTTTACTGTCGGTATGTTGGCACAATAACTCGAAATGAGATAACAGTTTCAAAATTGGTACATATCTAATACCTAAAGAGCGGATGAAATTAGTATTTTTTGAGTGATATCACTTTAATGGAAGTGCGGTGAGGGACAAATTTTATAAATGGTATTATGGCAACTGAGGAAGTGTGCGCCACTGCGACAATAACATTGTGAGTTTCGAGCTCCGATATATACAAATTGGACAATATCGAGCATTTAAATTCATAGAAGTGTATTTTTTAGTGAGTATTGAACTGTGCAAGACAGTAGTGAGGAAAGGCCGAAGAGATAAATAAATATAAATAAATTAGGCGTTGGCTAAGGTGAGCTGATAGGGGTCATTCATCTAAACCAGAGGTTCCCAAACTTTTTTTTTTCTCGTAGACCACTTTCAAAATTTTACTGGTTTCGGTGGACCCTCTGCTGCTACATTTCTACCATATTCCCAAAAGTCGTCAAAAAATGTGAAGATTAGATCTAACGATGGAAATTTGCGTCGTGGCTGAGTTTCAACCCTAAATTCGGAGTGGTAAAAATAAAAAGAAAAATAATATATTTTCTTGTGTTCTATTTATTAAAATAATATGATTACAGACTTAATTACAATTAAACATTAATAACGGACCGTAACTTCAACAATGCAAATCAACAATTAAAAAAAAATAGTCATAATTTTAATGGGAGCGATGTACTTGATGGATTGACAGCAAATTATCAATATTTGGCTTCAGTTTTGTAAGGAATAACCGCAAATCTCCCCGTTCTGTGATGTTCAATCTGCTCCTTTTTTTTGTTAATAGGTTTGTAACGACATTAAAAACTTTTTTCGACAAGGTATGACGAGGGAAACTCTATCAAAAGTTTTCTCGCAATTTCCCACAGCCCAGGATATTTTTCGGGTATTTCTGCTTGCAGCCAAAATGTTTGGTAGCCTTTTTTAAATTTCACCTTCAGCTCCTCATTGGTGCCAAGATCGAGTAGCTCCTCTTGTAATACCCCATTCGCCACTCAGGACATTAAATATTGATTCGCCTTTAGTGTCCGTCTCCAAAGTTTTCGCGAATAGCAGCTCTTCATGGATTTCTTCGTCCATAACAAATCGAACATATGCCAATAATAATGCTTCATTACCAGGTAAAGTTGACTCGTCCAGTTGAATAGAAAAATGAGTTGTTTGCAGATAATTACACAAGAAGCTTTCAATATCAGAGCTCATTTCATCAATACCTCTTTGTACAGTGTTGTTACTCAAAGGAATTCCTTTGAGTACGTCAAATGGAGGTTTGTGCAGAACAGTTTTTTAAAACCTCTTCAACAGCGGGTAAAATTAACTGTTCTCCGATGGTGTGCGGTTTTCCAGATTTCGCTATAAGCAATGAGATATTGTAAGAGGCCCGCAAGCCATCATCGTTACTTTGAGACGTTGAAGCGAACATACTGTGCACGGTGGGTCTCTTTTCATATTTTTCCTTCAATGTTTGAAAATATTTTAAATTTTTACCTGTTTTATCAGGATGACACCTTCTTAGATGATATTCGAGCTTCGATAGTTTCATAGAGTCATTGCTCAAAACTTTGTTGCATAAAAGGCATATGGGCAATCGTTTGTCTGCCTTTGATGGAAGAAAACCAAATTTCAAATAATCAACAATGTACTGTCGACATTTCTTCTTAGATTCAGCCATGTTTCGTATCAGTTACCTACCTGTAAAGAAAAAAAATGTTTGTTTTAGTAATTATAAGGCGACTTTAACAGGATATGGCTATTTTAACAGAATAAAATAGGATTAATTAATTATTGCAATGAAAAAACCAAAATGCCGGCGGCAAAACTGATTTAATTATTAAAAGCAATAAACTGCTAAGACCTATATAGAGGTTTTCACAAAACGGCTGAACCTATTTTAATGTAATATAAAATATTTTTTGATTAATTATATTTTGATACATTTCTGTAAATTCGAGAGAAAATACTTTTAAGAATATTTTTACATCAAAACTCCGCGATTTTAATGATGTACCTTACGAGTGGTACATAAAGACACGTACAATTTATGAAAATATTTTTAGTCATTTAGCATTAGCAACTACGAGGGCACTGAAATATGTACAAGCATGCAGGTCAATCATATATATCTCCTTTAGTAAATCACCACAGTCGGGTAAATAAATAATTTTATAATGAAAAGTACTAAAACTTCAATCTTTCTCGGCTTTCTGTTCTTTTATAGAAGTATCGAATAATGGCCCTGTTCAGTATTTAATTTTTATTACGTACCTACTACACGCAAACATAACAAATATAATATTATTACAATGTAAAATAAAAGTATCAATAACAAATAGGCAGGTACTTACTTTTTCCGGCACTGGCAAACACTGACATCGATTCACTCACACTTTTCTTTTCAAAATTCCGGGAACAAATGAGTAACGTTTGTCCTTGGCATTCGTATTTATATTGGTGAAGAATCAAACAAGTTCATGCAAGATTGCAAACACAGCACAAGTCGTATTTCGTCCCTTTACACGTCTGAACGGGTTGCGTTGGGGGCGGGCGGGCTGCGCTTTGCAAGTCTCGACGCGCGTGTACTGAATATCGAATATGCAAGTTTTTACAAGTAACAGTCGCTGACCTTCTTAAAATACACTACTCAAAAAAATTAAGGGAGGTTTTAAAACAAGGAAATTAATGCCTAAATAAACAGGCTATCTGATCCATATACCGGCCTAACTGGAAAATTTTTTTTCAAGCCAGTGAACCAAAAAAAAGCAAAATATATGCAATATTATTTTTTCGCGCTATCTGTTAGGATTGCATGAGAACCGTAGCTCCTAAAAAATTTTAGGCAAAAAATCTGAAAATTAGAATCTCAAAGCTTCAAAATGCTTTTTTTAAAGTCTCAATACGACCATTTTTCACCGAAATACAGCCTGTCAAAAAACAGCGAAAAATTTGGAATTTTTTTTTGCTCCCTTAATTGTTTTGAGTAGTGTATTATCTGCCTACATTGATAGGTAAAGTCAAGCCAACATTTTTGTTCTTTACTATCGAAACCAGATAAATGTTCGTAGACCCCCACTTACAACTTGTGAACCCCCATTTTTTTTTCACGCCAACGCAACGTAGACCCCCGTCGAGTCTCCCGTGGAGCCCTGGGGTCCACCTGAACCACTTTGGAAATCACTGATCTAAACGGTCGTCGTGTGATTTGCCTCTGGCGCCAATTGATAGGCAACCAATTATACATCAAAATTGACATAGGCGGCGCACAAAGTAGATAAATTATGGACGAGTTGTATAATGCAGTCAAAGATCTTGTAAAAAAAGTGAGAGAAATGAAGCAAGAAAGAAAAGACCTAATTAAGTAATTAAAAGAAAATAACCAAGGAATGGAATGAAAATCTTGAAGATATAAAACAAGTAAAATTGGAAAATGCTAAATTGAAATCACAAATATAGTGCCTAGAAGAGAAAATGGAAAATATGGTAGAAGGAGAGACGAAATAATAATATAATCACTGAAATCGAAAGCAAAGCAGAGGATAAAGAAATCTTAAGAGTAGAAATAAAAGATAATATCCAAAGATTTGGATTTGGATTTGGAAGAATTGAATTCCGGATTAAGATGGCAATTAGGTTGAAGCCAGAAATGTATATAGTAGAATTGGTGACATATAAAGATAAAGACGAAATAATGAAACACAAGCAAAAGTTGAGAAAAATTTAGAGTACCTAAGGTTTTCATAGATACAATGAGGGAAAGAAACTTATAAAAACGACTTAGAGAACGCGCTCAACAGGAAGGGGTAAAGGAAACATGGCAATAGTTCAGTAGCAGAAGATTATAATAAACAACGAAATTTGGAAATGGAATAAAGCAAAAGAGGATATAGAGAGAGGGCGGTAAAATTCCAAAAAACTGGTAGATAAACCGATGGACCCTTTGAAGATGAACTTGGCGAGAAAGAGGGATATGAATAAGATAATAAATAAAATTCAGAATGAAAAAATTAGCAAAACGGAAATATGGAGGCTAGCAACATGAAATGTGAGGGACATTAATGGGAAAAAAAACTGGAACTTAAAATAATTTCAAGAGCTCAGAATATGAAATAATAACCATCACTGAGACAAAGAAAAACGGAATGGGAACACAAGTAATAGGGGATGGTAACCTACTTATCTACGGAGGAGTACCTGAAATGGGAAGGGCGCAAGCAGGTGTAGCCTGTCTGATTCTGAAGGACAAAGTAAACAAAATAAAAAATTGAGAGATAGTGAATGAGAAACTAATGAAAGTAGTAATGAATGTGAGTGTAGGGGAAACAGTAACGATTGTAATAGTATATGCTCCAAATGAAAATGATAAAATAGAAAAGAATAGCAAATTCTGGAATCAGTTACAACATACTATAGAGAAATATTAAGGTAGACTAATAATTCTGGGGGGCTTCAATGCAAGAGTTGAAAACAAGACAAAAAAATTGCAAGGGGTCATAGGAAAACATGGTGAGAAAACTGAAAAAGTTACTTGAATTTTCTGTAGATAATGACCTTGTTGTAACTAATACGATCTATGAACTTAAAGAGATACATAACATAACAGGAGAAATGCCTCAACGACATGAAAAATCAATAATAGATTATCTGGTAGTACCACGTAGTTATATGCCCCAAGTGAATGATGTTAGAGGTAAAAGAAGTTACATTGATAGGAAGTAACCATTATTTATTAGGAAGATAATATAAATGAGCAAGAAATCGAAATAGAAAGGAAATGGCACAATTTCAATGAAGTACTACTAAAAGCTGCAGATGAAATCTGTGGATTTTCAAAACGAAATGTCCACAGAAAACAAACTAGCTGGTGGAACGAAGAAATAAAAAGTGAAGTAAGGGAAAAGAAAAATCTCTGGAAACGGTATTTGCAAGTACAAAGAACAGATAAATAGGATAAAAATAATGATCGGAGAAGCGAAAAAAAAGCGTGGGAGGAATTTGGAAGAACAATTGAAGAAAATAGTGTACAAAATAAAAAAATATTTTACTGAGTATTAAAAAATATGAGAAATAAAACAGATGTAAGATTTGCGCAGGTTAAGGATCGAAATGGAGATATTATCACGGATAAGGACAAAACCATAGAACAATGGAGACAATATTTTATGGAACTTCTAAACAATGAAAACAGAGCGGAAAGCGAGAGTGTACAAACAATGAGAAATGATAATGTAAAGAAGAAAGTTGAAAAGAAGGGAAAAGAAATAGAACTACAGGAAGTAGAGAAGGCGCTGGAATTACTAAAAACTGGTAAAGCAGCAGGATGTGATAGAGTAGATGCGGAACTGTTAAAATTCCTTGGACCAACGGGAAAAAAAGAACTTCAGGATATTTTTAATCTTGCATGGAGACGTAAGAAAATACCAAACGAATGGGGTACTGCTCTTATCCTTCCAGTGTATAAAAACTGAAAACTACAGAGGCATATCGCTTCTCTGTACAGCACTACAGGTATTTGAATCCATAATTGAAAAGAGATTAAGACAAATAATTGAATCAAAGTTAGCAGATGTGCAAAGGGGTTTTAGGCCAGCCATAGTACACAAGACCACATATTTACAATACAGTAGATTGCAAAAAAGGCCCTGGGAAAAGATGAGAGAGTATTTTTAGGACTTTTGGATATGAAAAAGGCTTTTGATATGGTAAATAGACATGAAATATGGAAGAGTTTAAGGACCAAGGGTGTGGATGAAGATTTAGTAAGTACAATACAGAGCCTGTATGATAATACAATAAACCAAGTGAGAATGTGTAACCGAACATCGAAGGAATTTACCAATAGTGATGGGGTAAGGCAAGGAGGTGTGTTGAGTCAACTAATATTTTATAAGCGTTTTAGATGAGGTAATAAAAGCGAGCTGGGGAAAGACAATTAAGTATATGGTGGGATATAACCAGTTACAGGCTGTAAAAATAGAGGCATGTGCATTCGCGGACCTCAACTAACCTGAACATGAATATATACGGACAGTAAAGTTAAAAAAGTGTAACCTGTTTATTAACCTGGAAAAAACAAAGGTGATGGTTATAACTAACAGACCAGGAACTATGAACATTAAAGAAGACGGACAAAAAAATTAAAGAGGTGGAGCATATAAATACCTGGGAATAGTAATAAACTCCAAAGGAATACAAGAGGATAAAATTAGAAATAGAATGAAAGCTGGAACAAGATTATACTGCGCGCTGTACAAAAGCTTTCTGAGTAAAAAGGAAATATTAGTAAAAACAAAAATGGCAATTTTCAAAACAATATATACGCCAGTTATAACCTACGGGGCTAAGAATTCAATTCTGACGGATAAGTATCAAAAAACGATTACAAGCCACAGAAATTAAGTATTTGAGGAAAGTGGTAGGGGCAAGAAGAATTGATAAAAGAAGGAATGCAGATATTAGACAGGAACTTAATGTAACATCTGTAAAGGAAAAATAGAGGAAAGTAAGCTAAAATGAACTGGACACATAGTGAGAATGAATGATGATAGGGAGTCAAAATGGTGTAGAATGCAGGAGTGACTGGAAAAAATAGAAGGGGGAGACCGAGGGAAACATGGAATAATAGTGTGAATGAAATACTGAAGAAAAGAGGAAAATCCTGGGCTGAGGCGAAACAACTAGCTTTAAATATAGATGAGTGGCGTAGATTTGTGGAAAAAAATTAGAGAACGATCCTTGACACCTACGAGTATAAGAGGTTTATCGATTATATATACGTATGTTTGGTAACTGTTTCTGGTTTCTTGCTCAGATAATGGACAAAGGACCCCGCACATTTCTTATGGGATTAAAAGTTTCCATGGGCACAAAGTCGGAAAATGGACAGTTTTTCAGATATCGGGGGTAGAAAGATGGTTCTCGAAGCTTTTCTCGACAACAGCATAGAGCAGTGAGGTTGCTTATGAGCCGTTCTTCGGGATATACGGGGGTTCAAAAATGATATTTGACAGTTGGCAGCTGTCAAAAAACTGTCAACTCGCTTTATTTCTAATAAAATGCCCATCAGAATATGGGACGTTTTTACAGTCGCTGATTTTAATTCCGGTGTCAAAAATTACATTTGAAACTTGGCAGGTACCAACAAAATGTCAACTCACCTCACTTGTAATAAAATCAAATCAGATGGCTTCTTTTATCTGCTTTTAGCATTACAGTTTTTTGACAGCTGCCAACTCTCAAATGTCATTTTTGACACCAGATTTGGAACCAGCGACCGAAGAAACAGTCGCATAACCCAGAAAATGACGCATAAACAACCTCACGACTCTATGCTGTTGTATGGAAGGTCTCGGAAAATCGTCTTTCTACCCCCGATATCTGAAAAACTGTCCATTTTCTGATTTTGTGCCCATGGGAACTTTTGACCAAAAGCTCAAAAGGAAGAACATACATCGATTTCAGACAGTTTCACCGAGGGCCACTTCCCATAAGGAATGTGCAGGGTCCTTTAATCAATAATTATTTTTAGTAAAACATATGAGGTTAAAGGGGTGGAGGAGGAGAAGAACGCTGAGAAGGATTGGTTGCATATCCTTCTTAGCGTTCTTGGAGTTGAAAAATCCGAAAAAAAATAGGTTATTTTTTCATTATCTTCATGTTTAACGGAAAAGAGGATATATTTTCAATAATACTATACTATGGAAATCTCTGCAGGTTTTTGGTTGTGGCAATGGAGGAATTTTAAGCATGATAATTGTAGTAAAATACATAAGAGGTTAAAGGGATGGGGGGATAAGGTTCGAGGCGTACGTCGTATACGTCGTATAACATCTTGTTTCGGAGGTTTTTAAAGTCAAGGAATCTGAAAATTACGGTATCGTTTCATTGCTTTCAATTTTATCAGGAGAGAGCGGTCATTAAATTCAAAAGAATTACGAAATTTTTTCCAGGTTTCCTGCAGAGATAATTGACAAATTTTAAGCATAATTACTTATAGTTAAACATAAAAGGAATTAAAGGATGTAAAATGAAGTTATAAGGCTGGTCTCGTATTTATCCTTATCGTGTTATCGATTATTTTCAGGATTCAAGAAATATAATCATTAATTTTTTTTTCCATATTAACAGGGGAAGAGAGTGAAACGAGTGGATGGGGTGTGAAATATTGTATAGTTTTTAACAGTATTGTGAGAAGAATTATCCCAATCAAGAACTAGAATAAAGTTCTTGGTTGGGATAATAGTCAAATTTCCAGCATAAATATATAATATAAAGCAAATAAGGGTTTAAAATGGTAAAGGTAGGGGTTAGAGGGGTACCTTCATATATATCGAAGTCGAGGAAATTGAATATTCTCTGGTGGGGGGATAAAGGGGAAGAGATTATACAATATTTTGTAGGTTCAATAGTAGTATAAAAATTTTTGTTTAATTTAGACAATGTTTTAGCATAATTATTTATAGTAACGGCTGTTTGCGGTGAAAAGGACGAGGTAGGGAGTTAGAGGGTTTGCGTATATACCGTAATACTCGTATAAGTCTATTTCAGGTTTCAGGGCTCTTAGAGTCGAAAATCTACTTGTATTATTTTTCCATTTTTATTAAAAGACTTCTTCATCTTAACTTTTTTTTTATTATTACCTCTTTAGAAAGTATCTATTGTGTAAGTTACTGAGTAGTAATGCTTGGATTAAATTATTTTATAGTGCAATTTGCAAGGAAAATACTAAGTAAATCACTTTACTTTGTGGTGGGCACAGCTCCCTCTTCTTCTTCTAATCGTGACAGCTCAGTGTACTTATTTATTAATTTATTTAAGTACATTTGGCTGGGCTACACACATAGGTGGTAATAATGACCGTTGTGTAAAAGGTGCCGTGAAATACAAATTTATGATTCGAAACTTGACAACAACGTTGACGGATATTACGACAACCTCGCCAATAGTTTTGTTGTTAAATTAAACAACTATGATTAAATAATTAACATCGATGTATTAACAATAATGATTAAAAATACATTAGGAAATATGATGCGAGTTTATGTAATATGTTAGATAATTGGATATACAATATATGTACCGTATTATATTCATTTTATATGTACGTAAGAATTTGGTCACAACTAACCACTGCTGAATTATAACAAGTGTTGGCATTGGTTGTTTTAGCTGGCGTAATGTAAGCAAAGGTGGATCTAGAATTTACTCAGAGTGAGGGGGAAGTAACACTTAAAAAAAAATGTTTTGAGGCCGCGTTCATCATTTTGTAAAAACTTTGTCAATAAGAATTTCTATACTATGAGGTTGAAGACATTCTAAATAAATTGTTCTGCGTTTCAAAGAATATCTTTTAAAATAAATACTTACATTTCTGCTTAAGCTTAATCAACTATTTTTCTACACATCTGCCATTTACACTAATATGCAAAGCTTTTAACTCATCATCTAAAGAAAATATTCAGCCTTTGAGGTCTTTCCGTGAATACTTAAACAAAAGAAAAGTCACATAGAGCGAAATCAAGGCTCTATGGTGGATGTTGTTTCTCTGTAAAACCACAGCTTTTGAACTGTGAGAGCCCTGTCGACCTTGCCGTTGTGCAACAGCAAAGTTTTAATTCTTCAAAAATTCTGATATTTTTGCCTAATAGTTTGCTTTAGATCATTTTTCCATAAACTCCCCCATCAATTGTGGACTCTTTTCCCATATATTTAAAAAGCAATATTTCTTTGCTGCATTAAAAAACTGGGATCTTCATTCGTCACTATGACGGCAGCAAATCCTCAAACAGCCTAATGTTTTTGTCGGCTCTTGCTTCAACCAGTTTTCCCGATCTCGGGTCATCCTGAATTGAGTCTCGGTCCCATCGAAACTGTCTGGACTGTATAACTTTTGGCTTTTTTCCTTCTTTAGTGAGAATACATTTTTATAAATTTATTCAAAATTGCAACAGTAATTTAACAACCAAGCATATTTTATGTACAAACAAGAGATTGCTAAAGACCCTTTTATCAGAGAATTCTTACCCGGAGTGTCATAAACCACACCCCTTCTTTTTTGTTCCTTGTCTGAGATGCCCGGGGAGAACTCAGAGAATTTCAGTTTACCTTTGCCTTTAAAGTAGTGAACATTTCAACGACGTTCGTTTAATGATTTTTCTGCGAGGCTTGCGGGACAATGTCTTCTACAGCATCAACGAGCCATGCTTATTCGGGTTCGAGTTCAAGGCAGAAAGAAATGGTGTATTTAATCGGCCACATGTCTTATCAAATCAGTGGCAGTAAATTTATCATCTAATTATCAAGTTTTACGTAGTTTATTTTATAATATACGGCAAGTAAAACTAAACACCAGAGAAGTTGCAAAACTTACAATACAGGAAGTTTAAATTTTTTGGGAGAAAGCTAAGATACCAACCAGACACCTGAAAGATTGCGTTGTAAAATTATAAAAACTGTACGAAGAGTGGAGAAAACTAAAAAAAAAACGCTAAAAGATCTAAAAGCACCACGCAAAATAAAAAAGTAGAAGCTTTCAAATCATTCAAATCACAGACATTTATCATATTTATTTATAATCAATACGTGTTATTTATAAAAGCGTGGTTCAACGCTTTGCCCCCCCCCCAACGAAGATCTACAATTGTTAAAATATTTTGTGAAATACAGACAAATTGATAAAGAACTTGCAGACAAGGCATTGTCTAAAATAATAAATCATCTGAGGTATTTCAATTCGGAACTAGTCGCATTTTCATTTTTTAATGAAACTTTAGAAAATAATGTCAAAACAAGCATGGCTGCAAAATGTCTATAATTAATTTCCGTTGAAGTAAAAAGTTACGGTGATATGGATGTAAAAGCAAGGCTCAATCTCGAACAAGTGGATGATTTATTGAACAATAAAATTGATTATTTTTTTCTCATCAAACTCTAAATTTTTTCAAGAGATTTGAAATTGATACAAACTTTTTAAATACCGATCCAGAAGAATGGTGTGACAATTCACAGTATTTAAAAGCTAACAAAATAGTAAATAGTTTTGAGGTTGTCAATGACACAGCTGAAGGAAAGGGAATTAATTCAAAACTTTAATTCCTTTTTGACGAAAGATGAAGAAAAATTGCAGTTTCTGTTACAAGTTGTTCTGAATGTAGAAACATTTTTCCTGGTTCTTCAAAGGCCCCCTTATCTAAGCCATTACCACCTTGATCTAATAATAAATTGTATATATAAATAATAATAATAACTTCTCCCCTTTATATTACTTCTTTTTTTATAACTAAACTTTAAATAATAAAATGCCTTTGAACATTATTTCTTCTCATTTTTATACCTTTTTACTTTTCTTTTCTCCTAAATCCTCCACTTTTAATTAGGATTTTGCTCTATTTACTTTTGAAAACAGTTTTAACTAAACCCTTTTTTGTGAACATATTGAAAAAATAAATAAAGTAAAATCTAGAGAGCCGATGTAATTGAATCTTGCAATGTTTGTAGATATTTTCATAAAAAATCAATTTTCATAAAAAATCAAAACTTCAACCTTAATACGGCACGGGTTAACGTGATCCAATTGAGCTCAAACTTTACCAATCACATTTCTTACTCAATTTGCAATCTCCGAGGAGGATCCCCTAAAAAAATTCGAACATTGACTTTTTGTGACCACCCTAGCGTATATATTATGTTAATATGTCACGATTTGAGCGTATTGTACGTAATTTCATAATTTTAAATCGCCGTAACACCCAGCCATTGGCGCCAAAATCAAACCGATAAACATCCGGTTGCTTGGCAAGATCTCAACTCACCAACTGACCCAACATGGATGATATTTATTATATGATATAAAATAGTATTAAAAACAAAAGTTAACTGGAGAACTAAAAGTTTGAATTTTTAAGGCACTAGACCAACTCTACGTTTTAGATCCTTTTAATGAATGTGTTTCAGAGATCAGTTTCAAAATTATTTTTACCGATAAAATTTAAAAAAGTTGTCACCTTTGAAAGGTTAATTGATATATGGATAATTAAAGAATTTGACCTACGAATTCGCAATAATTTCAAAATGTCATATCTTGACGAAGTTTTTTCTTAACAAGATTTTAAAAACGCATTTTAGAGCATTTAGTATTTATTTTCGATAACAATCTAAAATACATCCGTGAAAAATTCCAATTATAAATAATTTTTTAAAGCAATATTTAAAGATTGCACACTATTAAATTAGGCACAGTTCATTTCATTGAAGCAATCATTTTGATGTATTTACAATGTCAAATTTTGACAATCGCATCAAAGGTATTTTTGAAATCAGATAAAGAAAGTTTAATTTTCCTCGGAAATCCTTAAAATATCAAGAGTTTTGATAATTTTATACAAATGTTTTAATTGATAAAGATATCTACGATAGTAGTAATACAGTTATGTTAGAGTTTAGCATTATATACCACAGTGAAGAGCGTGCCCGTACTTACTATGTTGAAATGTAAGAAAACAGGATATTGTTCATTTTAACTGACAGAGGGTAATGTAAGCTCCTGCTCCTCTGTTTCTATAAAAATTGGGGCAAAGAAGATTGGGGAGTGGCATTCTATCTAAATGAAAGTAGAAAAAAACACTACAAAAATAATAAAATAGAAATTTACAAATATATTTATTAAATCTTAAATATTTACTAATAGCAAATAACGGTAAAAAATTATAACATTTTTACTAACAAAAATAATTTTCTGTTTTTTAGTTGGACGCGTGATCCAGAAAAATTGGTTAAGGCACAACACAACAGAAGATCCGCTTCTTTGTGGAAATGTGACGGGGTCTCGACATTGTCCTCTCACACACACTTGCCTATGTGTGGGTGATAATCCCAACCACGGGTACACTAGTTTTGACAACTTTCTTTGGTCGATGCTGACTACATTTCAGCTAATTACGCTTGACTATTGGGAGAATGTATATAATATGGTAAGTGCTTTGTTTTATATGTTTTCACCAACGCCAATAATACTAAAAAAGATCATACCCCAATAATAAGATAATCTAATTTTCATTTAAATACAGGGACAATTTTCGTCCTTGTGTGTTATCTAAAATATAATAATATTAGAAAGACAAAAAGTACTTTTACCTGTTACTAACATTCACAATAACGTTGATAAAAATAAAAATATGGTTTTCTGGATTTAAGTTAAACTTTTGATATTGTATACTACAATATTATACTAAATTATTTGTATAATTACGGGGAAAATATTTAGAAATAGTTGAGATTTTGGAGTCTTTGGCATAATGACACTACACAACAGTTATCGCCACCAAACGACACTTTATTTTTTCTCTCGATGAGTGTTTTTTGTTAACCATGTTAACATCATCAGGAGCGATTATTGACTCGTTAGTCACCACTGCTGAAGGTGCTAAGATTGTTAGCTAAAACACGCGTGGAGTGCAAAAATATAAAGCATTTGGTGTGTAGTGGTAATAACTGTTGTGTAATATATGAATTGTTTGAAAATTATCTAAGTAGGCATAAGCAATTTATTTGTATAGGAAAAACGAATAGCTCTTTTCAAAATATAACATGCGATATATCACAATAGGTCTCATTTTATTTCTAATTTATATAAATTCAAATTTTAAATTTGAATTTAAAAGGAGACTTACCATTATTTATTTCCGATTCAAAAATCATGCATTGTGCTAATAAAATGAAATAAATTTATAATAATCATAAGCATAATTGAAATTTAATAGTCAATTAGCTAGCAGTGTTTTAAACAACCTTAAATAACTTTTGTGGTAATTAGTAACAGCAAATCAAATAAGGCCACATTAAGAAAATTATTAAATATAAATCGTGGTTTTTGAGATTAGATGGTGTTAAACTGGAGTGGCATTCTGACGTTTCGCCTACGATTGTACGATGCATCTCCAGTGATCTTTGCTCTTCGAAATTAGAACACCAAATGAGCTCGAGGAAGCAAAAGTCAAGTATTTATGTCTGAAAGAGCTTCACCGAACCGTGATCCGTGTAACAATTGTTTTCCACGTGTGATGGAGACAGTAACTTATATTAATGTTATTAGGGTGTAAATTTCGATTGAACTCCTTTCGTTTATAGAAAATGAAAACAGAAACAAGAACATTGGTTTCTCTTAGATTGATGGTATGACCTGTAGAATGTTGGTGTTCAGCTATAGCCGATGGCACAATTTGTTTCTTCGCGTTACAGAAGCGACGCGTGTGAGGAAAAATTGATTCTATTTACAGCGATTTAAGACCAAATCGCTGGAAATTGTACACGGTAGGAAACACAGTCTTGAGTTAATCATTCCAAAAGGATGATGTTCTCAATAAAAAAAAAAAAAAAACGTATTGAAAAGGGTTGTACGAGGAATAAAAATTTGAACCTACTAAGTATGTGATGTATTATCGCGACGTGTATTCCTGGCATGAACCGCTCTGGAAGGAATTAAGTGAGCTACATCCACTGCACACTTTTCATGAAGATATTTATAGGAAAAGCTTAAGTCGCCAACCACTCTTTGTTTCTCGTTTAGTTCAGGGTTTCTAGTTAGACGAATGGCTCCGAATCCAACAAATTCAGTGTATATTTGGGAGCAGAGCCCCAAACATAGGAGTAGTATTCCATCGTTGGTCGTTGTGGATTGCAAAGCTTTCTAGCTGGAAATAAGGTTCCTAGCTTTAACAAGCTCTCTTTACTGTGCATGCGTCATGTTGTCAGGAAGACATATTTGCTCCCAAGTTAACGCGCAACAAACTGAGTAACGTTGCTAGATGACTGGAATCTCCCGACATAACTATGTTGGGTCCAGCATGCGTCATGACAAATACGGTTGAAGGCCTTGGGTAAGTCAGTTGTAACCGCTTGAATATCTTCAAAATGTTCAACTGCATCGTTTCAAACATGTGTTGCATAAGATAGAAGATCTCCTATTGATCGTTGCTTATGAAAGTCTAATTGATGGGCGCTAATAATATTAAATCCTTCAAGATATTCTAGAAGATGCTGATTGATAACCTTTTCCATAACTTTTAACATTAGGATTTTCAGACCATTGTCGGTAGGCAAGACCTTTTAAAGCAACAGCTTCTTTCCATTTTTGATAGAACGAGGGCTTGCCGTTGGTAGGACACTTCTTTAAAAAAGGAATGCAAGCATCCATACTAGCCAAAATGATATCAAAAACCTCCTTAACACAGTCAGATGGGTTAATGGATCTAAAATAAACGTATAATCAAGGAAACGTTCGAAAATATTCCATAAGTTCTTCCCATTTAGCAGTAACTCTCCTTGGTTTCGTAAAGAGCGAGTTTTATAAGGCTTCTTTGATCGCAGTTGTTGGTGCACTAAATTTATGTTTGAGTTTAAACTTTGTATGTTACAAAAATCTAGTTTAAAATTGGAATCTCCACATCTTGAAGCCTCCAAATCGGTCTCCCCCAGGAGAAGGAGAGGATATTTTACCGCCTGAATTTTTTCCTCAAGTGAATTCAGTGACATCGGCATAGCCACGAAACGTTAAGCAACTTCACACAGCCTGAGCGGATGCGATGGTATCACACCGGGCGATGCCTGGTACGACCTGGGAATCTACCATCGAACTTGTTTTTAGTCGCCTTCTATGACAGGCAGAACGTACCAGGAGTAATATTCTGTCCTGTACCCCCTCGGAATAAAATGTGTTATATCAGATATAATTATAGACACCTTTTGTTTGTAAACAAATTATATATCTTGGGGATCTCAAGTATTGTCCAATTTTCTTGAAAGTACTGAGAAATGTACGAATGTTTGAAATTTTTGTGTTCCGTTTTATGTTAAAATTATTCAATATTTAAATAGTGCGATGAAAATTTAGAATAAAAAATTCCTGTTGAACATTTTATAAACAACATATCTCCATTAATTGGAATTTTACATATAGTGAAAAATTGTTTTCTTTTAAAATACTTTAAACGTATTAGTACTTCATGAATACAGATTATAGATATTCTCTGCTACATAATATTGTTCCACCTTTAATGGTTTAGGCTGTGTATTGCCAGAGAACGCGCTAGCGGCAAACTTTTTTCCGACTTGATTCACTATTATCGTCACTGCTCATTCCTTATGCTACCTAACGTAATAAAATATAGCCTATAACCTGGCCAGAGAACATAACATATATACCATATGCTTAAAAAAAAAGCACGTAAATCGGATAAGTGGTTTTCCAGTGATAAGCGCACTAACGGACGGACAGACAGATAAACAGACAGAGTTATGTATATATATATATATATATATATATATATATATATATATATATATATATAATATATATATATATATATATATATATATATATATATATATATATATATATATATATATATATATATAAATATATATATATATATATATATATATATATATATATATATATATATATATATATATATATATATAGATTTATAGAGAACAGAAAACCCTGTAAACTTTTGTAAATGTAGTAACAGTAGCATTAGAATATAGTAACAATAAATATTTGCTAACTAACCCAACCAGTATCAATACAGTTTAAAGTAAACATCACTTGACCTCAATACGTTTATTAATAAATGTACCTTCAGTTTACTATTACATATGTGGTTAGGTATTCAATGAATTTTAAGAAGTCTATATAAAATCATTCAAATAAAAAAAAGTTTCTAATTAAAGAATAAAGCTTGCTAGCTTCCACCGTTGACATTTCTTCAGAACTCTAACAGCAGCAGCTCCAAACTGAAATAAAATATACACAAACTCAAACATTTTAAAATTTAATATTTCGTAATGCTTCCAAACAAAAGTATGGCTAATAAATTAGAAATTGGTACCTTCCACTAAAAAGTTGGTACTGCTAATAAAAACTAATGGTACCAAACAATAAAATGTCCCCGATAAAATACTAAAAGGGAAAAACAAATACCCTAATATTTCACCAAATATTTAATTCTCTTTTAGAAAGAAATGTCTGATTTTTATCTTCGCGTATTCAAATTAAATTACAATAATTAAGAAATTGCTTAAATACATATCTCCGGACCAACTAATATTTACCTCGTTCTACTGTACATATTGTATACAAAAAATACGTCCATAGTAACGAAACTAACATAAGAAAAATATTTAAAAAAAAAACATTATTACCTATAGTTCAGGGTTTTAGTCAGGGAATCTCGCTTGCCAACTTCGAAATTTAAACTACATGGATGGTTTTGTTCTGTCTCGTAGACCAGGTAATCCTTATTTCGCCAACGCTAATAGCATTCGATCAACTCAAATATTCACCACTAAAGCTTCAATTCCTGGAAGTGGTGAAGCTAATTTTTTAAGATTCGATCACTTCTGAGTGATTTACAAAATTAAAGAGGATCAATCACTTTAATCTACTCTGCATTTATACGAGCATTAACTCGCCGCACAACGTTGTCACCCTTTACGCAAATTACGACCTTATAATAATTATATTAGTAATCAAATTTGTCTCTTACTTTATTTAACACATTAACTTATCCCTAAAATAAGTTAGAATTGCTGTGTGTTGATTTAAACAACACTCTATGTCAAAATAATTGAAATACTTGAAGACAATATGTACGACACCAGCTCGAGAGGAAAGTACGGGCGAAATTGCGTAATGCTCGACAACTAGACATTAAATGGATGTTACTACAAATAAAAACAAATAGCAACAATTTCCTCAATAACATTTACAGGAAAAAAACTACTGCAGAAATGTGTACTAGTAGTGAAAACAAATGATTCCAGAGCTAGGCAGAAATCCTTTTATGTTGACGTTCAAAAAAAAAAAAATAATTTGTTTGCATTGATTAATGTTTATGTTTTAAAAAACTACGTTGTTTAGACACTGCAATTCAAAGTTGAACAACAGTAGTGAAAATTTATCAAAAATAGGTCCTAGAGAAGCCCAAAAATTTATTACAAAGTCAACGGATATTGTTAGTATTTTTTTCTAGTGCAAACAGTTTGACAGCAATAGGAAAAAAACTCCAAATATGAAGGTACAGAACAACTTTTGGCTTTCATGTCGCCTGAGGGAAATTCAATAAAATTTTTTGTGCAGAAAACGAATCCGTTTACGACATCGCTCTATCACATCTGTGAGAGTGTTCACAATTTTAAATTACAAAAGACATGGTTTTGTGGGAATTTGTAAAAATTACAATAAAGTTTAAAACAAAGCAAAATACTAAGCATGAAACACAAGTTAGTGGTAAGAAATTTAATATTAAGGAAAAATTAACGAATTCTATACTGCAAGTTTCTACAATTACAACTTTAGCGACTTCGCAACATTCAACTATGCTTTTTAACTATACATGCCAGTAAGGCACCCCCGGCACAGTCAATGGTTTAAATATATGTGATAACATTATTCAAATCAACTTATTAACTTACTGCTTCGTTATGCTTAATCTATTTTAAATATTAGTTACTTTGGATTTCGAACGCACATTGTAGTGTAACTGCAGGCAATTTGACTAGTTAACAACATTTAAAATCATCCACGAAACAAGCTTTCAAAAGACAGCAAAATGATCGGCAAAACGTCAGCATCATTTTTTCAATCGGCACAGAAGAAAATCAGACTAACTATACCTATAAGGTCAGTAACCTGTGGAGGTTTCTTATCAGAAGTAATGGTAAAAATACGCAATGTTAAATTTATTGTTTTTATTATTCCATACCTTACCTCTAACTTGTACGTACATATGTCAAACGTCTTACGATTGTTTCAACCTAAACGGTAATATCAGAAATTATCTTCAAAACCATATCATACGCAAATTCAACCCCGAACATATCCAGAACCAATCCTGATAAGGTAGTTTCGAGTTACATAGTAAAGCCAATGTTTCCATGTACGCCACTAGAAAGGTGCATTATATAATGGTAAATACCGAAAAAATGCTTGTGTGTCATTGCCGCATTTTATCTTTTCACACTGAACATGATCTTTTATCGATAAACACCGGGTTTATGTTAAATTACATTTGTACCCGAAAGTATCCTTATATATATATATATATATATATATATATATATATATATATATATACATATAAATATATATATATATATATATATATATATATACATATAAATATATATATATATATATATATATATATATATATATATATATATATATATATATATAAATTTAATAATTAGGCCACTCAGAATTTATGTAATATATCTCCTATGATCTCCAGAATGAAAACCGTACATTAAAAAGTTAACTAAAGATTTTATTTAGTTTGGTGCAGTTTGTATTTTTAAGGGGGGTTAACACTGGGTTTTTAAAAATATTTTGCACAAATGTCTAGAACTAAGTTTTTTCATTCTTTTATATATATTATTTTTTTATAAAAAGACAAAGATAGATAAGAATATTTTCTAACTGACTTCAAGAAAAGAAGGTTCTCACGTATATATGTATGTAACGTTGTGCAAACGTCATAATATTTATGTAGGTTAGTCTATTACGCTTATGAAATGACATAACAAAATCATTCAATTCATAGTTTAAAAATTATCTTTATAACAGCAATTAACTTCGGAAGGTAGTCTCTTAGAATATACAAATTATATATATATATATATATATATATATATATATATATATATATGTATATATATATATATATATATATATATATATATATATATATATATATATATATATATATATATATATATCCGTGATTGTAGAAATCAAGTCCTAAACCTAAATTCGACCCATTCATACTCAGTCCCTTCCCACATCCTTACCCCCTCACCAACACGCTAGACAAGTTGGCATTGTAACCGCTAAAACTTTCAACTATGAAATGTCGAACTGTAAAACTACCCCAAGTGAGTAGAATCAATGATTCAGAATCTCATACTGTGTCAGCCCCATGGATTCTGGGGGGGAGGGCAAAAGTTCGAGAAAAAAACCACTCTATATTGCCACATATAATGCAAGGTAACTGAGGACTGAAAATCATCCTACAGAACTGGAAGAAGAACTGTTAGCTGCTATAGTTGTCAGTGCATAGATGGCAGCTCCATGAACATAGCAATATCGTTCAAGCACTGTACTAAAAGTCAAATAAGATTTTTTTTAGATTTTAAGATACGAAGATACGAAAAATTGTTTGAATTTACAATATGCTAAAGTTATTAATAAATATGTAGCAATACAGATCTGCTAGTTGGTCATTGCCGGTGCTAAAACACTCCCTCACTCTCAGTACAGATCTGCATTAATATTATTATTTAATAAAATTCCTACCCACACTAACCCCAACCAATCATATACCTTTTCATATGACGCAATGAGTTCGCTTATAAACGCACATATCATTAATCAAATAGAAATTAGTGCTTGTTGAAATACTACACGATTATAGAGTAAATGGGAATTAATCTATAAATGATTTATTTGTAAGGATTTGGTAGATATTTATAGATATTAATTTATTTCTATTTTTCGGTAAAATTACTATTTTACTACTACAATTGCCTAGATAGGTGAGAATTTTTTAGAATTTTGCACCGTACCTTGTGGTAAGATTGGTTGTGACCATCTATTAGTCATAAAGATGACCTTTTACAAAAACTAAAACATATTGAATTATTTCTACTGTTAAATTATTTATATTTCCAATTCGGACTCAGACCAAAAGTAATCATTACATACAGTGTGTTATAAAAATCGTTTAATATATTTAAACCGATATATTAAACGATTATCATAACTTGCAGATCACATTAAGAAAAGGGTCAGAATTCGAGAAATTTACACAAAAAAATGACTATCCTCATTTTTTTATCGAAATGTTGAAAATACCGTTCTATTTGGCCATAATAATGTCTCGAAAAATGAGAATTTTTTTTTTTTTTACCAAAGGTATTGCATAATGAAAATTTACGATAACTTTTTAAACAATACCTTTTTGCTCTTAAACAAATTGACCGATTTGAATAAAACCTCGGCATATAAAAGAGGACGAAATGGACTTGAGTTAAACAAATCGAAATTTCAAAAAAAAAAAAATTTCATAATTATTTAACTAATTGTTTATAAATAACTGATTTTTTCGTGTTCTGCGCCTTTTTAAAAATCTGAGATAAAATTTCAGCATACAGGAAAACTGTAAGAATTCTAAATCCATCGATAAAGGTTTCGAGCCGCAATTATTTTATAAATTATGATAAAAATAATGTACCGCGGCATAGTGCACCGGCGCGCTCTGCACTTTAAGACGCGCGCGTGAAACCTTTTCTGATTGTTAATAACGATTATTCAGTCAATACGATAGTATATTATAGAGTCCTACAAGTGTAATATTTATCAGAATGCCACCTCCAAAAGTATGTTGCAATCCCTTTGAATTAGATAAACATAATCGCGTTTATAAAGGAATCAGAAAAGTTACGGAGAAGTGGAGCATTCTATATTCTATACATGCAGAATAAAAATCAGAAAACAAACTGCCTATGGAACAAACACTTTCTGTTTCTGCATATGGACCAAATGAGAAAATGATCGGCGACAGTGAATCGGATGGTTCTGATTTTGAAAGTAAAATTTACTACATTTTATGTCAATAAATAATTAATACGGTAATGAAATAAATTAACTTTGTTTTTTAGAGGAATTTGTCATGACTAAAGATGACACGATCAAAAATGAAAAATCAATTTCATCCGTCTCCGAAAAAGATATTGCCACAGCAGCAGAGATAAAAACTGCTCTATCGAAGGAAATGGACTAAAAAAAAAACTGCCATTATTAACCTCGGTGCCAATTGATTGGGATCAATTATTTCAATCTTTTGAAAATATAGTGTTTGAATTTTGTTCTAAAGGGAAGAGAACGCGACTGTTGACTCTGAAAGTCTGACATGTAAAGAAATCTCAAATTCGGATAATTTTGTTGTACATAAATTAATATAATTAAACTTTATTGTAAATGAATTATTGTAAAGGGTATCGCTTTAAAAAATCGATGAATAAACCCTCTTATGCTCAGTTTAGTGAACAATTAAATTTTTCATTTCATCGTCTATTGATTTAAAAAAAAAACGGTCAAGTGCAAGTTGAACTTGCACAATTAGTGTTCCGTACGTTAATTGCTTTTAAAATAAAAAAAATTGTTACAGTGGTATAAAATGATCAGTGACTTCACAAAACACACCCCAAATGAGTTTTCAACAAAGTTTGTTTCCAATCTTTAATGAAAACTGATGACCTTGAAATTTTTGGGTTTTTTTTATATACCAGATAGATTATTAAAGATATGATAATTTTCGTTCAATTTATTCCCCGTGGAGAATATTCCAGAATTTTTTCAAAATTTTTTGATCAGTACTTTTCGAGATAAGGTAGGGAGACAGCGATTTTTCGCGATTTTTTAAAAATAATACAAAAAAAAGTGTGCTCAAGTATTACAATATATATATATATATATATATATATATATATATATATATATATATATATATATATATATATATATATATATTTTTATTTTTTTTTATTGGTCTAGCACACGTGCTGCAGGGAAGTCCCTAAAGCGCTCCAGGAGCGGCACGAGTGCGGAAAAAGCGATTCACGTTGTTCTTGAATCGCTGTAAATTGTACTCGGTGGGAAACACAGCGCTGGGCAAATTATTCCAAAGGGATGACGTTCTCCATATAAAAGATTGCTTGAAAAGCGTCGTACGCGGAGTAACAAGCTGAACCTCATACGGATGCGAAGCACCAGCGCGACGTGTAACATATGTCTAACATGCACCGCTTTGGGAGGAATTAAGCGGGCTACATCCTTCGAACACTTTCCATGAAAATACTTGTAGAACAGACTCAAGTCGCCAACCGTTCTTCGATGTTCCAGCGAATCAAGGCCGCCGGTCAATTCCGGGTCCCCAATCAGACGGACCGCTCTTCTCTGAACAGAATCCAACAAATGCAGTGTATGTTTGGGAGCGGAGCCCCAAACGTGGGAGCAGTATTCCATAGTTGGTCGAATTTGGGCTTTGTAAAGAATTAACAGTTGCTGTGGGGTGTAAAGCTTTCTGGTTCTAAATAATATTCCCAACTTTTGAGAAGCTCTCCTTGCTATGCCTGCAACATGTTCATGCCAAGACATATTTGCTCCCAAACTAACGCCCAACAAATTGAGCGACGATGCTAGGGGAATGGAGTGCCCCGACATAACTATGTCGAGTTCAGCAACGTTAACTTTTTTAGAAAAAACTGCCGCTTGGGTTTTTGTAGCGTTAAATTCCACTTGGTTACTGTCACCTCGAGATAGAATTTCTTCCAGGTCTTTGTTAAGTTGAACGACCTCCTACTGTTTGCGGATATTCACCTGAGCAGCCGATGTCCGAGCGTTCAAGGTGAATGAAGAGACAAGCGTACTGTCATCTGCAAAGCTATAGATTAGATTTCCGGTCTTTTCCAGCAGATCGTTAATGTAAATGAGAAAGAGAGTAGGAGATAGTATGGAGCCCTGGGGCACACCGGCGTTGATAGTGAAGGTGTTAGAAAGAAATCCGTCGACCGCCACTCGTAAAGAACGCTCTCTGAGGAAACATGAGAGCCACAAACAGAACCTTTCAGACATACCATAAGAGCGCAACTTAGCCAATAGTCCATCGTGCCAAACACGGTCGAATGCCTTGGATATGTCAAGAGCTACCGCTCGAGATTCTCCAAAGTGTTCAATTGCGTTGTTCCAAACATGTGTTACATAAGTCAGAAGATCTCCTGTTGATCTATGTTTACGAAAACCATATTGGTGATCGCTAATAATATTGAATCGTTCAAGATATTTTAGAAGATGCTCATTGATAACCTTTTCCATGACTTTCGATATTATTGAAAGCAGTGCAACTGGTCGGTAGTTATTTGGCAAGGTCTTCTTACTTTTTTTGGGTATCGGCTGAACCGTGGCACATTTCCAGCAGGACGGAAATATTCCCTTTCTGTAGGATAGGTTAAAAAGTCTACAGAAAACTGGTGTTAGTTCCCTTGCACAGTTTTTGAGAACTATGGCAGGTATTCCGTCAGCGCCAGAAGCCTTCTTGGTGTCTAGCTTCATTAAAATACGCTTTATGATGCGCTGTCTGAAGACAACATCGGGCATCCTTGACTGCAATATGTATGTATATATATATATATATATATATATATATATATATTACTCGTGTTTTCATAAGTTTTTATTTGACACCACACTCGATGACCTAGTAAAAAAATTTTTTTTCACTTCCGATTTCACCTCTCAAAACTAACTCCTTAAGTCAAGATTTAACTTTCATAACTACACGGCTCTGATGAGGCCATCAATTCCTATATTAGTACCAAATTTCAACTTTCTATGTCAAATAGTTTCGGAGAAAATCGGGTGTGACAGACAGACAGACACCGAGGTGATCTTATAAGTGTTCCGTACGGAACACTAAAAAGGTTTCACTAGAAGTACTTATAGAAAACGCGCGCGCCGTAAGGTGCAGAGCGCGCCGGTGCACCACCCCGCGCTACACTATTTTCATCATAATTTCTAAAATAATTGCAGCTCGGAATTTTTATTGCTGGATTTCGAATCTATAGAGTTTTGATGTATGGTAACATTTGCTTCAGATTTTTAGTATGCACTGAACACGAAAAAAAAAATCAATTGCTTATAAACAATTGATTAAATAATTATGAAAAAATAATTTTTTTGGAAATTTCCGATAACTAAATTCCATTTCATTCCCTCTTATATGCCGACGTTTCATTCAAATCCGTTGATTTGTTTAAGAGTAAGAAGGTTTAAAAAGTTACCGAAAATTTCATTTTGCTATAACTTTGGTAAAAAAAAAATGAAAAATTCTCATGTGGTCGAGACATTATTATGGCCAAATAGAACCGTATTTTCAATATTTCGATAAAAGATGAGGTTAGACTTTTTTTCGTGCAAATTTCACGAGTTCTGGCCCGAAGAAAAAAAAATTGACGTTAAAGCTGTTTCAATTTTTTGCATGCGCGCACTTTGAAGGCCAGCAGTGTTGCCGAATTTGCATACATAATAAAAAAATATATAAACCTTTTTTTTAATAATATTCAATCCAAGCTTCAAATAAAAACTATACAAGAAAATTACGTTGTAAAAGTAAGTAAATATTTTTCATTTAAGAACATTACCTTTTGAAAAATCTTAAAAATCTATAGAATTGTTCAAAGAGGTAATACAGAACACGTTATTTTTGTTCGAAAATAGAGAATAGTTTATTGTGAAGAGTATTTTGTTATTTCAAAAAAAAAAAAACCGGTCAAGCGCAGATTGAACTTGCGCAATTAGTGTTCCGTACGTTGATTGCTTCTGAAATAAAAATTTTTGTTACGGAGGTATAAAATGAACAGTGACTTCACACACACCTCAAATGAGTTTTCAACAAAGTTCGTTTCCGATCTTTACTGAGAACTCATGATCTTGAAATTTTTATTTTTTATATACCAGATAAATTATTAAAGGTAATGCACTCGTGATAATTTTCGTTCAATCTACACCCCGTGGAGAATATTCCAGAATTTTTTCAAAATTTCTGGATCAGTACTTTTCGAGATAGACAGCGATTTTTCGCGATTTTTTCAAAATAATACAAGGAAAAGTGTGCGCATGTTAGACATTATATATATTTTTGAACTCATGTTTTTACAAACTTTGTTTCCGACCTTTACTGAAAACTGATGACCTTGAAATTTTTGTTTTTTTATATATCAGATAAATTATTAAAGGTTCGTTCAATGTACACCCCGCGGAGGATATTCCAAGGTTGTTTCAAAATTTTTGGATCAGTACTTTTCGAGATAAGGGGGTGCAGCGATTTTTCGCGATTTTTTCAAAATAATAGAAAGAAAAGTGTGCGCATATAAGACATTATATATAACTACACTATATAACTCGTGTTTTTACAAGCTTTCATTTGACACCCCACTCGATGACCTAGTAAAAAAAATTTTTTTCACTTCCGATTTCACCCCCCCAAAACTAACCCCTTAAGTCAAAATTTAACTTTCAAAACTACACGGCTCTGATGAGGCCATTAATTTCTATATTAGTACCAAATTTCAACTTTCTACGTTAAATAGTTTCGGAGAAAATCGGGTGTGACAGACGGACAGACAGACACCAAAGTGATCTTATAAGTGTTCCGTACGGGCCACTAAAAACGATTAGAGCTATGGGGGGACAACAAGCAGAGGTTAAAAAAAATTGTGTCAGTCACCTGTTGTCCAACAGTTTATCTACAATGTCAGGTTTTCAAGAAATATTTTATAGTGTTTGGTTCATTTGCGAAAAAAAAAACATTTAATTACATTTAAAATTGATATGAAAAAATTTAGACTTTCCGTAAATAAAAAACCCTTAACATGTTCATTTTTCATACTTCCTTATTTAAAAAATACAAAATTTTTTATAAATCTTAACAATTCTCTTTAATACTTATAATGTCAAAAAGCTAATTTGTCTCTCATAAAATTAAAATAAATAAATAAATAAAGAAGCAGATAAAATAACTCTTTTATAATAATCATACCAGTTGACTAGATGAATTTGGAAATTCTGACCGCTACCTAATTATACAGGGTGTTCGTTATTTGACAAATTATTATACTCACTAAAACAAATCACTGCACTAAGTATAACCTATAAAAAGGTATAGTAAAAGTGTTAAAAGAGATACTCTAAAATTATATTTAGTCCGGTTCCGATTCTCTCCGAAATTATTTGACACAAAAAGTTGAAATTTGGTACAAATATAGGAATTAATAGCACAAATAGAGTCGTGTAGTTTTGAAAATTAAATTTTGACCTAAGGGGTTTTGGAGGGTGAAATCGGAAGTGAAAAAAATAATTTTACCAGGTCATCGAGTGAGGTGCCAAATGAGAGTTTGTGAAAACACACAAAAATATATATGATGTAATACTTGCGCACACTTTTCTTTGAACTATTTAAAAAAAAAATGCCCAAAAAGCCTTGTCCACCCACCTTATCTCGAAAAGTATTGAACAGAAAATTTTGAAAAAATTCGAGAATATTCTCCATACGGTGTAGATTTAACGAAAATTATCACGAGCGCACTACCTTTGATAATGTATCTGGTATATAAAAAAAAATCAAGGTCATCAGTTTTTAACAACAATCGGAAACACACTTTGTTGAAAACTCATTTTTGCTATGTTTTGTGAAGCCGGTAATTATTTTATACCTAGTCAACCAAAATTTTTATTTTAAAAGCAATCACCAGACGGAACACTAATTGCGCCAAGTTCGACTTGCACTTGGCCGGTTTATTTAATTTTACCTAACTTCTGTATTCTTTATATATTATCCTTGGTTAGTTGGGATTAATAAAATAAATTAACTAAGAAATCATAAAGTTTGTAAAGGGAATTAAGCTAGTTCGAACATTATTATTATTAGTACTAGTAGTAGTAGTATGGGTGAGCCAATGTAACAGACGATTGAAATCATTTTTGCCAATCACACATTATCGATTGGATAATATTAGTCAGACGGGCCCCACTGTTTACCGTGGAATCCGAACCGCATGGTCAGCAGATGGTACTCTCTCAGCTTAGTGTCTCTCGGTCCCGTTCTTTAAACCTCGCGGGCGACCGATCCTAACGGAGGCTAACCTTACTACTTACAAACGTCTCCGTGGCATTACGGCAAAGGATGTTCATTGGTGACGGCGCTCGATCCTTCCAGCCCGACTTCGGACCTGCGTCTTATTCAAGAGCGTCGGCAGTTCTTCCATTGTGCTCGACGAGTGTACAAAGCGACGGAGGGTGAGTTCATAGACAACTTTTCATGGTCTAAACAGCCGCCTACTAATAAGATGCCCTTTACAACGTTCTCAGAGAGAATTGGTCAATGTCTACTGGCTGTCAGCATGACCTAGCCACATATAGTTAACTAGATAACAAATAATGACCTGCCAGGGATTGAACCCGAGACTGTGGGCGCAATATTCGGAAATATACCATGGATTCAGAGCTACCACATGGTTATCAGGGAACCAGAATCTATGAGACAACAGTAATATTGTTGTAGTGGACTAACAATCTACTACATCTTATTAAATAAAAGTAGGCAAAATATTAAAAAACAACTTGGTTGTCGCAAATATACATATTTGCTACTTTAAAATTTACAGTAGTAGCTATAAGTGTATTGCGAAGTCATTATATGAAAAGCAATTATATCAATCGCGATAACTTTTGAAAGAAGCTACTTTAAATCATATTCGTTTGAACTGGCAATTTTAATTACATTTAGCATTCTGACAGTGATGTCTGTGCAAATGAAATACGGTATGAATGAGTATAACGAGGAATATTTATTATTTGATGCTGTTTCCGTTTACTTCTCATTCTTCCACAAACAGGAAATTTAGACCGCAGATATAGTGGGTAAAATATATATTTTCCACAAAAACAGTCAATGTTATTTGTGTTTTTTAAATATCGATATCTCCATCTCTCCCTAACGGCCTTTCCGCATCCACTCCTGGATACAAGCTTCCCCTTCACTTTTCCAGAATTCCCAATCTTGAGCTACTTGGTGCCAGTTGTGTCCTACCCTCATCTTAATGTTGTCCAACCGGCGTTTTGGTGGTCTTCCGTACTTCTTTTGTGTTCTCTCGGCCTCCATTGTACTGTTTGTCCATCTAATATTCTCTTGCCGAGCCACATGACCAATCCATGTCCATTTGAGTTCCGCAACTTTGCCCATAACATCCGCTAGCCCTGTTCTTCTTATTTCCTCAGTCCGGATGTAATCTCTTAAAGACATCCCCAGCATGGCTCTCTCTATAGCTCGTTGTGTTGTTCTCAAGGGATTTGCTGATTGGATTATCAGTGTTGTTGTCTCCATACCATACGTCAATACTGGAAGGATACAACTATTAAAAACTCTTTTTTAAAACCATGTTGAGTTTTCCTACGACGGCCCAGGTCGTACGGATCCTTTTCGTAATTTCTGCTGTTTGGTTCTACTTGCCCAACGTGACTGTGTGTCCCAGGTGTGCATAATCGTTTAAGTTTGCGATCTTATTGACGTCTATTTCAAGATTTAAGTTTAGGTCCGTTATTACTTAGCTTTTGGATAGATTAATTTTTAAGCCGACTTTCTTTGATTCGTTCTCTAGTTTCGTTACCTCCAGTTCTTCTATGTTAGCACTTATTATTAGTATATTGTCGGCAAAGCTTAGATGGTTCAAGTATCTTCCATTTACCCTCCCTTTCCATTTTAATCTTTTAAATATATCCTCTAAAACAAGGGTAAACAACTTTGGGGATATGGTATCGCCTACTCTTTGTAACCTTATTTTTGATATGTATTCTGTTACATTTATTTCGATCGTAGCATTATTATAGATTGGTTTTAGGAGTTCTTTATATCTTCGATTCTTGCGCTGTTCATTCCTTGAAGGACTGCCAACAATTCTATGCTGTCCAAAGCTTTATTATAGCCCACAAAGGCTAAGTGTTGAGGCACATTATATTCATTACACTTCTCTAACAAAGATGATCTATGGTGCTATAGCCTTGAATTTCTTGGCGAGTCTGTTAGTGATTATTTTTGTTAATAGTTTGTAAGGGTGAGGAAGAAAATTTATTGGGCGAAAGTTTGTCTCCTATCTCATGTAGCAAAATGACCTGTGAATTTTGCGATAGATCCGGAACGACGCCATTGTGAATACGTTTATTCATAAATATTCTAATAGATTACAAAGTAGTTATACCTCCCATTATCATCATCTCCGTGGTAATATTGTCTTCTCCAGGAGCTTTTCCATTTTTCATCTGGTCCTAAGCTTTTTGGATTTCCTCTTGGGTAACTTCTGGAAGTTCTCCTGAGCCAACATTTAAAATGATTCGATATTTATTAGGCCTCTGGTGTCGTAGAAAAGTACAGCTCTTTATAATAGTTTTCGACGAATTCTATTATTGGATCTTTTTCATACTTGATATCTCCATCTTTCTCTTTCATTTGGTATATTATTCCTAGCCCTTTGTTTCGTAGTACCCTGATTATCTTCATGTTTTTATTCTTCTTCTTTTTGAAGTGCTATATCCGATACGGACGTAGGCGACCCTCCCGCCTTTGTCTGTGGTTGGAGTCTTTTTAAGTATTTTCATAGAGAAAAGGGACCTACAGTTTAATGCCGGTTCCGAACGACCAAAGTAATGAGGGCTTATTAGGCATGATACTACGGGTGGTTTTCCATTTCCGAAAGAGGCGACCGTCACGTTGTAAAATTGATTTTATTATTTATTTATCTTTTTTCGCTGGCGTAGAAAGCAGACACCTTAACAACTACGTTATAGTCGCATGTTCTTATTAGCTTCAACTATTTTTTCTATTTTTTCCGTATTACAGCTTTTAATATCTTGTCTTATTTTCTTTCCGATTGATTTGTTGAGCTCTTTGTATTCTATAAAATTCCTGTAAATATCGTTTCTCTCCTGGATCATGTTTTTTTATCTTTTATTTTAACCAACTGGTACTCTTAAACTCAATTTCTTAATTGATGTTTGTATGCAATTTCCTGTTGCTTTCTCCAAGTCGTTGATGTTCTTTGATTCTAAGTGCTCTTTTGGTTCTAGTTTCCTCTTGAGTTCTTTTTAATAGATATCTTTGTTGTTATTTATTTCTTCTGTGGTCGACAATCTTTTTAGTGTTATTAATTTCTTTCTCGTTAATCTTGTGTTTATTTCTACTTCGGCTCTTAACAATCTGTAGTCACTTTCCATATTAATTCTGTTGATAACTGAAACATCGGTAATAATGGATTTATTATTTGATATAACAAAGTCGATTTCATCATTTGTCATCGTCTATTGTTGGGTTTTTAGGAGAAAGTATTCATTCAATATGATCTTTCTTCTTGTATTTAACTAATTAATTTATCGCCTCTTTTATTTAGGTCGCCCAGTCCGAATCTTCCTCTGTTAGGGATTTTACCGATATTTCATCTCCTTTTTTGCATTGAAGTCACCCAGAATAATTTTGAAGTGTATTTTTTTCTGTTTTGACTTTCGAAATGTCCTCATACATTTGTTCAACTTCCTCATCTTCCGCAGTCTTGTTTCGCTTAGGCCGAGAATGTTCCATTTGCTTTGTGATATTTTTTCTTCTAATTCTTCTAGACGTTCTTGCGATCTTAGGGTTCTTACATTAAAAATGGCGACGAACAGTTTTGTTAGATGGGGTTATCGTATCCTGTGAAATGAGTTTTCGCCTCTTCCAGATTCCATGAGACAGACCTTCTCAAAGGTGTGTAATTCAACACCCACCTGGAGTCCAACTCCACTGTTTTGAAACTCATTTTGGGGATATTTAGCCTTGCCATGCTGGCTAATTGCGGGTGGGAGAGTGGATATGATATGGGAAAAGATACTAGGTATCTGAGCGGTACAGAAGAGAAAGGACAAGGTTACACTCGGTATTTAGAGGTGAGAGAAAACCAAGAATCATGTGGCAGGGTCGCTCCCCTAAAGTACACCTATTCTCCATCGAGATCGCAGGGGAGTGTCTACCCACTACTGTTGATATTGATATAATGTTGATATAAAAGCCTTAAATAACTTTTTAATTCGATAAATTAAGTGTCTTTAATCATCGGGGTGATAGGGAAAAAATTCAGGCTTGGAGAAATTAAATTTAAGGGCCCGTCTCAAAAAGCTTTCTTCTATAGTGGATCTTAGAAAGAATGACAGGAGGAAGAGCATTAATAAAAAATCATTTCTTTAAAACAAGGCCTTTCTAATAATTACACTTCACTATTCGATTCTTATAAAAATACTTTATCTTATGCTAAAATTTTAAGACCTTCTTAAAATGATTTCAGAGAGGGGAAAAATTCCACAATAAAGACTCCTTAATTATAAAAGAAGATCCCCGCCTTATACTAAAATTTTTCAAAAGAATAACCGAGAGGGAAACATTTTCACAAAAAGATCCCGTTTTCATAAAAAAGAGCTCTCACTTATATTAAAATTTTAGCACTTTCAAACATTGGTGACTAGGAGCGAAAGATTCCCAAAAAAAGGATCCCTTCTCATAACAAAATTTTACCACCATTAAAAACCCTTCTAAGGAAAACTGAGTCTCCTAGATAGGTTAGAAATCCCACTGGAAGGGTCGGATCCGAGAGAATCACCCTCCCCCTCCCTCATCGATTCTGTTTATCGCATCTAGTAACGTATTGATTTTGTATTATATTCGGTTATGCAATGATTTTGTGTAATTTTTTTACCATTGTGCATCTACAAAATCCAAATATATCTAATGTTCTACCTATATGCTTCTACGAAACCCTAAAGGTAACTTTTGGTGACTATAAATTTCTACTTTGGAAGGTATTTTATTATTTTATGGGTGTTTTGTGGGCGCGCAGTGGTGAAAAGAATTTGCGTTAACCAGATGCTATATCTAATCGGATTGACTTGTTTTGAAAACCTTTATAGGGAATAGAGAGATTTTACAGCGCCTGTTTTTCACATGTATGCGCAGTATTAATGCGAAAGAATTGCACTTTCACACTACGGCAGAATTGCAATAAAATAAACTAAAAGTAAGGTTATGTTAGCATTCACCCTCTATAAACTTAAGGGATTTTTTTCCATTAATTTCATGGTTAAGCACACCGGTTATTAGTATTTGATGGGTGAACACAAGTTTCTAAATTAAAGTTGTGTCTAGCAGGTTTCTATCACTTCCTTCAATATTTCCAAGTTAATACGAATGTGCGATAAATAAAATTTCATTTGAAATTAGCACTATACAGCAGTAACCATCACTGCCCCAAACACTTTATTTTTTCACTCGACACGTGTTACACTGATGTTAGCATCATCAGGAGCGATTAAGTCGACAGTCAGTCATCACTCGTAATGATGCTCACATGGTTCGAGAATCGCATGTTAAGTGTAAAAATAAAGTGTTTTTGTTGTAGTGGTGTGTATTCTGTAATGCCATTGTGCCAAAGATTGTAAAATCCCAACATAATCTGAACACTGATTAGCTGTTGTCAATGTTATTTGCAATAAAAGATTATAATTTCAATTTTACTGTATTTTTTTTAATGGTTTGTATACAGAAGTAGGAAAAAAAAGCAGGCTCTGCCATAATAGTGATAAGAATAACGAACTTTAAATAACCTCTCTTATAAGTTCCTAAATAAGGGAAATCGTTATCCTTAATAAAGGTTTCTCTTATTTTGTTTCAATACTGCGCAAGCTCTAAACGGTGAGCGGATGCTTCAAATAACGATAACAGCTGAGTCTTTGTATTTAATTTCTTCCCTTTACTATTGCCCATGCTTTAAATATAGATAAAGATAGGGGCCGGCCAAAATAAGCGTTGCAAAATCTTTCTACTGATTATAACCACAAATGTTATTTAACTCAATTTTACGTTTTCCTAGCTATCCCTACACTGTGCTTATTTCAATAACTGACCACCTGATTTACTGACAAATTTTTAAAATTAAAGTAACATTTACCGCTTAAAGTGAAGTAGAACTGACTTAATTAATAAGTAAAAGTATGTGTTACATTAAATGACAGGAAGAAGAAAAGATTAAATGTATGTTTTATGATTTAGATCAGGGATGATAATTAAACCTTCCACCATCCAAAATCAGTATTATCGGATAAAAAATTAAACCGGAACTGTGCCCACTACTAATTGCGTTTAAACACATGTCCAAGCTCAACCCTTTGCTCGTATTGCAGTTATGAAACGGTTATCGTTGTAAACATGTACGATACAACGCAATTGTTACAAAATAAACACGTTTCTATACTGCTTTCGACAATATTTTATTGTATGAAAGCGACAACATATTGAAGAGACATATGCTATATCGATAAAATAAGAAAGTAAAGGAAGGAGATAAAAAGTACGAGAGTCGAGACATTTTATATAGTTTTTGGAGCCGAGGAATCTAAAAATTATGTTATTTTTTCATTATTTTCAATTTTAACAGAAATATAGTGAAAACTTGCAGGTTTCAGATGTAAATGTCTATGAAGCCGTTCCTTTTCTGCACTTTTTTGTAATTAATGTATCAATCACCATAAGCATCTATCATGTAAAATATCGAGTTATTATGGTTGAGTTGTGATTCTTTAATACGAGAGAGTCAAACTCAGTATTTATTTTAAAATTGGTTACATCACTACCTATTTTTTTTACAAGTACCTTAATCAGTTTATACTATGGTCATAATGATTATTTTCAATATATACGAATAGGAGAATCGATATTTAGGAAACTATAGCTCGTAGTTAGTGTTATAAACGTAACAGTGGTTTATAATTTGAGTTTGTGCTGTAAGATTATTAATTAAAATAAGTATAAAAATTCTTCATTATCTAAACTCACTCGACACTTTAAATTTATTTTTATAATCACAACTACAAAGTTTGTAATTAGCATTTTCTCTTTTTTCTTTTAGTTAAAATATATTATTTTGCTATTACAACAAGGCTTATGATCATACTTTTTCAAACTTCAAACTTTTATCTGTTTATTAAAACTATTTGTAGAAAATTATGCAATTGGCCGGTCAAAAATAAGGTAAAATAAAATAGTAATAAACATCAATCGCAAAGCACTCTTTGTAACCCTTGTCAAACTTAAGTTAAATAACAATTTATATAGAAGCAAAGAATACCAAACTAAGACGTGTCATCCAATTTCACGTGCAATCTGTACCGGATATCCTATTTTTATTGGTATCGTTGGAGGAGGCCCATAGCCCAGGAAGTAGACTAGAAATATATTTTTTGCTAACTTTATTTAACATCTGGGTAATTTCAGCCAGACAAGGCCTGAACTTTAACTTAGAATCCGAATCATATGATCGGTACATGGTACTCTTAGCCTTGTATTTTAAGGTCTTGTTCTATACATCTCATTCGCCACAAAATTCGATGGGGAGACAACTTAAAACATATGAACGTCTGTGGCATTACGGTAAAGCATGTTTAACTGATGGTGGTCCTCAATCCATCCTGTTCGACTTCAATTGCTTTTTCCCTCTTGAGAATGGCAAGAGCACTGTCTTATAGTCAGTGTTTTCTGTTACGCAGAGTCTTGTACCAACAATATGCCGTAAGTAGTTTCATCGGGATCGAATCTCACTCCTTCCAAGACGGAGCTAAGATATGCGTCTTAGTCGGGAAAGGAGCGGCGACGATTTTGTTCTCATTGTCAGTTTTTTCGTCCAAGGAACCTCCCGCCTAAAGTAGAGTTAAACCCTGTATAAAATCACCCCCCCCCCACCTACCCAAATAGCCGTTGCTACACGTGTGCAACGGGAAGGAGCCGTGGCTACGCATGTGCTGTATGGAGGAGGCGTACTTTGTAAGAAGAAGGCATATTCAGGCATGTACAGTAGGAACAAGATGTTGCTGTACGTAGGTAGTAGAAAGAAGGAACGTCTAGACACGCTGCATGTGTGAAATACCCAAATGGACATTGTCGCGCCTGCTTAATAGAAAATGAAGATTTGTAGCAACAGAAAATGCGTAGGCCTACCCACCACATCAGTGGGATTACTAGATTTGGGCAATAAACTATCATTTTATCTCAATAACAAAGAACTTTAATTAGTTACAATAAACAATTTACCTAATATATTAATAGTAATAAAAATATATATTAAAATTTTATTTTAATATATATATATATATATATATACATGTATATATATATATATATATATATATATATATATATATATATATATATATATATACATACATACATACATACATACATATATATATATATATATATATATATATATATATATATATATATATATATATATATATATATATATATATACATATATATATATATATATATATATATATATATATATATATATATATATATATATATATATATATATATATATTGTAACATTCATTTTTTCCTAGATTTTAAGACCATGTAATGTTACTGATTTTTCACTTCAAATTGTACTTATTTTCATTTTTGTATCGAACGGTATATTAATAAGAAATTCCAAGCCGTTCGGTATATAGTGCGCTGTGCGGGTTTTCGACCGAATCTCTCGATACGCCGGGATTGGTGAAATGTGTGTATCCGCAGTTTTGGTTCCGGCGTCGCCATATTACAGGCAGAGTTCGCACGGTTTATTTAAGGGTCCAAAGAACTACTGTCTAGGCTTATTTCCATCTAGCCGCCGGCTGAGTACCATCAAGCCGCAGCCAGGCTAATTTTCATCGGAGCCGCCAAGTAGGCTTCCTTCGACTGAGCTGCAGTAAAGGCTCATAACAACAATCATGAGAGCTAAATAAAGCACAAGTTTTTTAACGAAAAGCCGTAGTGGGCTCTCTAAGTGTTTACTAGAAAAGTGTGAAATCGGTCGTGTTCCATCGAAGCCGAAATAAAAACAGTAAGTTACCAAAACATCCTTCCATAGACTTATCCCTGAGTAGTGCCTTAACAGCAATTTGAACTGACTAAAAAGTGAAGTGAAAAGCACTATTTTTCGTCTTCGGGAGTAGTCAGAGTTTAGAATTTAAATGTCATAACTACCTGTTAGGCTAAAATTTTTTGTAATCCTGTAAAACTGCAAAGGTTAGAACTTTTTATTTTTAAAAACTTGAATAATTTTTCTTTTTGTTGATTAAAGCTAGTGTCTCACTGAATACCTATCTTACTTTTCAGGATGAGAACGGCTGTACCAAACTGATTTTTTTTTATTTACCAACAGTACACCCTTTCAGTATTTTTTTCATTTTTTTAGCTGAAGTTAGATCCTTTCTATTTTAAAATGAATGGTGCCCAAAAAGTCGTACAGCTGAGGTTTCTTTAAAAATAGAAAATAATTCCAAAAAGACGTACAAAAATTATCTCTCACCCATATCTCTCTACCAAAGAAAACTGAGCTAGTGTGTGTTTAATTTCTTTAGTTCTTTTAAAATCAGGATTCACTCAATTCATTATCAGAAATTAAAGCGGGGCTGCAAGAAAATTGTGCTCAAGCTTGGGCATCCAAATTTCAAACGGTACAAAATTGCGCTCAAGCGTGGGACAAACAACTTCTCACAGGGTACAAAAAAAGAGATGCCTCAAACTGAGGACAGTTTCGCATGTTACAAAATAGCGCTGTCAACGCGGGGCTTTTGGAATTTTATTTTTTAAAGGGTTCAGTGTACTAGCTTTCGAACAAAGTAAAAGCTCTAACTTTGCAGATATTTTTATTTCATAATATTTATTAAACGAAACTACACTATAGCAGTAAGACAAAAGCAGGAAATTTGTAGAATTTTTTTATTTCAATTTATCTGATGGTGGTATAGATATTTGAATTTTGTTAATTGACTCTAAGATAAGTGATCCCTGTTTTTTCTTAAAAGCTAGCTTTATAGTTCAGATTAGCAGATGATGTGCTGGTTTACTTTAATTTTTTGCAGTGTTAGATTTATTTTGCGGTTAACCGAACAAAAAACTGTTCTTTCTTCTCACCGATGTTTTGCATGAATATTAAAAATACTTAGCTGATACGAAACGATATCTGGAGATTTTTTTTTGTCGAAAATTCTTAACATATTTGGTAAAAGAATTTTAATACAAGGCGATACTTAGAAATTTTTTTTGAAATTGTCGAAGATTTTTTAAATGTTTGGTAAAGAAGTTTACATATTTTAAGTGCCTTTACATATTTTTTTATTTTTTTTTTGACTATTGGGAGCACAGGAGAAATATTTTCAAGACTTTTTAAACAGTTCTTTTAAATTTTATTCATTTATCATGGAAGCCTTCAATTTTAAAGTCAATCACCTACTGGAATATGAGTTAGACTATGAACTGAAAATCCGTCGTACTTTCTCAGAACGTCTGTATTCACTTTTGTGCATTGAGTAAAGATTCTCTTTGGTGGAATACTACTCTACATTTTGTGGAGATGTTTGCCATTCATCATGATCATCATCATCATCGTATACTGTCCATTGCTGGAGGAAAGCCTCCCTCAAGTTTTGCCACCTTTTTCTGTTCTGGGCCACTTGTACCCAATTTCTAGCCACTTTCTTCAAATCATCAGTCCACCGATTTGGTGGTCTACCTTTACTTGGATAGGCTTCCGATCTTGGTCGCCACTTTATAATTTTTTTGTCCACCGTCTATCCGTAAACCTAGTAACATGTCCAGCCCAGTTCCCTTTAAGATGTAGATTTAAGTGGACTGCATCTTGTACTCCCGTTCTTTTCCTAATAATGTGATTTGGGATTTGAGCTCTAAGGATAATGCGTAACATTGACCTCTCCATTTTTCTTTGCATGACACATATTTTGTTGATATTTTTCTTCGTCAGTGTAAGAGTATCGGCTCCTTATGTAAGAACGGATAGTACACATCTGTCAAAAACTTTTCTTTTTAAACAAATCGGAGGATTAGAATCAAATATATAGCCCAGTTTACCATATGTCGTCCAGAAGAGACCTATTCTCCATTGAACTTCATGTGTTTGGTTGCCATTAGCGTGACAATACGTCTGGGCGCTGCAACAAGTGTGATAATTTAAAAAAATATTATAAAGGTTATTTTAAAGGTTTGTGGCGGCCCGCGGTTCTGTAGCGTAGTACCTGGTTTACGGTGCAGAAGGTCGAGGGTTTAATCCAGCAGGTCAGTATACTTATTTATTAAATTATTTAACGAGGATCTTAAGTAAAGAAATTAATGAGCCCGGAAAAACGATAAAAATAGGGGATGACACTCTGTCTTTTAAAGAAGAAACGGCTGGTATCGAAAAGAGTTTAAACTCTATCCAAAACTTAATCGATAGTTATGACGGCGATCCAAATGATTCACTTGTACACCGGGTTAAGTCACGTTTATCGCATGTTGCGGGTCGCGTACAAAGAATTCCCATGCCGGATGACGAAGAGGAAGCGTCGAAGTTTTCCAAATATGTTCAGGAAACAATAGCTACGTGTGTGCTCATGGAAGCAAATCTTGCAGAAAAGATAGCTCCTGGTCATGAGTTACCACAGTGGCCTATTACAACCCCAGTCATAAACGTACCAGCTCCAATCGTGAATTGCGCAGCCAGAAATATTCCTGTCAGCGAATGGCAATTGAAATTTAATGGAGACTCAAAGAGACTCTATCCTTTTTTGGAGAGGCTGACTGAAATAGCTCAAGCTAGGAAAGTATCGGAAGATGAACTTTTCAGCTCTGCTGTTGAATTTTTCACTGGCGATGCCTTCATTTGGTTTAGAAGCATAAAATCAAGTGTCAACGACTGGCATTCCCTGGTAGATAGGCTAAAGAAGGATTTCTTGCACTGTGATGAAGATGAAGAATTGTGGTTGGAAATAAAGAGGAGGCTACAAAAGAAGAATGAGTCCACTGTGATTTTTATTGCCCACATGGAATCTTTATTTGGTAGGTTATCCACCAAGCCTTTGGAAAGTACCAAAGTTAAATTTATACGTAGGAATGTTCTGCCTAGCTTCGTCAATCGGTTAGCTCTACTAGATATTAATTCGGTAGCCGAACTCGCCGGGTTATGTAGAAAACTCGAAGAGTCCGATTATTTGTTGGAAAAGAGCAGACCAAAAGGCGAAACTAATATACATCAAGTAGAGTATAATCCAAATGGCCGAAGTGGAGTCTCGACAAATAAAGTTGGGAATGTAAATCGGAACTCTAGGAGTAACCAGAAAACGGATAGAAGAAAAGATAAGGATTCTAAAATTAGCGACACTGCAGCTAAAGTGAACGACAAGTCGGTCTCACCTAAGGCAATTTTCACTTGTTGGAATTGCACAGGTCCGAATCACACTTACCAAAATTGTACAGCACCGAAGAGGGTATTTTGTTTCAAATGTGGAACAACTGGTGTGAGACTAACATCATGCCCCAAATGTACAAAAAAAACGAGTAAGGACGGTATATTACCGAGGCGGATACCCTAAGTCCAACAAAAAAGCCTCTAAACATTCGGCTAAGTTACAAGCTCACGTTAGCAGTAAAGCCCCTATTCCAAAACGTTCTAGAAACACGGATGGACAAAAATATTCCAATAGATCAGATTGGACTAAATGGTTACAAAAAGTTTCTGATTTTCTTAAGTCTAATAAAAATTCTCCTTCTCATCAAGTTAAAACTCCTGCTTCTCCAAATGGTCACATGTCTCCTTTATTCGTGCATAAATATTCAGATAACAGACCGCATATCGAGATAAATCTATTAGGTGCCCATTTCTCGGCTTTATTTGACTCTGGTGCAAATGCCTCCGTTATAGGTCAGAATGGTATTAAAATTTTAAGTCGTTTAAGTATAAAAATATGCCATGTCAAAAATAGAAGTGTTACCACTGCAGATGGCAGCCGTCTAAAAGTTTTAGGTACGGTTGAGTTGCCGCTAGTCTGCAATGGTCATTGTTTAGTAATCTCTGCTCTAGTAGTACCTTCTCTATCACATACTTTGGTTTTAGGATGTGATTTTGCACAAAAATTCGGAATTTTAGTAAATTTTAAAGATAATTCGTGGTATCCACAGTCCCTAGAAGTCAATTCTCAAACAAGTTTTAAAGATTGTTATTCAGAAAGTTCTTTAGAAAACCATTTCTCGCGTCTATGTACCCTAGATGATCTCTCGCGGAATAGGTAGTAAAGATAGGTTAGGCCGAACGAAAAAAATCACGGCTGATGCCAGTCCTGTAAAGACAAGGCCCTTCGCCATGTCTCCGTACATGTCAAAAGTATTAAATAAGGAGTTAGACGAAATGTTGAAACTCGGAGTGATATCGTCTATGCTTTGACGGAAGAAAGCTCAACGAGGTCAGCAAATTTGATAACTATCCATTACCGAACATCGACAGAATTTTGACATCACTCAGGAATGCTAAGTATGTATCCTCGATAGATCTTAGAAAGGCTTTATGGCAAATTCCTTTAGACAAATCCTCTAAGGAAAAGACCGCTTTTGCAGTAGTAGGCCGAGGTCTATTTCAGTTCGTCACTATGCCGTTTGGTCTAAAGAACGCTGCTCAAAACTCAGCAACGTTTAGTGGACGCTATATTTGGTCCGAAATATGAGCCACAGATTTTTACCTATCTCGATGATATTTTAGTAACATCGGAAGACTTCGAATCGCATATACGCTTACTTAAAGAAGTAAAAAATAAATTGAAAGAGGCCGGACTGACGATAAATTTGAGCAAATGTGATTTTTTCAAAACTTCTCTAAAGTTTTTAGGCTATATTGTAGGCTCAAATTCCTTGCGTACCGATCCGGATAAAGTAGCAAGCATGGTTAATTATGCGAGACCTACTAATACTACGGAAGTTAAGCGCTTCGTAGGAATGTGTTCATGGTACAGACGTTTTATTGAGAATTTTTCTACCCTGTTGTCGCCTATCAATGATCTTTTGAAAGGACGAAAAAAAGGACAATCGATAGATTGGACAAAGGCAGCCGAAGAATCTTTTATAAAGATTAAAGAGCTATTGGTTTCAGCTCCCATTTTATCCCAACCAGATTTTTCCCAACAGTTTTATATTTCTAGGGATGCTTCTAATACCGGTTTAGGGGGCGTCCTAACACAGAAAATCAATGGTGAGGAAAGAGTGATAGCGTATGCCAGTAGAACTTTGTCAAAGGCTGAACGTAACTATTCGGTTGTTGAAAAAGAATGTTTAGCAGTACTCTTTAACATCGAAAAGTTTCGACCTTACATAGAAGGTGTTCCTTTCACGGTCATAACAGATCATTATAGTTTATTGTGGCTTAATTCTATTAAAAACCCTAGTGGCAAACTAGCGCGTTGGGCGATTAGGCTGAGACAACATACATTTAATTTAATTCATAGAAAAGGAGTCCACAATGTTATTCCTGACGCTTTGTCAAGAATCCCAGATCATACAGCGGACGACAACAGTCTTAATGCACAGATTGGCGTAAGAATCGATACAATAGACATATATCGTATAGATCCATGGTACGATAATTTAAGGCAGCAAATTAAAGAATTTCCTCAAAATTTTCCGCAGTGGAAGGTGGAAAATGATTTCGTGTACAAATTTATCCCAAACCAGTTGCCTTTAAAAGTTAATGTACCCGAGTGGAAAATACTAGTCCCTAAACCACAGAGAGAGGAAATTATAGACATGTGTCACACTCCTCCTACTTCTGGTCATTTTGGTTTTTTATAAAATTCTTCACAGGGTTCAGGAACAGTATTACTGGCCAAAAATGCGTTTTGATATCTTAAAGTTTGTGAGGACTTGTGAAGTATGTGGAGCGCAGAAATCTCCAAATGCACTACCTATGGGACTGATGGAAAAGAGAAAACGGTTAATTATCCTTTTCAAGTCATAGCAGCTGATCTAGTAGGCCCATTCCCACGTTCAAAAAGGGGAAATAAATGGCTTCTCGTGGTTTCTTGCTGGTTTACAAAGTATACCATGCTATTTCCTTTGAAAAGCTCTAAAGCTGGACATATAGAGAGAATTTTGAAAAATAATGTCTTTCTAATCCACGGTGTTCCGTCGCTCTTAATATGCGATAACGGTACTCAGTTTACCTCTAAAAGTTTTAAGAGCCTAAGTGAAACTTATGGTTTTAATATCCGTTTTAATCCCGTGTACTCTCCACAATGTAATTTTGTCGAACGTAATAACCGAACAATCGGGACCGCTTTAAGAAGTTACGTGGATTCACATGACACTTGGGATGGCAATATTTCCAAAATCCAACAAGCAATAAATACCGCAAGACACGAAGTAACAGGGTTCACACCGTCTTTCTTAGTTTACGGCAGACATATACCTCTATCTGGATCGTATTATAAAAATTTAGATTTGGATGTCAATGTTGACAGCGAAATAATTCCGGGTAACAGGGGTGCGTACGCCGAAAATTTGAAGGGTTTAAAAGATATTTTCACCGACGTGCGTAGTAGGATACATAAGGCTTATGAACGGAACAGTAAGTCTTACAACCTTAGAAAAAGGGATTTTGCCTTTAATATAGGTGATCACGTTTGGCGAAAAAATAAAATTCTTTCCAGTGCAGCAGATAAATTCACATCTAAGTTGGTACCTAAGTATGTGCATTGCGTGATTAGAGAAAAGATTTCAGATTTCCCCCCCCCCCCCCCCCCCCCCCCCCCCCCCCCCCCCCCCAGTTTATGGTTTAGTTAATTTAGATGGGACTAAAATAGGACGATGGCATATTAAAGACTTAAAACCATTCAACGGACCTAACCCTAGTGAAAGTTTGTCAGAAGAAGAATAATTTTTATTTACATTATCTTAATTGCTTAACTTTTTTTTTTTCTTTTGATGTTGCTCTGTAGAGGTGACGACCTCGTTTTTTTGACTGTTATAAAAGTTGAGCAGAGAATAGCTTACTTTTGTTGTTTAATGCTAAGGTTTTGGGTACTGATCATATCCAAACTTAGGTTGATTGTAGTTGATGTTTAGCATCGACTCAGCTGTTGCGAGCTTGCGAAAGAGTCACACTCAGGATATATCATACGACTGGTATGTCGGTGGTCGCGGGATTTGATTTGCTTATGACCCCAAATAATATCCAGTTCTTGACACTTGGAAGCGAAATTTTGATTAGAGGCAATCCAAGGTGATCTTGAGTTAGGACAAGCGCAAGATGTAGCTCGTGTAGTGTGATGGAGAGTCAAAATTTTTATGAGCAATTTCAAAGTTTGTTACCCGAGTGGGTGTATTTTTATTACCTTAGTGGTATATGTTGGGTGCAATTAAGAGTAAACTGATTTTGGTTTATCCAGTAAGTCTAAGACTTGGATTATTTTGATTTAGATCTTCTTCTGAATTGACAAACTGAGGGTATTTTCTATTTTTTTTCAGAGCCGTTTAAACGTTACCTTTGAGTCACTAATTTTTTTAAAAAATTTTTTGCATGGACTCATAGGCGTATGTTGAGTTTTTTCGGTTTACTATCAGATTGATAGAAAATTGAAGTTCTGCAGGAGAACTAAAGGCTGATCATTTACAAGAGATGAGAGCAGACTAAGACAGTCGTTTCACAAAGAAATGATCAAAATCTGATACCGAGATGAGAACCTTGTCAAGAGAGGCTAAGCGCAGTGAAGGAAGATTCCTAACCGAATTTTTAGATTTTCACCAGATAATCTAGAAGTTTGGGCTGACAGAAAACGGTTATGCCTGATACCTGTAGCAGTTTCTTCTAGAGGCTATTGTCTAGGGAGACGATTAACACCATGATCGAATATTTTAGCTGTCAACGATGTTTTCTTCTTGTTTCTGATTAAGCTGGAAAAGCTCTTGTCGTCTTCAAAAGTTTTGTTGCGTTGCCACCGAAAAATTGAGAAATTTTTGCTTCATGTAGCTTTTTAAGCTCATTTTCGTTTTTTGGAAATTTCCGTTAGAAGCTTGGTTAAGTCAACCTTGTAAACCTTTAGGTTGTATCCCATGAGTTATCTGTTTTTACAGGCTGTGATGCACCGGGTGCTAACAGATGCCGTTACGACGTTTGGCAGGGAGTTAGTCTTCCTGAGGAACAGACTGATTGGAAGGGTAGTCTATGGGGGGTGAACGTTTGACCTTTGGGACCTTTGGGGTTTTGTTACCCAATGATTATTTCTATTTGAACCAAAGTAGAGCCTAACTACTGTAGTCGACCTCAGCTCCAATTAGCCTATTAGTGGTGACAGGCTGTTGGCAGTAGTGTGTTTCGGAACACCCTATTGATTAAATTTTTTTTTGACTTATGGTGGTGTGGTAGACACCGTTTCAGTTTAGTGGATGCTATAATTTACTCCCTTTTGTTGGTGGACACCAGGGTCACCAATTCTGTATTTTATTGTCTCCACCATTCAGTATATCGTGGTGAGGTGTTTGTCTCCTGTTATGTGGGATGGATTGAATGTTTTTCGTTGTTGTTCTAGGGCGAGACCAGTACACGAGGGTTCTTCATGCAACTTGGAGAAGCGCAATGCTGGTTAAATTTTATATCTCTGTGTAGCCACCCTGAAGAATGACGGAGGGCGTTTTTTTCCGGCTCATGTTTCTAGGCAGATTTGTCACTTTGGTGCGATGTGCCGAAGATTTGATTAGCTTTTGCTAAGAGCTTTCACCAAGCTCAGTATGGAGTTATCATAACCAAGAGTTTGGGATTTGAACTCCTGTATGTATTTCTGTATATATTTCTGTACATATTTCTGTATATATTTCGGTGTATGTTGGTTACCTGAGGGCATGTGCTCAAAATGCGAGATTTTGAGTCGTTTTGCTTATGGACTCTTATATTTAGGATTATGACTTTAGGGAGGTCCTATTTCGAGACTTGCTGTCTCATATAGTTATGTTGGGAATGTTTCCTTGAATGTTAGTTGTGCGCAGACTAATCATTCTGTTCTTAGTGAACATTACTTTTTGAAGCAGGATCATTCAGTTTGGTGAATTTTAGCTTTTATAGCTATTCACTGTGTTTAGAGTGAATTTTAGCTTTTATAGCTATTCACTGTGCCTATAGTGGTATTGTTAGCTTTTATAGCTGCTCACTATGTTAATGGCGAGATTGTTCTTTTAGAACGCAGGCTTTGTGTAGTCGAGGACTATTTACCGAGTGTTTTCTTGGCGAGGAGCCGAGTTTTTTCTGGCGATATACCAGAGTGTTTTGTTGGCGATAAGCTGACGTGTTTTCTGGCGATCAACCAGAGGGTTTTCCCTAGCGATTTTAGCATGTCTGGATGTCTTAGGACGTCGACATTGCGTTATAGAGTGCGATTATTTTCCGAGTGCGACTAGTAGTGATACTAGATTTAGAATGTTCTCTTAGCGGTGAGCTAGAGCATTGATGGCGATTTTTCCCGAGCGTTTTGTCTGGATTTTCATCCAGATGTTTTTCTTAGCCTTGTGCTAAATGGTCTTACAAGACTTTCCCCTTTTAGTGTTAGAGTTTGCACTAGAATCATTTATCTTTTTGTTTTTCTTTATTTAAGAATTTTTATAAATTTCTTTTGCTGAAATAGAAAATTTTCAGACAATCCTTAAAATATTTTAAGGGGGGTGTTCATATTTTATTTCAGTTCACTTTTTTTGATTTAGACAAGAGTCTAGACAAAGTTATATTTTTTGTTTTGGTAACAATAACAGAGCTGATTCTTTTATATAAGAAGACCGCGATTGTTATTTTGGAAAGGTATTTCTTATGTTCATGCAAGGATTTTTATTTGCTTTTTGATGTACTTAACCTTAGTGTCTAATTAAGTTAAGTCTAGTTATAAGATTCTTGTGATCATGCAAAGATTTTCATTTGGTTCTCATTGTACTTAATATTAGCGCTTAATTGAATTAAGTCTAGTAGTAAGGTCCGAAGTTTGTACTTTTGTTTTAAGTTCTGACCTTAGTATTAAGTGATAGTGTACCACTTTGTACCTTTTCATAAGTAGCCTAAGTTTAATAGACTAGTGTAGTCTATTTCTTTTTGGAAGGGGGTAAATGTAACATTCATTTTTTCCTAGATTTTAAGACCATGTAATGTTACTGATTTTTCACTTCAAATTGTACTTATTTTCATTTTTGTATCGAACGGTATATTAATAAGAAATTCCAAGCCGTTCGGTATATAGTGCGCTGTGCGGGTTTTCGACCGAATCTCTCGATACGCCGGGATTGGTGAAATGTGTGTATCCGCAGTTTTGGTTCCGGCGTCGCCATATTACAGGCAGAGTTCGCACGGTTTATTTAAGGGTCCAAAGAACTACTGTCTAGGCTTATTTCCATCTAGCCGCCGGCTGAGTACCATCAAGCCGTAGCCAGGCTAATTTTCATCGGAGCCGCCAAGTAGGCTTCCTTCGACTGAGCTGCAGTAAAGGCTCATAACAACAATCATGAGAGCTAAATAAAGCACAAGTTTTTTAACGAAAAGCCGTAGTGGGCTCTCTAAGTGTTTACTAGAAAAGTGTGAAATCGGTCGTGTTCCATCGAAGCCGAAATAAAAACAGTAAGTTACCAAAACATCCTTCCATAGACTTATCCCTGAGTAGTGCCTTAACAGCAATTTGAACTGACTAAAAAGTGAAGTGAAAAGCACTATTTTTCGTCTTCGGGAGTAGTCAGAGTTTAGAATTTAAATGTCATAACTACCTGTTAGGCTAAAATTTTTTGTAATCCTGTAAAACTGCAAAGGTTAGAACTTTTTATTTTTAAAAACTTGAATAATTTTTCTTTTTGTTGATTAAAGCTAGTGTCTCACTGAATACCTATCTTACTTTTCAGGATAAGAACGGCTGTACCAAACTGATTTTTTTTATTTACCAACAGTACACCCTTTCAGTATTTTTTCATTTTTTTAGCTGAAGTTAGATCCTTTCTATTTTAAAATGAATGGTGCCCAAAAAGTCGTACAGCTGAGGTTTCTTTAAAAATAGAAAATAATTCCAAAAAGACGTACAAAAATTATCTCTTACCCATATCTCTCTACCAAAGAAAACTGAGCTAGTGTGTGTTTAATTTCTTTAGTTCTTTTAAAATCAGGATTCACTCAATTCATTATCAGAAATTAAAGCGGGGCTGCAAGAAAATTGTGCTCAAGCTTGGGGCATCCAACTTCTCACAGGGTACAAAAAAAAAGATGCCTCAAACTGAGGACAGTTTCGCATGTTACAATATATATATATATATATATATATATATATATATATATATATATATATATATATATATATATATATATATATATATATATATATATATATATATATATATATATATATATATATATATATATATATATATCTATAATATATATAAAATGCAACGTCTCTCTGTCTGTCTGTCTGTCTGTCCGTTAGTGCGCCTATCACTGAAAAACCACTTATCCGATTTACGTACTTATTATATTTTATTACGATAGGTAGCATAAGGAATGAGCAGTGACGTAAAATATAGAATGATGTCGGAAATAAGTTTGCAGTTAGCGCGTGCCTTTGCAATACACAGCCAAAACCATTAAATATGGAACAATATTATGTAGCAAAGAATATCTGTAATGTATAATCTATAATATATATAAAATGCAATGTCTCTCTGTCTGTCTGTCTGTCCATTAGTGCGTTTATCACGCGGAAACCACTTATCCGATTTACCTGTCTTTTTTTAAATTCATGCATATATTCTTTGGCCAGGTTATACAATAATAATCTATATCTATAATATATATAAAATGCAATGTTTGTCTATCTGTCTGTCTGTCCGTTAATGCGCTTATCCCTCGAGAACCACTTATCCGATTTACGTGATTTTTTAAAATCATACATATGTTCTCTGACCAGGTTATAGGTATATTTTATTACATCTATAATATATATAAAATGCAACGTATTCTGTCTGTCTATCTGTCCGTTAGTGTGCTTATCACTCGAGAACCACTTATCCGATTTTCGTACTTTTTTTTTTTAAACATACATATGTTCTCCGGCCAGGTTATAGGCTATATTTTATTACGATAGGTAGCATAAGGAATGAGCAGTGACAATAATAGGAAATGAAGTCGGACAAAGTTTGCCGCTAGCGCGTTCTCTTGCAATACACAGTCCAAACCATTAAATATGGAACAATATTATGTAGCAGAGGATATCTATAATATATATAAAATGCAATGTCTCTCTGTCCGTCTGTCTGTCTGTCTGTCTGTCCGTCCGTTAGTGTGCTTATCACTGGAGAACTACTTATCCGATTTACGTGCTTTTTTTTTAACCATACGTATGTTCTCTGGCCAGGTTATAGGATATATTTTATTAGGTGACATAAGGAATAAGCAGTGACGAAAATAGTGAATTAAGTTGGAGAAAAGTTCGCCGCTAGCGCGTTCTCTTGCAATACACTCCCTAAAGCATTAAATATGGAACAATATCACGTAGCAAAGAATACAATATATATAAAATGCAACGTCTCTCTATCTGTCTGTCTGTCCGTTAGTGCGCTTATCACTCGAGAACCACTTATCCGATTTACGTGTTTTTATAAATTTATACATATGTTCTATATAATTCGATATAAGCCTAGATAATGGGAGATAAGGTGAGATAATGGGAGATAAGGAGAAATAATGGGAGATAAGGAGAAATAATGGGAGATAAGTCGAGATAACCCCAGATAATGGGAAATAAGGTGAGATAATGGGAGATAAGGAGAAATAATGGGAGATAAGGAGAAATAATGGGAGATATTTTATTACGTTAGGTAACATAAGGAATAAGCGGTGACGATAGTAGTGAATCAAGTCCACGCGAGCGGAGCCGCGGGCCCGGCTAGTATATATATAAGAGGGTTTTTTTCTTCTTCGCTAACCTGCAAAATAATTGGAATGCATATTTTACTAATCTATTAAGAACTATAATCTTTTATGTTCAGAAGGGAAAAGAATTTTCGTATATACAGCAGTGGTAATATGGTAGATGTGAACCAAACACATTTATACAACTGACTAATGTGACCTTTGTTAGAAAACATTGAACAGCGTCGTACGGATGTTGCAATTATATTTATTAATAGTAATGTCTTGTTATATACGGTTATATCTTATTAAAAAATACTCAGCTGTTAATAATAATATTGTTTAGCTACGGCAGTAACCCATACACTAAAATTTAGCGATTCGCTGGTAGCCTACACAATCAATTATTAGATGAATAATAAAATGGTAATGTAAATATGCAGAGATTTGAGGTAAACATAAAAATAAAAATTAGGTCAAATATATCAGATCTAGCACTATAATTTTTCTATTATATCTTTTAAGTGGGTAAGGTTTGTTGGATTTTTAAGGGAAAGTAAATAAACCAAAATATTAACCAACACAAATATATCATATTAATTAAAAAAACATATTTTAATATAATATTTGTTTCTGTAACTCGAAGAATTAGAGTAAACCGAAGTTGTGAGAACTGGAGAAAGTACCCCTATATTATAATTTGCCAATATAATATTTTAAGATCGTTGTTCGTGACGTTTATAATAATTATTCACATAAAAAACTTTGCCCCAAAGTGGTCCGGTAGCCCTGAGGAATGGCTTATTATCGAAAAGAAAAACACTAGAGCTATGACAGTCACATATTGTTTCATAACATATGATAAATTATTTAGCTACAAACTTTTTCCGAAATAGTCAAGCAACTTTGAATCTAATCTCCCAAGTAATTAACGTATCTACTGTTCGTACATATGTCACATTACAAGCTAATTATATTTTTTAATTCCAAAATCATGCTAAACAGTTTAAAGTTTAATAAAGAGGTACACTGTTTGTTAAGAAATTAGAAGAATTTAGAAAAGTAATAAAAAGGTATTCCGAAAAAACTTGTTATTCAAAACATTTCGTTATTTAAAGATTAACTAGGATTCTTATATTTATGAAAGATTTAAAGAAGAAAAAATAAATTTATTCTTAAAAAATGTGCTGATTTTGAAATGAAATATCATCACTACATTAATTCAAAATTGGGGACATATCCCTTCATTGTTTTGCTAATATTGTCAAGAAACTTAGTGAAGATACACTATATGTTTATGCTAAAGGAAGTGAAGAGCAGAGTATAATATTATTATACTTCTAAACCTGCAATTCAGTTAGATGATTAATCGATTTTAAAAGCTTTAACACTGATATCTAGGTATCACTCAGTAATATGTTTTTACCGCGTGTTGCAGATAAAAAACTAGAAAGAAAGCAGAAAGAGCTATTAATTAGAACGTAATTGAAACCTGTTTTAATCATACTATATTCATATATCTTGTATTAACCATAAATTTATATGCTTACTCTTTAATTTTATTTAGCAGGTTTTCACTCTGCAAACTTTTTCCAAGATTTTAATCTTTTATTCGAAGTAACAGGAAATCTTATACTAGCTAGATTCAATCTACTAGAATAATGTAGATTCGAAGCAGTTTCAAATGTAGTAGATGCTAAGCTTCATATAAAACAAGCGTTGTGATCCAGGTCTCTTATATTAATAGACGATTTTTAAAAAATTAATCCACATATTTTATATGAAACTATTGTAAATTTTTTTCCAATATTACAACTCTGGTAATTACAATTTATTTTCGGTAACCTCCTCATCGTCTTCACTGATTTAAAATCTTCCACAAAATACTGTATACCGCCACCACCGAACTTGGCCAGTTTCTTTCCCTGTATAACCAGTTAAGAATTTTTACAACTTGTTAAAAATATTCGTCTTGCTCTATTATAATAGTCTCATCCTGGTAATACTCGATTTACTTTGATATTATATATAGGGTGTTACTACACCACCCGCAGATAATCGGGTCATATATAATCCCTTGTCTACATACGTGTTTTTTATGTTGGTTATAGTAAATTTACTTCTATTTTATCATCTTATGTCAAATGACATGATGAGAGGTCTTAACTTTACCAATTCTAGTGGGTTTATTATAATAAAATATCTATACGTATACGTACTTGTTTGTACCTATAAAGTCGCATTTATATGTTTTGCTTTATGATTTTTTGTAAAGTATACAGGAATGTCTTGCATTGATTTTGTATGTATATTCATATATTTTTTTGTGCAGTTACATACATGCAGGTTACATACAACCTAGATATATTTAAAGTCTTTTTATGCTTTTTTTCCTTTCAATTTGCTTATATAGAGAGCGGTGCTTCCTATTTGGTCACAGTTAGAACCTTTCAACTAATAGTTTTACCGTACGTAACAAGTATTTTTAATTTATCTTTATGTACTTCTATGTCTAATTTTAAGATACAAGTAAGTCAGGTACATCCTTGAATATTATTCGTATTTTTGCACACTTATAAATTAATATGTACAGGGGATCTTTTCACTTGGGTACTTGGATTTTAAGGGATGTTTAAATAGAGCTTAATAGTTTCTTTGTAATATCTTATACTCTTATGTATATTTTAAAAAAATATATATATTGCTTAAGTTTTTTTGTGTACCAACTTATTATTACTTGGAGAATTTGTCGATTTTTATTCTTAAAACGTTCTTATTTCCACCGTTCAGAAGCTAGCGTAAATGTATTCTGCATCAAAGGTATATTATAATATACAACATACATGATCGCCGTTTAAAATATGAACTTGGAAAATGTGAAAATAGTAAGACCAGTTTCTAAAGAGTTAAGGTGATAATTTGTGTAAGGATCTACCAGACCAAGATGCTAGATGAAGAAGGAAATAATCCGTTACTCTTAGTAATATCTAAGGGTTATAATCCAATTGAGGAATTTCTACTTTTAAAGGGAATCGATACAACTGCAAAACTAAGATGATGGATACAGAGAACAAATTCACTGCTCGGCGAAAAAACTGAAGTTAAAGAGTTTTACTGGAATAAACGGCTCTATTTTGCTATATCAGATTGCGTTACAAGTATATAAGAACTTCGTAAAAAAATATTGAAAAAATTATGGCTAGAACCTAGATTTTTAGGAATACTTTAAAAAGTATTTATTAATTGAAAAATGTTTAAAATAGGTAAATATCTGACTTATAAAAGTATAAAGTTATTATAAAAATTATAAATTGAATGCAACAATGATAAATCTATTCAAGATGTTTTATTAATTTATAAAAAATTGTCATACTTAAAAATTATATTCCGTAAAGCACAGACTGACACATATATTTCGATGTTTTTTCTTTTAAAATCGGCTGACTATATAGCTGAAATACAGAGTTGGAAAAGTATTTTCTAATGTATTTTACTTTTTCATCTCTTTTACCGTATACAAATAGTTTATCCTCAATAAGGTCCTTGACACTCAGCAAAATAGTGAAAGGAATTATGTCCTAAATTCCAGTTGACGCAGTCATGACCTTTCATTGGCCGACTCGCTTGTTTATCTGATTCGAAGACAGCTTATTAAAACAGAAAGCTGTTAATTTTTTAGGAATATTTTTTTCGTCTCTAAATCCTTGTACGTATATCCATAACAAGTTTCAAATTCATGATTCTAAAAATACTCGTTGAATGTTAAATCTTTTCTCTTTGCAGATGTTTTTCTGACGTGCTGTAATAATACATATGTTTTCAAAAAGTAGCAAATAAGTTATATCTATCTATCTATATGTTTTCCTGATATTTTGTTTAAAAAAGCAGCACTAAAGCCTGAAACGCGCATTTCATTTGATGAGTTTTCTGTATGGTGCTTAGGTTTTAATAACGTTGGCGTGATACATTTTAGTGTTCTCAAAACAATGCTTTCTCAAATCAAAAACAGCTTTCTAAAAGGCAAAGAAGCTTACCATGTATGCCAAAACTCCATGCTCTAGCAGAAATCTCAGATTATGAACTTTGTGAAAAACTTTGAAAAAACCAGTATATGAATGATAGATGTTTCCAAAATGTTTATTTATTTGTATTGATTATATAGAGAATTGAGGTTTTCGGTACAGAGCGGCTTTCGTAAAAACCATGCTGATTAACATTTATGATTTTGTTTAGTTTCAAAAAATAATTGATTTTTCCTAGTAAATGCAATTTTTCATATTTTACAGTGTTATGAAAACTGCAGATGCCTAAAAAGTGCAACGAAAATAAGCCACTTTGTATTTGGGAAACGATAATTTCATTGATACACATATTACATTCTATATGCATATTCACTGATGCATTGTCTTGAGTGATGAAAAACATGCAAAGAAGTGAATAAATTATATGTAGGTCTTCGAAGCTAGGCTAAGATCAGCCAGAGGTGCAAGTTATTTGTATCTTACTTAAATAATAAGTTAGTTTCAAATAGAAGTGAAACAAATCACAGAGTTGTCGGTTTTTTGAGGAGTAAAGGAAAGAAACAATAGATTCCCTGACGATTGCACGAGCCTATGATAACTTCAATAATCTCCACTATGTTAGACACATATTCAATGTTATCTTTATTTAGTCAATCCCATGTAAATCTCAAGAACAGTTTCATCAATCATTTTCATTTTTTACTTTATCTATAGTCAAACCTATACGTAATTAAAAGGTTTAGGAAGGGATATGTATATATATATATATATATATATATATATATATATATATATATATATATATATATATATATAGGTATTAAAAATTTTCTTGTTCTTTTCATTATTTTCAATTATTTAAAGTCGAAAATATGAAGTTTTCAGCGGGTCGAGAAGGAAGATGGAGATTATATTCGCATAGGTCGTATTCCACATCGTTTTCAGGTTTCTTGGAATCGAAGAATCTAAAAATTGTGTTACAATATTACTATTAGTTTATTATAGTCAAATATATGAGAAGTTAAAATGGTAGGAAACGAAGTTAAAACGTTACCATATTTTCAAATGACAGTGCATTCGCTTTTATTCCGTTATTTTAATGTAATAGCAACACAATAAATAGGAACTAAAAGATAACGTCTGTTTAAACCTGTACGGCATCAATCAATAATCCACGCAACTCATTTTTGTTTGCTGTATAATAATTACTATCTAAGTAAATTTGCTTTTATTGCTTCCTTATGTACAAATTCATATCTTACAATTACGAATAGGTGGACATTATTTGGATAGGAATTCTATTTTTCGGTACATTTTGCAGTGTGTTAAATAAGATAAACTAAAAGGATCTGGATAGTGTGAATATAGTTAGGCATATTGATTTAAGGCTTTATCAGCCACGTTAATTGCCGATTAGCATCGAATTCTACCTTCTTACCGACTTTTCTCCTTTGTCATTAGTTCTTTCTGACTTCGAAAGACAATACTAAAAAAGCTGTAGATACAAGTAACGCAAAAATCTATCCCAACTCTAAGAATAGCCATGTTACCGCAGTACTATCATATAGGTGCTATTTTTATTCCAAAACCCAATTTGACTTTCTCACACCAAGGAAAAACTTAATTCTAGTATTACGGTCCGATATTCTAAATATTAGATATTTTATATACATATACAATCACAAAAAACTTGAGCACAAGAAGGCCCTAAGAGATATTTATTACGGAATCCTGACAATCTTCTCCACTTAAAAATAACTGAATATTCAGATTCCCTCACTTCATGAACCACAAAAGGAAGTATAGCACGATGTATACACACCAACCCCTGAGCATTCCCAGCTAATTTCGTATGTGTTTGACTATAATAATTAGACGTAAAATTTGTTCCATAATGCAACCAAAAACCTGTGGGAGGTCAATGTAAATTTGCTATTATTGGTTCCTTATATACAAATTCATATCTTACAATTACGAATAGGTGGACATTATTTGGATAGGAATTCTATTTTTCGATACATTTTGCAGTGTGTTAACTAAGATACACTAAAAGGATCTGGATAGTGTGAATATAGTTAGGCATATTGAATTAAGGCTTTATCAGCCACGTTAATTGCCAATTAGCATCGAATTCTACCGACTTTTTTCCTTTGTCATCAGTTCTTTCTGACTTCGAAATTTAAAAGACAATACCAAAAAAGCTGTAGATACAAGTAACGCAAAAATCTATCCCAATTCTAAGAATAGCCATGTTACCGCAGTACTATAGGTGCTATGTTTATAGCGGTATAAATATTAGTTTCGTCTTGTCCTTCCTATACTCCCACTGGAAAGGTCATTCTATCCATATCTTTAAAACATCTTAAATGCTCTGGTTCAAGTATTCAGGTTGCTCACTACACAAATATGTGTTTTGAAACACTTTGCGAAGTAATAATAAAACTGGTAAAGTTAGTTACGCAGTGCTTCCTCCAAAATATTTGGGGCTTTGAAAAAAATTTTTTTGTCATAAATGGAAAGATCATATATAAGTTTTATAATTTTTTTTTTTTTTCGTTATAATTAATTTTTAAATTTATTACCGATGACGCGCCGAAAACACCCGAGCGCGTGTGACGTCACAATGTTTATTATTCCCCAACATCACAGAGAGCTCATACAATTATTTTAGTTTTCAATCAATTTATTCTTATTATTATTATTAGTGTATTGATAAATTTAATGACAATATCTAATCTAAAAAGTTATCGTGCTTGTTTCGTACCATTTTGTAAGAATACTACAAAAGCAACTCCCGAAAAAATGTTTTTAAATGTTCCACAAAATGTTAAACGTCGAAATCAACGGTTCCAAGTAGCACGATTAAAACAACATAAATTTTTTTCTGTTGTGAAGATCACTTCGATCTAAGTATTTTAATATAATAATAATCATTTTTACGTTTAAGTTGAACATAACCTATAGCCTTGTCACCGTAACTTTCGCGGGACGCCGTACAAATAATTTATTTATATTTAATAAAAATATTTTGTTTCTTATTTATATGGTATTTACATTTTTAACAAATATAACAAAATATAGCATACTTCAATAATTTTAACAGTACATTCATAGGTAGAAACTGTTGACCGTCCTTCGGTGAAAACACTTTAATATAATAACGTCATAAACATGGTAGCCAATCATGGCGCTTTTGTAGCCACGTGTTTTTTTTTTTAAATTTTAATTGGTTTATAATTAATGGTACAAAACTTTTAAAAAGTTTTTCGCATAGATTATCAATTTTATTTATGATAAAATTTTAAAATAAAGTAAAAAAATCGACAATTATTTTTTATTCCAAAACCCAATTTGACTTTTTCACACCAAGAAAAAACTTTCTAGTATTACGGTCCGTTATCCTAAATATTAGAGATTTTATATACATATACAATATACAAAAAATTTGAGCAAAAGAAGGCCCTAAGAGATATTTATTACTCCACTTAAAAATAGCAGAATATTCAGATTCCCTCACTCCAAGAACCATAAAAGGAAGTATAACACGATGTATACACACCAACCCCTACAATTCCCAGCTATTCCTTTAATTTCGTATGTATTTGACTATAATAATTAGACGTAAAATTTGTTCCATAATGCAACCAAAAACCTGCAAAAATTTTCATAACTATTAAAATCATAAAAAAGGATAGGTTTATTCCCTTTTTTATAGTTCCTGTGGGAGGTCAATGTAAATTTGCAAATGTTTTTCAGGATCTAAGATCTATGAAAATATAAAAATCTCGGAAAGTAACATTTTTACGAATACAATACTTTCTTTACTAAAAAAACAAAAAATATACCTTATTTTGATAATCATTGACCTTGTTTCTAAATTGCGATAAGAATTTTTCAAATTTTTTTTCTTTAAAAATTTTTTTACCTAAAGCCATACAAATTCTTTGTATAGACAACTTTTCTACGAGAAAAAACTAAAGACGATTGATTTAGTTTTTCCATTTTTTGTTCGTTTATCCTTAATTATTATGGAAATTATTATACTATATATTATTATTAAATTTCTCCGAAATGTACTATTATTAAGATTTTTGCTGGCAGTTCCGTTATTTCCTGCATTTACGGAAGGGGCGTAGTGTATTCGAGAAAAGAATAATTTCAAAAGTTATTGCATTTTTTCGCCGTTCAGGTTAGGTTAGGTTGATGACTAAAAACATAGTCCCTCATTTCCGTCGTATGTCTGTTGGTGGTTGATGTGGCAAGGAAACCGATAAACTTTGTCTAGTTTCAAAAGTATTACACAGGGCCACAAAAATGTTTTTAATGTACCGAAGTCTACATCAGATATCTTATATGTTTTCGAGGTCGCTGAAAACGAATTCTGGTTTAGTTTTGCTCTATCACCTCTCATTTTTCCCTAATCTCAAAAAACGCTATTTTAGAGGTTTTGAAGACATGTGTAACAACAATACTTGGGAAAAACGTGGATTTTATGTATCAAATGACCAAGACTATATACCTGTGGGTTAGTAGGCTTCCATAAACCCAAAACCATCCGATCCCATAACCCCATAAATCCAAAACATCATGTAACCAGGTATGAAGGCATGTATGACCATGGAACTCGAGGGAAATGTGCATCTTATGAATCAAATGGCAAGACAAGTAAGCCATACCAGCAAACTAACCCCATAACGCCATAGCCCGCTAACCCTATACCCTTCGAAACTGTGAACTGGTGAACCGAATTACTCATGGACACTGAAAAAGATATGTTCTTCCTGTAAAATCAGTATTGAACGATGAAAACAGGGAAAAAAAATGCGAAGCCATGTGCTTTGGCGACAACCTAAAAATCATGACATAGACTGCTATTTCTGCAGATGGGATCAATAGTAGAAATAGAAAATCATGGCCATATTCCAAAGTGAATTCAGTGACATTTCCTTTACCTATTTTGGAAAGAGAGTGAGCATTTGAAGAACGTGAGGATGATTTTCTATATACCGACTAAATTGACAACGATATGAATGATCCTCGGAATCAAGATGATATGGAACTGAACATGAATGATAGGATCAACGTAGGAGAATCAGATCCCAATGAAACGCATAGAGGATTTTTCAGTCAAGAAGAACTGAGCGATCTTATAATAGATTTAGAACTCTCTAGGGGAAGTGCTGAACTTTTAGCTTCTCGATTGAAAGAAAAATGCTACATAGCTCCAAACTCAAAAGTGACTTTCTATCAGTATCAAGATAAGCCTTTCCGTAAATATTTCTCTGCAGAAAATGAATTAGTGTATTGTAATAATATCAAGGGTTTGATTGTAGGGGAGGGTTAGGGATTCAAGAATACCTCCCAACCCACAGTCTTAGGACTCCCCTAGTCATATAGTTATAGAAGTGTGCACGCCCCTAATTATCTGGTTATAGAATTCTGCACGCCTAGGATTATGTGGTTATCGGGATAGGGTCAGGGGGTTATGGCGTTATAAGATTATGGGGTTATGTGAGTCTAATGGTTTGGCTCACTTGTTATGTTATCTGATTCATCAGATCCATTCCTTCATACCTTGATTCATGGTGTTTTGGGTTTATGGGTTTATGGGGTTGGATGATTTTGAGTTCATGGAACCCTACTAATCCACAGGCATATAGTCTTGGTCATCGGATATATAAAATCCATGTTTCTCCCAAATTTTGTGGTTATACATGTGTTTGGAACCTCTAAAATTGCATTTTTTGAGGTTAAGGAAAAAACGGGAGGTGTTAGAGCAAAACTAAAACTGAATTCGTTTTCAGCGACCCCGAAAATATATATGAGACCTAGTCTAGTCTTCGGCACATTAAAAAATATTTTTGTCCTGTGTTATCATAAACTAATGAGCTATGTTATACAGACTATTTACTTAAATGGCGGCTACGCAACAGGATATAGAAATTCTTCTTCAAATGCGCCTATTTTATTAAAGTATCTCCTCGAAAACCCTACATATTATATATTACATCCTGTCGGCACCGCTTTTGTTGTTGTTGTTTACTCAAGGACGCTTTGGTTGTATAAAACTGATACTGAGTTACATAATCTTCTAGGAAATAATAACATAATGCTTTAGTGGACGGTAATATGACAATTTTTCCTAGTTAATAATAATACAATAAATAAATTTTAAGCACAGTTATTGACAGTTACATATATAAGGGATTAAAGAAGTAAGAGAAGAGGATAAAAGTTATTTCGTATATATCATGTTATATCTCCAGTACATAGTTCACAGTTGACGAATTTTAAAATAATATTATTTTTTCATTATTTTCACTTTTACGTAAATAGCTTCAATTAATTTATTATTTAATATTATAATAATTTTACTATTGCTATTTTGGAACTACGTGTTTTAAGGGAAAAAAATTTCAAGAAACAAAATTAATAGATAAACTAAACTGAGATATTTTTAGTTATATTACTTACAATTATTTTTTCATATATATATCACAATACTCTTGAGTATCATGTTAATATTTCAAGTGTATGGGCATTAGTGTCTCAAGAAATATTTTTCCACAATATGGTCTGAAGTAACAATGCAAAAATAAACCACATTTCCATATTAATGCCGTGACCGGTACTACAAAAATTAGAAATTATCCTAGTTGTTGGTTGAAGTAATAATTTCTTACCTTGATCTTGTAGTAAAATTATTACCTGAACTCAAAGATATACAGGCAGTGCAGTATTTTTGACTTACCAACGTTACAACAAAAACATACTCTGGATGAAAATTTAGTAATAAACCATATTTTTTAATTTCAATATCAAAAAACTTGCCTTTAAATTACGATATAGATAAATAGTAACAATTTTTATCTTAACACTTAAAGAAGATAAAAGTGCATAGCGGTAGAAGGTGGACATTATTCCTTCATTTATTCTTTAAATTTAAGCCTCTATTGATGCACTACGTCTTTCTAGAGTTGACTGGTCGCAGGAATGCTTGGCAGTTTTTCTTCACTGATAATTGCATATAACAGCTCTTTGTCATTTTTATTAGCCTCAAATAGAACTCTTTTTTTACAATGATGTGAGTTCTTTTCGAATGTTTGTGCCAAAGTTATATTTTTACAATATTACGCAGGTTATTTTAACTAAAAAAAAAGATTTTTTTCCACAATTTAAAAACTTTATAGGTTAAACCGAGTTAGCCTGAGAAACTCCTAGTAAATAAAAGTTGAAGTTTAAGTTTTAAGAATTGCTAGCTGTAAAAATCCGCTAGATGTTATTTATTTATTCTGGTTAAAAATGTCATCACAGGTATACAACTGACTGTGTCGGTTTATATCGTATATGTGTTATATTATTAGACCTTGACAATACCGTTTTTGTTAGGGCACATAATCTCATGAAACTCGAAAATAGAATAAACTCTGAAAGAACCAAAAAGTTTGAAACACCTAAACAAACAAACGAATGAAGGAGACATCAAATAATGAAACTTGTAAATAACGATAACCAAGAGATCGTACAAATCAAAGAGCTAAAGATAAGCTAACGAGAAATATTATCAAACACTATATGATACTACTCAGTATATATCATCACTACAAAAAAATACTTTATTTTTGCACTCGACGCGCTAACCATGTTAGCTTCATCAGGAGCGATGATTGAGTCATGAAGCTAACATGGTTAGCGAAACGCGCGTCGAGTGCAAAAATAAAGTGTTTGGTGTAGTTTTGATATATACTGAATAGTGTCATTGAGCCAAAGATTTCACATTCCCAACACTATATGATACTAAAATATCGTCACCACCCAGGAAAGAAGAAGTAAATAGAGGATAGTAAGAAATCTGGGACTGAAGAAACTCCCGAGGTAATAACGGATGAAATAATGAACGCCCTACAATCTATGCACAACAACAAAGAACTAGAGGACGATGAAATAGCTATAGAAAAGATAAGTTATGGAGGGGCATCGATAATACAATCTCCTCAAGCTCTATTTAATAGGCGTCTTATAAAAAGTAAAAAAAAGTGAAATACCAACACCTTGGATAAAGGCCTTGATTGTGCTGATTTTTAAAAAGGGGCATATATTTAAACTGAAGAATTACAGACCCATCAGCCTGTTATCGTTATTATACAAAATCTCAATCTCAATCTCAAAGGCCTCCCTCATTCTATCCTATTAGGCTCTATTTTGCGCTTCCCTGATCCAGTTCAGCCCGACAGTCAACTTTAGATCATTTGTCTAGCATGTTGGTAGTCGTCCCTCTTTTCTCTTCCCGGTATACGGAAGGATGATGTTGTTCCTTCTTGAGTCGGTGCATCTCGCGATATGTCCCGCATAATTCCACTTTAAAGTGGTGATTGTTTCAACAGCATCTGTCATTCCTGTTGTTCGTCTAATCCATTCATTGGTCCTCCTGTCTTTCAAAGATATGTCATTCATTTGCCTCTCCATAGCTCTTTGTGTAACTGCTATTCTCCTTAGGATTTGTTTTGTCTAAGTCAAAGTCTGACATCCGTACGTAAGCACTGGAAGAACGCATTAATCGAATACTTTCGATCTAAGCTGTAAGGCAATGTTCTTATTTTTAAGTATATGTGATAATTTTCCGAACGCAGACCATGCCAGCCTTCTTCTTCTATATATTTCACTTGTTTGGTTTTCTCTTTCCAGTTGTATTTGGTAACCCAGATAAATATATTATTCGACATTTTCAATTTGGTAGTTGTTAATTATTATATGTGGGTCTCTGTTACATCTGATTTTGGTCTTGTTCAGATTCATTTTTAGACCAACTTTACTTGATTTATGTTCTAATTCTCGTAACATATGCTGCAACTCACCTGGATTTTCGGCTATGATGACTACATCATCAGCGTATCTTAAGTTATTCAGTCTGCTTCCGTTTATTTCAACACCCTTGTCTTGCCATTGTAGATGTTTGAATACCTCCTCTAATGTTGAATATAATAATTTTGGTGAAACGACTTCTCCTTGTCTAATTTCTCTGAGAATAATAATTTTTTCTGTCTGTGTGCGGCTTATTAGTTGATGTTGCCTATTCATATATATCCTTTATTATTTTTACGTATCTATGGTCAATTTGAGTCTTTTTCAAACTGTTTATAACTGCTCAATGTTCGGTGATATCAAATTCTTTATAGAAATCAACAAAAGCAAAACAGATGTCCAAGTTGTATTCTACCGACTTTTCTATTAACATTCTCATTGTTAAAAGATGGTCACAAGTGCTAAAATTTTTCCTAAACGTCGCCGCTCTACAGGCTGGTAGTCATCTAATTTTCGAGAAACTCGGTTTGTTATAATTTTAGAGAAGAACTTATACATCTGTGAAAGTAAACTAATAGGTCTATAGTTCTCTAAATTTCTTTTGTCCCCTTTCTTGTGTAGGAGAACAACTATCGCATTATTCCACACATCTGGTATTCCTCCAGTTCTCAAGCACTCGTTGAATAATTGGCACATTCTAGACAGAAGTTCGTCTCCTCCTTCTTTTAGCATCTCCACTGTTACATCATTCTCCCCTGGTGCTTTGCTTTTTTCATACTCGATAAGGCCAACATGATTTCATCTTTATTAATATCAGACATATCTTCTGATCCGTCGTTGTTTTATATTCTGGATCCTCATCAAGTTGGGAAGTGTATATATCTTGTTTCTATTCCTTTCTTATCCCATAGACTGATTATTTGTGTTCTTCCTCCACTTCTTAGACATCTTAGATTCTTATTATATTCTATTGCTTTTTGTACCTCAGTTTCGTAAGCTTTCTGCATATCTCTCTTGTTTCTTGTTTCTTTTATTTTTTATTATTTATTCCTCTATCTATTAATTCTCTTGTTTATCCGTTTTATTTGGTTCCCTTTTAGCCACTGCATTTGCTGCTTCTTTTATGGATATTGTTAAATTATCTGTTAATACTTGTAGGGATGTATTTTGTGAAAGATATATACAAAATACTCACTAAAATTATAACAATTAGATTAACGAACAAATTACACAGTAATCAACCATGTAACAAGAGGGATTTAGACGGGGATAGAACACTTTGGATCATCTTCAAATTATTAGAATACTAGTCGAAAAAGCAAATGAATATAAGGTCACGTTGTGGATAGCAATGGTTGACTACGAAAAAGCATTTGATTTGGTAGAGATATCGGCAGTGATTAACGCCTTAAGTAAAAAGTCGATGAAAGATACATAATTCTTTTTGAATACCTAAATAAAAATGCCACTTCACAAATAATTGAAGAAAAAACAAATAAAATCAAAATTAAAAGAGGGATTAAACAAGGCGACTTGACATCCCCAAAGCTGTTCACGTTCATTCTAGAAGACATGTTCAAACCGCAGGAGTAGGAAAATAAACGAATACTAATGGACAGTTAACCATTAAATCACTTAAGATTAGCAGATGTTGTCATTCTGATCGCCAACACAAACAAAGAATTATAAGAAATGCTGATGGAATTAAATAACAAGTCTCGAGGAATAGGTCTAAAAATAAACTTCATCAAAACCAAATATATGAACAATGAAAGTGGAGATAACAGCCAGGAACTATTAACAACAAAAAATCGAAATAAAAAAAAATAATTTAAAGGTTGGACAGAAGAGTCTTGTTAGCTTGGTCTGCATTCGGAAGGTTACAATGTACATTTGAATTAGACATAGCAAATTCAATAAAAGTCAGAGTATTCGATCAATATGTACTGCCGGTATTAACATATGGCACTGAAACGTGGGCTTTAAATAAAAGTATAATAAATAAACTCCAGGTATCCCAAAGAGCAATTGAGAATGCTAAATATTAGACCGCAAGATCGAATTCCTAACATCGAGATTCGAAGAAGATCAAAAGTAACATATGTAATACAACGAATATGTATATTATATAGTTGAATGGAGGAGGAGGCCTAGAGAACACAAAAGATGGAGAGGTAGACCACAGAAAAGATGGACGAACGACATAAAAAGATTAGAGGGACACGACTAGACGCAAAAAGCAAACAACAAAACTCGTTGGAGACAACTTGGAGAGGCGTAGATCCGGCTATGGATGGAATAAGCTAATGATGAGGATGATGATGATATCATTACTTTCCCCAAAAATCTTGAATGCATAATGCGCGTCCAGTAGGTATAAGTTGTACTAACCTTATTGTAATTATTCACTTATTTTTAATACCAAATTATGAATTAATTTGTTCAAACCTAAACTTTGAAATCTTATTTCTTGTAACCACTGTTACACTGCCAATTGGCCAATTGACCATTATTATCAAAATATATATTCTCAAATTTTCTTTTTTTGATGACAATTGACATTCTTCACACTGCCATTGAAAAAAAGATTATTTTTTTCAAATGAAATACAAACTGCAAATTTTTTAGGTAAGAGAGATTAGTTTATACCTACCGTCACAGTCATATTCTGATTTTTATTAAATGATTTTTATTGTTAGAATTGGTAGAAAATCACGATCATCATCTTAAATTTTCAATCGAAATCCCCCATTTTTCTTAGTATTTGAATTCTTCATAAAACTTCCTTTCCAATAAGGTATAATAAGTTGATATTTGATTTAAAATGAAAGAAAAAAAATTCACATCGAGCATTTAGAATTTTATCTTGAAGTTCTTCTAATGTTGCAGAACGTGTGCTGTAAACTTAGTCCCTTATATAACCTCACAGAAAAAAATCATGTTATCGAGCAGGTCATCTTATCGCCTCATGAGTTAAAATTATGCGATTTTCAAATATGTATTCTTAAACCGACTGTATGTTGTGTGCTGCGTCTTAATAGAAATATAAACATTTAGAAAGGTCCACAGGTAAACTTTAATTTAGTTTTCTATTTTAGTTCTCAACTTGTTTAAAAAACGTTTACTGGTTACAACTCAGGAAAAAAATAGGGGACCCAACACCATAGTTCCAAATATACCAGCTCATACGTTTATTCTAAATCTTATTTGATTGTTCCTCAGTCTCATATTATGTTTGTAGTCGACCAATGATTTGTCAATAACTGCGCGAGAGAAATAACACCCGTTTTAGGTAGACTTTTCAACTTATCCTGCACAGAGGGAATATTTCCTTCCAGATAAAAATGCTCTACAATTCAGCCGATACTCAAAAAAGGCAAGATCTTGCATCTGCCGACCAGTCGCACAGCTCTCAAAAATATCGAGAGTCATGGAAAAGGCTATTAATCAGCATCTTCTAAAACATCTTGAAGGATTCAATATTATCAGCGACCATCACTGTGGCTTTCGTAAACATGGATCGATAAGGAGATCTTCTAATTTATATAACACGTGCTTGGAACAACGCAATTGAACACTTTCGAGAATCTCGGGTGGTTGATCTTGATATATCTAAGGCATTCGACCGTGTTTAGCACAATGGATTGTTGTTAAGATACGCTCCTATGGTATGTCTGAAAAGTTCTGTTTATTGTTTCATGTTTCCTCAAGGAGTGTTCTTTACGAGTGACAGTCGATGGATTTCTTTCTACCACCTTTGCTATTAACACCGGTGTGCCCCAGGGCTCCATACTGTCTCCTACTCTCTTTCTCATTTACATTAACGATCTGCTGGAAAAGATTAGGAATCCAATCTACAGCAACAGTACGCTTAGCTCTTCATTCACTTGGAATGCTCAAATATCGGCTATTCATGCAAATATCCGCAGACAGCCGGATGTTGTTTAACTTAACAAAGACCTGGAAGAAATTCTTGGGGTGATAGTAACCAAGCAGAATTTAATGCTACAAAAACCCAGGCAGCAGTTTTTTCTAAAAAAGTTAACGTTGCTGAACCCGACATAGTTATGTTGGGGCACTTCATTCCTCTAGCATCGTTACTTAATTTGCTGGGCGTTAATTTAGGAGCAAATATGTGTTGGCATGAACATGTAGCAAGCATAGCAAAAAAAGCGTCTCAACAACTGAGAATGTTATTTCGAACTAGAAAGCTTTACACTCCACAACCACTGTTAATTCTGTACAAAGTTTAAGTTGGACCAACGACGGAATACTGCTCCCATATTTGATTCTATTCAGAAGAGATTTGGTCGCTTGGTTGAAGACCCAGAACTGGCCAACAACTTTGATTCATTGGAACATCGAAGAACAGTTGGCGCCTTGAGTCTATCCTACAAGTATTTTCATGGGAAATGTTCGATGGATGTGGCCCGCTTAATTCCTCCCAAAGCCGTGCATGTTAGAAATACACGTCGCGGTAATATTTCACATCCATATGAGGTTCAGCTTGTTACTCTGCGTACAACCCTTTTCAAGAAGGAGATAATATGGAGAACCTTATCTCTTTGGAACAATTTGCCCAGGACAGAGTACAATTTACAGCGATTCAAGACCAACATGAATCGCTTTTTCCGCATATAAAAAAAAAAATATGTGTTGTACCAGTAAAAAATTCCATTGTTTGTAAAATAGGAATATCCTGTCGTTTAAAAGAATGCTTTATGGAAACCAATGACAATAATTTAATCTTCTTTCGCCATCATTCTCATAAAAATGTCGATGAATTTCAAATTTATAACATTGATACCTAAGTTTTCTTAATATTTTTCTCACGGTTTCTCTAATGATGTTAAGCTTCAAGGCCAGGCCTCTGGTAGAAACTCTCGGATTCGCTTTAGTGTATGCCAAAACATTAACAATTCGATGCCTTTATCTATTATAAATTACCTATTGTGGTTTTCTGGGTCTTAACCCTAATTTCAAAACTTCACTTAAAGTATTCTAAAGTACTGCCTACTAGGATGACGGCCTAGACGTTGGGAATACCGTTCCGCGTATAGCCGTTCAGCAGCTTGAACATTTTGCCTTCCCAATCCCGTTAATTAATAATATATGAACTTCTTGTTTTACATTATTCGTGCTAGAAATTTAACTTAAAACACAAAATGCGAACTCAAAATGGCTGCTTAGATTTAATAAATGACGCGAATGTTTTATTTGTTTTTTCAACGGCATACTATGTTTGATAGCCTATTTAATTTCAACGTGGAGGAAAGCTTAAGTGTAAAGTAGTATTATTACTGTAACCAGAATAGCTTTACCAATAGGTGATACCATCATATTGATATAAAAATATCATGTCATATGCATATGTCATATCTACACACAGTTGGTAACAAAAAAAATGTGGATTTTTTTCTTATTTATAAATCCAATACTGATTGGTTATACGTAATTGCTAAAGAATTTCGGTGAAGAATTCAAATACTACAAGAAGTAAGGAATTTCGATTCAAAAAATCTATGAAATACTTTCTTACCAACCCCAATAATAAAAACTTTGGCTCGGACATTCTTCATAATGTCATCGAAACAAAGATTCGTAATATTTTGTCATTTGTTAAAAAAAAGGAAATTGACACTGATAGTAGACATAAAATAATCAAATTTTTGTTTCCGTGGCCTAATACCAAAAAATCAGACTATGATCCTCATCTTAAAAATAAGTATCATTTTTGTGATATATCATAGCTGTTTTCTTCCGATTATACCGAAAGTGATTTCGAGGTGACAATTTTGTTAAGAAATAGGAATTTATATTGTTTTCAGACCAAAAGTTTTTAAAACATTATTTAAAAAATTACGACACATTCGTAGTGTATTTATGGAAATGCAAAGAGGAGAAGGAGGTGAAATTTGGCCTCGGAGAGGCAAAAATGTTGTTGGAAAAAAATGGTTTCCATAAAGAAATTGTAAGTTTGAAAGATTATGCCGAAGATTCTACAATATTAAATTGTATCAGAGAAGTTGAAGAAGATACTTTATGAAACTGAGTTAATTTCTAACAAAGGAGAAATTAGTGAAACATATATATGAGAGTTTATAATCTCAGAGGCTTGTTTTCGTTATTATCGGGATGTAGCAGGAGATTATGCCGCATAAGATTGGTTAATATATTTTGAACTAACAGATCAACTGAACTGTATTTGCTTCTTAAAAACAAGATACTTAAAAAAATTATAATTAGAGTTTAGATTATTAGAATTATATGAAAATATAAGATTAATTAAAAAATGTTTAGGAAAAGAAAATGTAAGAATGTATACTAGAGACTAAATAAAACAATATTTGTTTCATATTTAAGTTGTTTTAATCATTCATAAAAAAATTGTCATATAAAAAAATGCATTTGATAAAGCACATAGATGTTGACTTTAAGTGATAAAAGCATTTCGGTCTTAAATCTCTAATAGAGAGTTCGATATCTCTTTCAGTTAAAGGATTGTATGAATATTTCTTAAGGTACTCTGCTTTTTCATTTCCTTTAACATAAACAAATTGCTTGACCTTAGTAAATTTCTTCATAATGTCATCGAAACAATGAAGAATGGTGTATCCTTCGTTCCAGTTAATCCAGTGATTTCATTAACCAAACCGCTTGTTGACGTAATTCTGGAGAAAGCAAATTGAATGTAAATGATTGTTAAAATAAAAAGTAGTTTATCCTATTTCTATCGTAAGCTGCTAATTCTTTAGATATAAATTTATTTTTTTCATCTCTAAATCCTTATATGTCCAGAATTAGTCTCACAGTCACAATTTTAAGAATGCTAATTAATTTTTAAATTAGAAAATCATTTGAATACAAAAGTTTTTCTGGAATATTCTTCTATTAGTGTCTTGAGCCCTTCTAAATCCTTAACGAAAGGCTGTAATCTTTGTTGAAATTGTAAAATTTTGGCGTCTTCGAGAAATTAACTCGATGTGTCAAAGATATAATAAAAACTGAATTATTTTAAATTATATGAGTAATAAATATCTGAATTTTTCAGTTGGTGGAGGTTAAATTCAAAGATGTTTATATATTTTCGTTAAATAATTATATCTAAATATTTTATCATCTCTTATGCGACAATATGCTGTGGTTTTAACTGAAATTTTTTCCTTTGTTTCGAATTCCTTAAAGTTACTGGACCATTCTGCGGTAAATCTCTTTGATGCAAATAGTTCATATAAACAATAGGGGCATTTTGTTTAAATTCTAATGGATTAAAAATTGGTTCTATGCGCATCATTATTTTTGTCAAGAAGTTTTGTAAGTACTAGTTCTTGAGGTAGGATGGGGTACACGCCAGCAAAGTTTTTTTATTGTACATAGAGAAACATGTCCTTTATCATCAGTTATAATTTTTTTTCCTATTTTCATATATATATATATATATATATACCACCCAGCATATGATATTCTATTTTATACTTTCATTTTTATTATTATTCATATATAACCCATAAATGTTAACAGAAACAAACAAAACCATAAATGTTACCAACCTCTAGATTAGAATCGATAGTAACACCATTTAAAATATATCGTAGTTCTTTAAATAATAATGCTGGGGCATTATTGATTAGTAACTTGTACCTCTAAATAAATCTTACTTTTACAAGGTGGTGGATATTTTCCTGTTTGTTGTAGAGAAATTTTTATTTCATCATTTGATCTTAGTTTTGTAGGATTGAAAGGATCGAAAGAAACTACTTCCCAATGGATTCATCAAAAAAATATTTTCTTTTACTTTTAGATATTCAATTTTATTTAAATTTAAAATTCTCGGAAATTGTCTATTAGAAAGTATTATCCTTCGTATGTTTGATTTATTACTAAATAAAATAAATTTGTTTATTTCTTTTTAAACTTTTTTATACTAGGTTTGTAGCGAAATTTAAGTTTGATGATTTTTTACGATAAACAACAACCATTGTTCATTAAATTTTTTTAAGATGTAGTCTTAATGTTAGAACTTCTCTACAATTAACAAATTCACCTTCTTGTCCTATTATTTTAACAGTAATTTTATCTATGATTTTTACAGTTACTGGAAAAATATATAAGGTTTTGTGGTGATGCTATTAATTTAAAACGTTGGGAAAAATTGATGTATTATATGAACGGGTTTACCGTTAAGATATGATCCTTCGGCAATGCTACAATCGATATTTATAGAATTTATTCTAATAATCTCTGCAGGGTTGTCTGATACATGTTCTACATTCGGCTCTAATCGATTATTTATAAAACCTAATAATTTACCAATTGTCGCCTCATGAAACATTACTGAAGCTGATGACTGAAGATGTGTTTGTAAGGTATTATTATTATTTGCAAACATGTTAAATTAAATACCTCTTTTAGTACACTTATCGTGTATAGTCCGTTTTAGGTCATCTAATTCATAGCTACCTTCAGGTATTATAATATTATCATTAAAAATCATTGCATTATTAAGCCCGTCGATATTAGGTATCGCATTAAACGTTCCAACATTCACTAGATCAACAACATACGCAGCATCTTCTTTCAGATATACAACACGGTTAAATTCTACTGTTGAAGTAGGTGAATTACCTCTAAAAACCAAACTATATGACATATTACTTTAATATTCTTATAGATACTGAAGTAAATTATTTATCACGTGTTATAAAGAAGTTTATTATTGTCGATATGAAAATATGAATTTAACTCAGATGGTGGGCGTAAATTACAATAGCTATCAAAGTAATTTTTTTTTTCCTTTTTTTATATAGGCTGTCCAATGTGGGACATTACCACTGTTGTTACCTAGATTAAGAATACCACTGTTTCTTAATCCTTTTAGGTAATTTATTTCTCATAAATATACCTCAAAAATAAGAAATTTGTAAAAATTTTATATACTTTATTAGATCAACATTTGTAAGCCGTTTCCGAGGTATATAATTTAGCAATTTTTTGAATATGGTTTTAAAAACAAACCGTATCCTGTTTTATAAGGTTTCACAAACAAGCCACTTCCCTTTCTTCCAATTACAGTTGATTCCATCATTTGATTGTGTCGTTTAGCTTCAGACAATGTTTCTTTGACCGATCTCCATCATTTACAGCTTTCACATTACCAGCCGCTCCTCTTTCGAGAGCACCCAAAGCAAATAAACCAGCAAATATGGGTATCAGTGGTAAAAACCCACCAATCTTGGGAATAGATATTACTCTTGTCTTAGAATTTACAAGCTTCCTCCTTTTTCCTATTGACTTAAGTCCTGTTTTGATATTATTATTTATTTATTTATTTGAAATTGTTTTCCCATAATTCCTTTTCTAGTTTACGATATAGCTTTCGACAAGGATGTTTCGCGCCCTACACAATATTTTTTGTTGTTTTTCTAATTTTCTCTTTACTTTCATGGCTGCGGCTTTTCCTAGGCCAGAAGTTTTTTCTCGACAACTAGCGTTGGTTAGCTTTAAACCTCTATTTATATCATTCGATGGGAAATAAGAAATGTCATGTTTTTTGCAACCTTCATCTAATAAATTAATTCCTTTATCACTCCTTTATAAATTTGCTCCAGGTCCACAAAAATATAACCCGGAAGGTGTAATTCAAATGATAACTTATTTATTAACGTGTTTAGAAAACCACTTTCTCTTTTAATTCGTTTTGTTTTGTTAAAATGGTATTTACGATGTGATTTATACATCATATTTTACGAGTGTACAGAGACAAATGACTAGTATTCTTGTACAAGTCAACTATGTATAATGAGAACTGAAAAACAGACCATTTTCAATAATAAATTAAAAATCGTGATATTATATCAAATAATTTTAAAAAACATGGAAAATCGTTTGAGGGAAATAGCAAAAGAGGGTTAATAGTAGGGCCTTCGGGATGTGGTAAAACTAATGTTGTCATTAACCTAATTAAAGTTCCTAATGGTTTACAACTTGAGCATTTATATATTTATTCTAGTTCTTTATGTTAGCCTAAATATGAATATTTAAAAACCCTTCTTATACCCATACAAGAAATTGATTTCTCAACTTCAGGCAGTGAAGAAAATATCGTTTGACCACAAGACATGAAACCAAACTCTATAGTAATATTTGATGAATATTAAACCAAATCATAATAAAGGATTATTCTTGTTTTGGAAGACATAAGAATACCGATTGTTTTTATTTATGTCAAACATACTCATCTATTCCGAAACAATTGATACGTGATAATGAAAATTTAATTATTATATTTCCGCAAGACAACACAAATTTAAAACATATTTATGATGATCATGTCATTGTTGACATGCCATCTAATAAATTTAAAGAATTATGTTTGTTATGTTGGAAAGATCAATTTGGATTTCTGGTAATGTACAACGATTCTAATATAAAGATGGGGATGTATAGAAAAGGATTCGATCCGTATATTTATTTATTCAAAAAGATTAGAACTTTTTAATTATGGATGAATGTTTGGCGAGAGAATTTGTTAAATCAAGAAAGGCTGTTAAACAAAAATATCAAAGTTTATAAAATGCCGAATTTGAGACTAAAACTAAACTGGACAAAACTTACAAATCAATTACAGAACTATTACAAAAATTAGTGTCAACATTTGAGAAAATAGAACCAACAGATGTTAGTGAAGAGTTTCAATCCACAATAAAAAATTTTCATAAATCATTAACATCGCCAAAACATTCGTTTGCTGACATATCAACACCAGGGAGAAATATCTTTGCTAGCACATCAACTGCACAAAAAGGCAATAAAACTGGAAAAAGTTCAAATCTTCTATATGAAACTCTATCATTTTTTAGCGTTCCCTACGGAACACTTATAAAATCACTTCGGTATCTGTCCGTATGTCACACCCGATTTTCTCTGAAACTATTTGACATTTAGGAACTAGTATATGAATTGATGGCCTGATCAGAGCCGTGTAGTTTGAAAATTAAATTTTGATTTAAGTGAAAAATTTTTTTTTTTCCAAGTCATCGGGTGGGGTGTCAAATGAAAGCTTGTAAAAAAAAACTAGTTCAAAAATATATATAATGTAATACCTACATTTTCTTTGTATCGTGTTGCGAAATTGCGAAAAATCGCTGTCCACCTCTTATCTCGAAAAGAACTTATCAAAAAATATTGAAAAAATTCTGGAATATTCTCGACTGGGTGTATATTGAACGAAAATTATCACGAGTACATTACTTTTAATAATTTATCTGGTATATCCAAAAAAAATAAAAAAATTCAAGATCATCAGTTTTCAGTAAAGATCGGAAAAAAACTTTGTTGAAAACTCATTTGGGATATGTTTTGTAAAGTCATTGATCATTTTATACATCTGTAACAAAAATGGTTATTTTAAAAGCAATCAACGTACGGAACACTAATTGCGCAAGACCGACTTGCACACCGATTTTTTATTTTTTAATAGTGATTTAACCATCATTCCTTCGAACTAGTATTATAGCAGAAACCGAGATATCACCTCATAATGTCTCTCATATTTTAGAATAAACGAAACAAACAATAACTACTTTCATTAATACAGAAGCGTACAGTAAGTGGTTGGATCAATTTGAAAAGGTACCTCGTCGATATATTGATAGTAGTGTCAGGGATACAGAACACAAATTTAATCATTAATATGGAATAGTTCACGATTATGAAAAAGAAAAATTTTACCTAGGTTTAACACAAATACCTGTTAGGATTATCGATATCCGAACAGCTAGAATAAAATATTCTGAAACAATAGGAGTATATGAATCGTTATTTAAAAAAGAACCTAAAGGCTATACTATGAAAGATCTTGATAATTATATGGATATCTTAAGGGGTATTGTGTATTAATCAGATTTATTAATAACATCAACGATAGTAGATCACACAGGACATAATAATGAAATAAATTCCATTATAGAAGAACTCAAAGAAGCCAATTCTTTAATATAAATGAATGCAATAACTGAATTAATACATTTACAACATGAGAGTTAATAAGTTTGGTTCGGGTATTTTAAAATATTATATACGCTCAAGAAATTTAAATCTTGACAAAAAAATATTAAAAGACTTCAACATCGACGCAAAATATGTTGAGAGTAGATAATTCAAAATCTTGAATCCAGAAATCTTGTTAAGGGAGTAAGCGATAAAAATGAGAATAAACAGATTGCTTCAAAAAAGATAAAATTATTCGAAGATAAAATTATTTCTGAACGTCTGATGATATAAAAATATTAAAACAGAAATATGAGGAATTTGATCAATCAAGAAAAGTCATGAAAAATGAAATAATTAGGGATACTTCAAAAAAAGTAATGAGTGAATGATAATGATGAGGATATACAGAATGTTGCAAAAATGATAAAATTATTTGAAGATACAATTATTCCTGAACATCTATATCAAATAATCAAATTTCAAAACATGAATTGGATAAGTCAGGACAAGATACTTAAAAAAAAAACTAAAAGATGAAATTTCTAAGAATATGGTTTTAAAGTTTCAAAATTCTACCGATAAGTTGAATAACAGAATTTTAGAAGAAGTAGAAAAATTTAAGAAGGTGCACGACCGTATAAATAGAAAAGTTGAAAAAGTGGATAGATCTTTGAGACATCATGTGCTAGTGCACAAAAATGATAGAGATAATGTCGTGGAGTTGGAACAACAAGTTATAGTGCAGTAAAAAAAGGCATTTAAAATTGCATAGTCTATCTGGGATATCATCAGGAGTATTGTTTTGAGTTGTGGACCTCGAAAAACTTGTGCTCTCTTGTTTATAAAGAATTTAAGTTTTTAAAATGCTTTTTTTGAGCTTAAAATGTGAATGTTATATAAGTCGGATCTAGACAAAAACTCCTGGTAATGAAATTTCCAACAAATCCTCGTTAGTTTTAATTAGATCAAGTGCGTACATAACCTACAAAATTAGAGGTCGATTAAGTGAACCGATCGGCTTGAAACTTTCAGAAAATATGCCTTTTATTGCAAAAATATTGAACCCAGTGGGCGCAATTGAACTTGTTATTTAACGTTTGAATTGTCCGTCATTTTATGTCATTTGGTCCGAAATGAATCTTTTTTTTTAATTTAGATCTAGATGCCAGCTTTCCAGTGCCATTAAAAAAAAATTTTTTTTTAGTCATTTTAACCGTTTTTTTTTATTTTTTATTCAAATAATTTTGTTCAGTCATATTGAAAAAAAAACTGAACATTTTTTATCACATCTTGTAGAGAATAGCAAGACCTTTATTAAAAAAATCATTTCCGTTGACGTAAAAATGACCAAAAAAGACGCATTTGTTTTTATTTGATTAATAAATAAATGTAATAAAAAACGGTTAAAATGACTCCAAAAAAAAATATTTTAATGGCATCGGAAAGCTAGTATCGAGGCCTAAATTTTGAAAAAAAAAAACACCATTTTAGACCAAATAGCATAAAATGGCGGGCAATTCAGATTTTAAATAACAAATTCAATTAGGCCCAGAATAAAATCATAATATTGCTGTATCTAAACTATGCCTACCTCATCATTATTTTGACCTTTTTTTACTGTACTATTAAGAAGTTAAAACAACTAGTTAAGAATGCTAATTTCTCACAAGAAATGGAATTATTATGGGAAAAAATCAGAAGTATAGAGATAGATTCAAATAACCAACAATTCAATATCATCAAAAATAGTGAAAAAAATTGAAGAAGCATTTCAACAATTACCTAATCTAGAATCAGAATAAAACCAATATAGATGGCAAATTGTTAAAAGAAATACAAAAATTAAAAATAGATAATGATAATATTGTGGGGTTGGAACAAAAAATTAAGGATTTGGAACAAAAGGAAGCTACTTTCTCAAAAGATGTGGCATTATTACGGTGAAAAATCAAAAATATAGAGAAAGCGTTAGATAACCAACAATTTGATAACATCACAAAAAATAGTGAAAAAATTAAAGAAGTATTGAAACAATTACATAATCTAGAATCAGAATAAAAAAACTAATATAGATGGTAAATATTGAAACAGTTAAATAATTTAGAATCACAATATAAAACCAATATAGATGGTAAATTGTTAAAATAGATATAAAATTTAAAAATAGATAGTGATAATGTTATGGAATTGAAACAAAAAATTAATTAATTGGAAATAAAAGTTAAGAAATCTAATTTCACAAACGAATTGGAATTATTTCGAGAAAAAACCAAAAATATAGAGGTAGTTCCAGATAACCAATTTGATAGTATCACAAAAAATAGCGAAAAAAATGGAGAAATATTGAAACAGTTAAATAATTTAGAATCAGAGTATAAAACCAATGTAGATGGGAAATTGTTAAAATAGATACAAAATTTAAAAATAGATCGGGATAATGTTATGGACTTGAAACAAAAAGTTAAGGAGTTAAAAAAAAGTTAAGAAAGCTAACTACACAAAAGAACTAGAATTATTGCGAGAAAAAATTAAAAGTAACCAACAATTTGATAATCTTACAAAAAATAGTTAAAAAATTGAAGAACTGTTGAAACAATTACATAATCTACAAGTAGAATATAAAACCAATGTAGATGGTAAATTGTTAAAAGAAATACAAAATTAAAAAAAAAAAATTGTAATAATGTTAGGGGAACAAAAAATTAGGGACTTGGAGCAAAAAGGTAGGAAAGTTAATGGCACAAAAGAGATGGAACCAACCATTTGATAATGTCACAAAAAATACTAAAAAAAATTGAATAATTCTTGATACAATTACATATTCTACATCAGAATATAACATCATTATAGATGGTGAATTGTTAAATGAATGAAAATTTGAAAAAAATTGACATTAAAAGAATGGAAAAGTTATTAGAAAAGTTAGAAAACATAGAAAATGATACGAGACAGAGATTGGTAGACATAGCACTTAAAGCATTAGAAATTACAACAAGAAGTATTTGTCAGTTGTTAAGTGTTGTTAAGTGAATTTCAGGAAACGAATAAAGATCAGTTTGATGTTTTGACACATATTTCTGATAGAAGGGAAGTAAAGGATAGCAGTACTTTTGAAACAGTTAGAAGGAAGAGTTGATAAGCTTAACACTGAAATTAAGAAAAAGAGTTAATTTTTATTTTATTGAGATATTCAGGGAAAATTGATTAGTATGAAATCATAAACATAAAGAAAAATTTAAGATGAACTATTGCTAAAGAATTACATAAACCTGCTAGAAAAATTATTATAGAAGAAGAACAATTGTAAAGGGTTTAGACTTATGGCAAGCCGATTTACTTGAAATGCAACCTTATACTAGATTTAATAAATTAAATAGAGCAATAGTAGCAATAAATACACTTACAAAATATGTTTGGGCTGCACCCACTTAAAAACAAAAGTGGAAAAGGTGTAACAACAAGAATGGAAAATTTTTTAAATAAAACCACAAACCTTTAATTTGAAAACAGATTTGGAAAAAAAAATTTACAACAAAGACTTTCAAAAACCAATGAATGATTATAAAATTAATCATCATAGTAGTTTTTTTAATTTAAAAACTAGTATGGTGGAGTGTGTTAGCAGTTATATCGAAATATTTCAGTAATGAAGAAAATTATATATGGTAGAACATTTTGCTCACTACACAGAACAACACAACTAAAATGAATAGGAAAAATGAAAAAATGTATTATTAAATTCGTTTATTTATAAAAGAACTATTGACTTAAAATATACAAAGCTTAAAGCTCAAAGCAGAGGGAAGCATTTGATAAATTGACCACCAAACTGAAGAAAAGAAGAGCTTACTAATCCAACTACTTACCTATTAAAAGATGCTAATAATAAACATCCGGACGTATATTTATTAGAGAATATTTTAAGAAAAAAAGGAAGGAATTTTATTAAATAGTTAGGATGATTCGAAACAATAATTCAAATTTACATATATGTTTATTTTTAATAATTTATATCAGTAAACCTTTCTTTATATATTAGGTTTGTATGGTTTTCATTCGAAATTTGTAGAGAAAAAATATTTTCTCAATATTTAATCTTAACATATCTAAATAGTTTTTTTTACCATTCACATTTCCTCGCATTTCGATATGCAAAAGCTCATGCTATTAGTAAATGAATTTTATTTTGATACTCTTTGAAAGTTACAAACTTCTTTGAAAATTTTTGTTTTTTGTTCATTACTTGATAATTTATTTTCCAATTCATCGGAATAGACTTTCATTAGCTCCAACATGGTACAGACATTTTCACATTTATGTTCTGAGGAGGATTTAAAATGTTGTAGATATTTGTAAGCAAATTTGAAGATTGATTATTCAACGAAAAAGAACACATTAAAATATTTCCTGAACTCTTATATATGTAAATTCTGTAATCAATAACTTCTTGTAACTCCCACACTTTGTCTATAGAATCAGAACACACACAATAACCACCATTCTCCTGTACTTTCACAATATGATAGTTATTATAATTTTTAAAATATATTGTTATATTGTCAAATATAACAGGCCTCGTACCTTTAAAATATGCATAAAAATAATTCACAATAACACCGTGTATTTTGGTAAATTTTTCCAGTCTTCTTCATCTAAAGAGACACAGAATCCTTTTGTATACCAATAATAACTTTTTTGGAAAAAAATCACACAAAACTAATTGCAACATTTACAAATTTTGATGATGATTTGTTTAAATAATATATTTTGGAATTGAGAAGCAGATTACTTCTACGGTCCAAATTATACTTGTGTATTGTATAGTATCCACTGTTCATTATTAGATTAGCTGTCATATTCGATACTGGTCGAAAATATCTGTATAAAAGAATTAGCCAAAATCTTGAGAATTATACCCCATAGTATTTTTCCCACCACTACCCTCACTTCCCAAACTAAAAATTGAGAATCTTTATTTCCAGTATCTAAAATATATAACTCCTGTTACTGTAAGGAGTAACGATACACAAATGTATATAAATATATTTAAAATAAAAGATAGAATACAATGTTTTCACTCTTCTCATTAGTTTTGTAGTCGGGGGAAAAATTAAAATTGGTGTTCTTATTTTTTACATTAAATGTAGCCCACTTAATTCCTTCCAGAGTAGTCCATGCCAGGAATACACGTCGCGCTATTACATCACATCATCAGAAATTATAAAAATATACAAATGAAATACATATTGATAATAATTTGTAGGTTGTAATACTTTTTAACTCCCTATTTTGAATTTTATAATTTGGCAAACAATGTACTAAATCACAATTTTTATAATGTTCTTCAATAGAATACTCGTCATGCGTCCATTGAAATACTTCAACACCACAATAATAACATTTACAGATATCTTCTTTCATTAAAAAATAAAAGCCTGAGGTAGTTAACATTTCAGGATTCAACTTTCCATTCCATGTTTTAAAAGAAATTAACCTTTTTTCATAAGTTCTATGGGCTACAGGCTAAACACATTTCTAACTTTTTAACAACATAAAGCAAGATAAAATGAAAGCTTCCTATCCTGTATATATAAAATATGTTAAGTTGAGAGGGTACAGTAAACATCAAAAAAGGCATCATTTTCCCCAACTCATTGATAATGAGGAATGTCGCGATGTCGCCAAACAAGTGTATCGTAGGAATTCGGAATTTTAAATCTTTTATCATCTACTGAGGATAAAGCCAACTTATTAACTAAATCGGTATATATATATATATATATATATATATATATATATATATATATATATATATATATATATATGAGGCTGGTTTGAAAAGTCCGTGCAAAGTCCGAGAGATGGCACCACCGGCGCGTATCGAGGTCATGTTTAGTTAGTAGCATCTCTTGAATGAACGCACACCAAGTTTCAGCCATATTGGTCTATTTCTTTGTGTTTGGCATTCATGTGAATCAAAGAAGTCGAGTGATTTTCAAGAAATGGACGAAAAAGAATTTCGTGTGGTGATTAAACATTACTTTATGAAAGGCAAAACGCCTCAGGAGACTAAAGAGAAGCTTGAAAAACATTATAGTGACTCTGCACCTACGATTAGAACAGTTTATAAGTGGTTTCAAAATTTTCGGACTGGCCATATGGGCACAAGTGACGCTGAACGTTCTGGATGGCCTGTGGAGGAGACGACGACAGAAATCATTGATCAAATCCATGATATGGTGATGGATGACAGAAGAGTTAAGGTGCGTGAGATTGCTAGTGCTGTGGGGCATCTCGACTGAACGGGTATATAATATTTTGCATAAACATTTGGGCATGAGAAAGCTATCCGCAAGATGGGTGCCGCGATTGCTCACGCTTGACCAAAAACGGAATCGTGTGAAGTGTTGCAAGGATGGTTTGCAGCTGTTCCAGAAGAATCCGGAGGACTTTAATCGTCGTTTCGTCACTGTGGATGAAACATGGATACATTACTATACTCCTGAGACCAAATAACAATCTAAACAATGGGTTACCAAGGGGGAATCTGCACCAAAAAAGGCAAAGACCGTTCCTTCGGCCGGAAAGGTTATGGCGACTGTCTTTTGGGATTCGCAAGGGATAATCCTCATCGACTATGTGGAAAAGGGTAAAACTATTACAGGTGAATATTATTCATCGTTATTGGACCGTTTGAAAACCGAGCTACAAGAAAAACGCCCGCGATTGGCCCACAAGAAAGTCTTTCTCCATCACGACAACGCACCAGCACACACCTCAGCAGTTGTGGTCGCAAAATTAATGGAAATAGGATTCCAACTCGTTTCACATCCCCCCTATTCTCCAGACTTGGCTCCCTCGGACTACTATTTGTTCCCCAATTTGAAGAAATGGCTGGCGGGACAAAGATTTTATTCAAACGAGGAAGTGATTGCAGACACTAATGGATATTTTGCAGACTTGGACAAATCCTATTATTCGGAAGGGATCAACAAACTAGAACATCGTTGGACGAAGTGTATAAGCCTAAAAGGAGACTATGTCGAAAAATAAAAAAAGGTTTACCCCAAACACATAAGTAGTTTTTATTTTTGCACGGACTTTTCAAACCAGCCTCGTATATATATATATATATATATAATATATATATATATATATATATATATATATATATATATATATTTCTATATATATATATATATATATATATATATATATATATATATATATAATATATATAATATCTATAATAATTTATATATATATATATATATATATATATATATATATATATATATATATATATATATATATATATATATATTATGCATTCTAGATTTAAATATATACATGAAACAAAAAGTCTTTAGAATTACATCCTTTTAATTTGATAATATTCAATTGTTTATTTATACTACTTTTGTTTTAACTCCCTTAACTTTTTTAATTAAATTATTTTTGGTTTTTACACAATATGATTTAGTCCCAGTTCTATAAAAACATTCTATGGGGGTTCACCAGCAAATTCATCTTTAAATTTACCTATTACAGACTTTGTTATAGGCTTATCGTGAATATTATTAATTTTATAATTAGAGGTATCAAAGTAATGAAATAATTTTTCACATGTTCATAAACATTATCCGGTTTTATTTCCAAAGTAAAGAAGTCAGTATCTGTGTATAATAATTTTTTTATAGAGGTTTCAAGAAATTACAATCTTAGAAATATATAATATATAAAATAGAAAATCTTACATAAATAGGTTTGTCGTATTCAGTTAGTATTTTATTCATTTGAACAGGAACTAAATTTTCCTTTAAAAATTACGGATTTCTTAAAATATGGTTATGCAATTAAATTTTCAGCATCATCTTTCTTACCATTTTTTTTCAAATTGGGTAACTAACCTGATGTCTGATCGATATTCAATATTTTCCATTTCTTTTTCCATATATACTATCATTACCACTTGTTTCTATTAAACTTATGTTTAGATGCGTTTCTTAAATGGGTGTTTAAATCTATATAGCTCTTTAACCATGGAAATTAGGTAAACTGTAAGATTCTATGAATTTTGTCTATCTTAAATCCATTTCGAATACATTGTTTTAATAAAGTATAATGCTCGTTGTTTAATTTCTAAATTTGCATTTAATTTAGTATGTTCAGAATTAAGAGGCTTATAATTTTAGGACAAAAAAGAACTTCGTTGTGAAAGTCAGTAAAATATATTAAATCAGCTTCTAAATCATATCCTTTTTCAGATGTGTCTGAAATGTTGGTGACATTAAAACTATCAATTTGTTTTTGAGCGAGCCAAACAAAATCCTTCTCTAGAAGATATAGAGACATTGCGTAACCATATAAATTAATTACATCTACATATAATATATATTTATTAGGCTTAGATGAGTCGAAAGTTTCAAAAAATGTATTGTTTGCAACGGATTTTCTAGTAACACAAGTACAAACTCCTCCTCTTATATTATCTGTAAGAAAATGTAACATATCAGGATCAATTAAAAGCTCTAATTCTACCCCTGTGTATTTTAAACACAAGCATCAAACCTTAGTCTGGGAAAAGTATGTGCTGGATGTAAAGTACAAGTAGTTATACAAATTTTTATAAAATTTTCGAAAATATCTGCTAAAACCAGCACATCTGATTTTAAATAAATATCAAAATATTCACCTATCGAATTACAATTGAACAAATTCTACACAACTTTAGCCTTATAATATTCATCTTAATCATATATTCTCCTGATAAATCGATACTGTTCCTTTTCTAGCAATGCATTTTCATCTAATTTTATATAATAAGGAAAAACCCCTTTTTGACAAATCAAATCAAACTGTTGCTTTCCATTGAAAAATTTTTAAAATTTCTTGACAGTCTATAAGCCTTATGCAAAACAGTTTCTTGTTTAGCTTATTTGTTTGCTTATCAAAGTATGTATCTACATTGATATATTTTTCAAATAAAATATATTTTTTCTGATTCTGCGCAATAACTTTTAATTGTTCATTATGTTGACATAAAGAATATGGAATATGTTCGAATTGTTTAATAGTCTAGGGACTGTTACGATTTAAATCATTTCTGTTGCAACCTAGTGGTTTAAAAAATACATTCAAAATCAGCATAGATGACGAAAGGAACTTCAAGTTATTTTTGAATATTGGTAAATTTAAGAATATTTCCAGGCACTATGTTACCAAATTTATCAATTTTGGGTGTAGGTAATGGTAAATTGATTCTAACGTGACCACAATCATATGCATTATGTCTCATTAAATCATCATTGTTGGGAAAATATTGTAAACATCCATCGCAAAGAAACTTTTCCATGATGTTTTAAAAGTTGATTAGACACTAACCTAGATAAGTCGTTAATGCAACAATAATAAAAATTCCCGTCGTCATCACCAATCATTAGTAATTAACATGACGTTCTCGCCTTTGTATTGTATAATGTAATAGTCCTACAATTTCATAACAATATTTTAGGTCTATTTTTAACTTTTCTAATCCATAAACATTTATAGAAATATTATTTAAAAGTTCAAAGGTATATTTTTTAATTTGAACGGTCTACCTAACCCAGAAATATAATATAAGGAAGAAAAATGGGGTAAGATGAATATGGTCTTCTAATCCGTTCGGGTTGCGTAAAGCTGCTGTAACAGACCATAAGAAGCAGTTATCAACTTCATTTCGCATATTGATGGTGACATATTTCCTGTGAATTTCATAAGGTAAAGGAATATACCTTGAAGCTCTCAGGGAGTTGTACTTATTTACGTTGACCTCTAAATATAGAAATTTGTCCAAAGTTCAACCTGCAACAAAAGAAATAAATATTAAAATATTTAAATCTTACATTTGTAAAAGGTAGTACTAAAACAAGGTATTAAAACCAATAGGAACACACCGGAGAGAATATAAAAGAAACTTGAAAAAAATAAGAAAAATTAAAAAATAATGAACATACCAGAATCTCTTTCGGCTAACTCGTCTGCTTTCCTGTCAACTGTTTCATAAAATCCTTGAATTATGCCTGGGATATCTGAACTGCTGCAAATCATTTTGTAGTGTGTGTTGAAAAATTTAACGCTGTAGGTTAGATTCTCTCAATCCGTTCACCCCAATAGGAGTATCGATGACAGTATGAGGTTGCTGCCTCAACAGTCAATCTCCAGGCATCTCGGTCCTGCGCGACTGGACTTGACTCGTGCATATCCATCCCAAGGAGAGATCTTACTTGATGGATCTTGTCGGAGACCCTTCCCTTGATCTTTTTCCTTCCCCGTTACTACAAGCTTTTCGATGGCATCCACTTTCCTCATAATGTGACCAAAATGTTTCAAGTACTGTCTTTTAATTTTATTTGAAAGTCAGCCATTTATACCAAGCTCTTCAAGAATAGATACATTAGTACGGTGTTCGGTATATGATATTCTGAAGATTCTTCGATATGCCCACATTTCAAACGCATCGATTCGTCTTTTGTCAGCTTGTTTAATGGTCCATGTTTCCGATGCCTAAGTTGCTATTAGGAATATAAGGCTGGATAACAATCTCAACTTTGTATTTTTTGTGACAGCGGGATCTCTCCAGACCTTAGTGAGTTTGATGGTCGAGTTTCTAGTCATTGCCAAACATCTTCTTACTTCCGCTTGTTAGTTATGAGGGATCTCAATAATTGAAATGATCTACAACAGTGAAACCAGCAATTTTATTTATGTGTGACAGATCTTCATTACGACTAACAATCATTACTTTGGTCTTCGCTCTATTAATTGTCAATCCATAGTTTCTGCTAGTGATTTCCAGGCGCTCCAAAATTGATTCTACGTCTTGTATTGAAGTTGCAAGAATAACAGTATCATCCGCATATCTAAGATTACTAAGATTTTTTGCACCGATTGTCACACCCCCACTGCAAAAACAGAACTCATTATATGTTCACTATATATATTAAAAAGTAAAGATGACAGAATACAGCCCGCTTGGCGCCGGCTTCTACGATAAAGGGATCGGAAAAATAATTATTCAGTTTAATTCTGCCACTATATTCTCATACGAGAATCAGATAAGGTTTACAAGATGTATAGGTATTCCCATGTTGATTAGAATCGACCAGAGTTTGTTCCATTGTATGCAGTCGAAAACCTTAAAGTAGTCTATAAAACAAATATAGGTTGTTATTTGAAATTCTCTGACTTTTTCTATTATCTGGCGTATGTTGAGAATTTGTTCTCTAGCCCCTCTTCTTGGAATGAAGCCTGTTTGTTTGGTAGATATTTGCGGCAGTAGAAAAGTTTTGAGTCTTTCATTTAAAATCTAGAGAAATACCTTAGCACTATGTGACACTAAAAGCGATTGTTCTATAGTTGCTGCAATCCAAAGAGGATCCTTTCTTATGCAAGGGTATAAATGCAACTTCGCACCAGTCCATCTTCCAGTCTTCCATACCTCATTTTTTTTATGGGTCTAGCACACGTGCTGCAGGGAAGTCCCTAAAGCATTCCAGGAGCGGCACTTGTGAGGAAAAAGCGATTCATGTTGTTCTTGAATCGCTGTAAATTGTACTCGGTGGGAAACACAGCCCTGGGCAAATTATTCCAAAGGGATGAGGTTCTCCATATAAAAGACTGCTTGAAAAGCGTTGTACACGGAGTAACAAACTGATCCTCATATGAATGTGAAGTATTAGCGCGACGTGTATTTCTAACATGCACCGCTCTGGGAGGAATTAAGTGGGCTACATCCTTCAAACTCTTTCCATGAAAATACTTGTAGAACAGACTCAAGTCGTCCACTGTTCTTCGATGTTCCAGCGAATCAAGGCCGCCGGTCAGTTCCGGATCGCCAATCAGATGAACAGCTCTTCTCTGAACAGAATCCATCAAATGCAGTGTATGTTTGGGAGCGGAACCCCAAACATGGGAGCAGTATTCCATAGTTGGTCGCATTTCAGCATTGTAAAGAATCAACAGTTGTTGTGGAGTGTAAAGCTTTCTGGTTCGAAATAATGTTCCCAAATTTTGATTAGTTCTCTTTACTATGCCTGCAACATGTTCATGCCAGGACATATTTGCTCCCAAATTAACACCCTACAAATTAAGTGACGATGCTAGGGGAATGGAGTGCCCCGACATGTCGGATTCAGCAACTTTTTTAGAAAAAACTGCCGCCTGGGTTTTTGTAGCGTTAAATTCCACTTGGTTACTGTCACCCCAAGATAGAATTTCTTCCAGGTTTTTGTTAAGTTGAATGACCTCTGGCTGTCTGCGGATATTCGCCTGAGTAGCCGATGTCCCAGCGTTCAAAGTGAATGAAGAGATAAGCGTACTGTTATCTGCAAAGCTGTACATTGGATTCCCGGTCTTATCCAGCAGATCGTTAATGTAAATGAGGAAGAGAGTAGGAGACAGTATGGAGCCTTGGGGCACACCGGCGTTGATAGTGAAGGTGTTAGAGAGAAATCCGTCGACCGCCACTCGTAAAGAACGCTCTCTGAGGAAACATGAGAGCCACAAACAGAACTTTTCAGACATAACACAAGAGCGTAGCTTAGCCAACAGTCCATTATGCCAAACACGGTCTAATGGCTTGGATATCTTAAGAGCAATCGCTGGAGATTCTTCAAACTGTTCAATTGCGTTGTTCCAAACCTGTGTTACATAAGTCGGAAGATCTCCTGTTGATCTATGTTTACGAAAGCCATATTGCTGATCACTAGAAATGTTGAATCGTTCACGATATTTTAGAAGATGCTGATTGATAACCTTTTCCATGACTTTCGATATCATCGAAAGCAGTGCGACTGGTCGGTAGTTATCTGGCAAGGTCTTCTTGCCTTTTTTAGATATCGGCTGAACTGTGGCACACTTCCAGCAGGAAGGAAATATTCCTGTTCTGTAGGATAGGTTCAAAAGTCTACAGAAAACTGGTGTTAGTTCCCTCGCACTGTTTTTTGAGAACTATGGCAGGTATTCCGTCCGTGCCAGAAGTCCTTTTTGGTGTCTCTTCATTAAAAAAATACGCTTTATGATATGCCGTCTGAAGACAACATTGGGCATCCTTGCCTGTAATATGGGAATAATAGGTGGTGTTTTTTCCTTGGAAATCGACAGTAGAATGTGAAGCAAAGAGTTCAGCCAACAAGTTCGCTTTCTCAACAGGTGTCGTTGCAATGAAATTATCTGACCGTGTGAGTAGTGGTATGGTGGATTTGGTGAAATTTTGACTTACTGCCTTAGCGACTGCCCAAAAGGACCCGGAATTGTTGGGACAAGCGAGAAGTTCTGTGTTTCTAATTCGTTGATTGTGTGCCTCCTTGGTTTCGCCGATAATTCCTTTGCATCTATTCCGGGCACGAACAAAGGTGTTACGATTTATGGTGTTAGGATTTTTCACGCCATTGTCGGTAGGCAAGATGTTTAGAAGCAACAGCTTCTTTGCATTTTCGATCAAACCAAGGCTTGCCGTTGGAGAGGCATTTCTTCGAAATAGGGATGTAAGCTTCCATACCAGCCGAAAATAACATCGGAGACCTCCCTGGCACAGTCAGATTGGTTGTCGGATTGAAAACAAACGTCCACCCAAGGGAAATTTCGAAAATATTCCATGAGATCTTTCCATTTAGCAGATCTGTAGTGCCAAATCTTGCGCGGTTTAGGCGCCTCTCTGTCACTGATTAGTAGGATACTCAATGTCGAAAGCAATTTATGGTCGAAAGAACCTAACGGCGCGGATTTACGGTGACCGTCTAAAATCTCCGGATTGGTGGTTAAAAACAGATCAAGAAGACTGGCAAACTTCCCGTCTCGATCAGGGATCCGTGTTGGTTCGTCAACAAGCTGAGTTAAGCCACAACTGATTGTGAGTGATTCAGCTTCACGACCTTGTTCGTCGGTAGTATTTGAATATTTAAGCCAGTTGATACTGTGGACATTAAAGTCGCCCAAAATGGCAATGGATAGTTAATTTGTAAATGATCGATGGTGTCTGCAAGAGAAGCGAAAAGTGTTCGGACGTTGGTATCTCTTGGTGGTCGATAGAGGATACAGATGAACCTTCTGGTGTGTAGCGTCATTATTTTTAACCACATAACATTAAAGTTTGGGGGTCCAGGACCTCTTCTCGTTGGCAAGAGAGGTCGCTTCTAACAAAAAGACAGGTTCCAAAGTTGCGCCTAAATAGGGAATAGAAGTGGTACCCAGGATAAAAATAGTTGACTGTGCTGGTCGGTGAACTGACCTTAGTTTCACAGAGAGCGAGTACATGAGGTTTATTTGATTGCAGGTGTTGGTGCACTGCATTTATGTTCAAGTTTAAACCTCGTATGTTGCAAAAATCTATTTTAACTAAAAATTTTGATCTCTGCATGTCTACGCCCCCCCGGACTGGGGGCTATTTTACCTCCGGAATTTTTTGTATCCAGGTGCCTCATCAAGCTATTTGGTCCCCACAGTAGTTAATGTGGAATTTTCCTGTTCTGTCACATGTTTATGTTTGTCTTCTTCGGCTTGATCCAGGGGGTGTTATTATTGTGTAGTTTTGGGTTCTGACCAGATACTTTTCCAATAATCTGTGAGTTCTTGTTTGTTTGGTGGTTCAGTCACTGCTGTCTGTTTGTTGTACATAGTTTTCCGGTAGAACTGTTTTTCGCTTCTTCGGAAGAGGTTATTGGTGTCTTTCCTCGCGTTTGATTATTTGTATACGATAGTTTTTGTTTCAAAGTATCAAGGATTTCTGGCAGTGTTTTGTTGGGAGTTTGAAATTGATCTTGTCTACACCCTGTGTGACACGTTTGGACGCGTTCCCCTTCATAAACTGGGTAAGGTGTCCTAGATCTCTTCTGATGTTGTTGGTTTTGTTTTCTATTCTTATTTGCCATTTTTTTGAATTTTGGTTTTGTGCAGTTGGGGTTTCTTTGTCGTGGAGGGAGTTTTTGATTAATTATTTCATAGTTTGCGCTTGGGATTGATGGTGGTGGGTCCAGGCGGCGAGTGATTCTCTTCTCAGTAATTTCTTTGTCAGGTCTTGTGATTTTATTATAGCAACGCATGGTGGGTTCGTTGATACCTGTGGTGCAACTCATACGTTGCTTTGAATTTCCCGCCTTGGTCGGTGTCGGCTTACTCACCGGCACAACACTTTTGGCAGGTCCATTTTTGGTTGCCCGGTCTTCATCGTTTTGGTCGAGCTGCCATTTTTCCCGCGACGTCCTCGACCGTTATGTCGCTCTCTCGATGCTTCTTCTTCTACTATTGTTTGGGATGTTTTTTAGTGTTTTGTGGTGTGAGAAGCTCAAAGTGTTTCGACATTGGGGTGCCTGTTAGTAGAAGGTAAATAGTTTCGGTGTTTTTTCCTGTGCTTATTATTGTTGGTCTGTCCCTAAAAGTTATTTTTGTATCTCTTGTTCTTTGTTGTTTTGAGAAGATATGAAAGTTGTTAGTTTGGGTTTCCGGGAGGGCAGGTATCTTCTCGGCACGGTAAACGCCTTAAGAATGCGTTTTTTGTTACACATAATCTGGACAACACAAGACAGCACAACATGACTCAGGTACCTCGAGATCGTCCAATGCCCGTACTAGGAGAACCCTGGGATTTCCCTAGCCCCTGAGGATTCATTACACAGTTGATGTAGCATAGTCACGGCGGTTTTTCCTATCATCTTTTTTATTTTCCGGAGTGATCTGGTTAGTCCCTGCTGCTTTTCTAGTCTTTGACTTTCTAGTCTTTGACCTTTAACTTGCGTTCCTGACTTCAGACTTAATAATACATGGCTCTTGTTCTTCTGCGGCTTCTTTGTCGACACTACAGTCACCTACTAATTGAGCCACAAAAAGTTCTTTACAGTAATCCTTCCAAATGTCAATGATTCCAGACATGTCGGTGACAGTTCTACCTTCCGTTCCTCTGATTATTTGTGTTTTAGGTTTGAATTTTTTCGGTAGGTATTTTACCTTTTCATAAAGTTCTTACGGTCGATTGTTCGTAGCATGTTGTTCTAGCTCCTCACACATATTATTCAAGTTTAAGTTTTTGTCCTTTTTACAAGCTAGCTTGATTTCTTTATTGATTGATCTGATTCTGTCTTGACAGCCCGATGTTTAGGTTAGATTAGTGGAATGTAAGTAAAGTCCGAAGGGTTCCATATTGGTTTTGATACAAATGTGTTGCTCTATTGCTCGCTCCAATAAACCATTATCTTTTAGGGCAAGATGCTCAAAAAAACTCGTAACATTTACATGATATCTCTCAGGATTGACTCGATATAAAATGATACGTGCGTTAAAAGCTGTTGTTATCACTTCAATTCCAAAATCCCTTGAAGATGTTGTAGCACACTGTTTGTGGCCGTTAGATTTCAAATGGCTTCCCCATGATTTTCTAATTACATTTATTTTACAATCCTGAAAGTATTTCGTCACTTCTGAAACAAACGAAAAATTAAATTACACTTGATTAATTATAACTAAAATAATTATTAATCATTCCATTATTGCATAAATAATTGGCAAAAGCAAGGTAGTGTTAATAAGAAAATAAACTTGTTATACCCAGACTTGCTTATATACTACACAGATACACAAACGGTATACAAACAAAGGGATGAAAACTAAATAAATCAAACAAATTAAACAAAATATTATAACTTACCTCGTCTAGGATTCGAAAAATATTGAGGATCGTTTAAATGTGAAGACTCTTGTCACTTTAGTAATGTTGAGTTCCAAACTTTTCTCATGTGTCGATAAAGATTGTCACGTCTAGTAAATTGTTGCATGTTTGCGGGTATACACTGTTAGGAAACTAATGGAAATATAGCGCTAAGCGAAGAAAGTATAATATGTTCTTTGCTGCTTTATAATATGGGAACTAAAATTAAATATTAATATTTGCCATTTCGTTTTATTCTATATTACATGATCTGTTCATCGCAAGAAACGTTTCGAAATTTTTCATAAGAGTTTAAGGAAAAGCACATACTTTTTAAATTTGAAACAAATTTTCCGGGAAACTTTGTTTTTTTATGCTTAGCTTCGACAATTAAATAATCTGTATTTACGAAGTAACTATTTGGATACGTTTGGGTGTCATAATCTGTACAACTAATATTAATTTGGGTAAAAATTGAATTATTAAACAGTTGGAATGCTTGCATCTAACGAGGTTTAATAATTAAATTTGGAGAAGTAGGAGATAATGCAGATTCTGAAGAGGTGTTTTGAGTAATACAATCAAACTGTGAATTTAACAGAGGTATTGTCGGAGTGAGTTGTGAACAAGAAAATAATACATCAAAATTGTTAGAATTATCCCTAACAATTAGACAGTCTATATCAACAGGATTATTAAAATTGGGAGAAATAGAACGTGAAGAAGATTTGGAGGAAGTTGGAACTTGTGTGATAGAATCAAATTGTGCATGTTGCTGTGGTGACAATGGTTTAGGTTGCATACACGGAAAAGACAGATTAGAATAGCTAGAGTTTTCAACAACTATATCTTGATATATTATTTTAATATTCTTTCCGACTAAAGGTTTATTTAAACTTACCTCAATTGTAGTATTTTCGAGTTCAAAATTTATTTCCGAATTAGACGAAGATTGTGATAAATTTATCAATTTTATTAAAATTAAAAATTTTGTTGGGATATACTACCTGCTGAAGTTTTAGGAGCTCCCTTCGATGTCACTTGCCAATAATGTGGACTGCGATCTCCCAACAATAATTCCACAGGAGGTAGAATTGGAAAAACAATCAAAGAAAGAATTTTAGGAAGAATACGAGAAGGAATTCGAGAACAAATCCAAGAATGTTGATGGGAGGCGGAGGAGAAGCAAATTTTTACCTCGAAGGGCACAAATTGTGCCTCCTCCTTCCCCTCCTCTTTGCATTCCCACAAATACACTACTCACATTCATGGGGTAAAAACATCAGGTTAGTTTAGGTCACCCAGTATATCGAGGGAGTTGCCCAGAGGCAACAGTTGACAACTTGCTGGACAATTGTTCTGTCGGTTCGGTTTACGGCCTTGAAACAAACCCACAACAGAGGGTAGGTATGCTATTAAATTTTAGGCTTTCAACAGCCAAAGATGGAAAATATAGCATTTTATTGAGATGTTACCCCAGTTATATATAATATATATATATATATATATATATATATATATATATATATATATATATATATATATATATATATATATATATATATATATATATATATATATATATACATATGTATATATATATACATATATATATATATATATATATATATATATATATATATATATATATATAATATATATATATATACTAATAGTAATAATTCTGTCAGATGTATGTTGGGAAAAAACCTGTAATGTGTAACTAGGTTAAATAAAAAATATGTGTTCCTATCTTAATTTCGGTGATATTGATCATTATTTAAAGAAAAAATTCTCTAACTGAATGTAAAGCATAAAATTTTGTAGGATGCACTTAGACTCGCGAAAATGGCACGATAAATGAATAGTCTTAAATTCTTTCCAAAGTGAGATAAAACGAACAAAAACAATTGCTAGTATATCCGCCACGGCCGCCTAAGTCTAAGAGTTTAAATCAGTTCTTGCCGGTCACCCGTAAAACAAATGTCAACTTGTGATACATCGTTGGAAATAAAATTTGAAAGCGAATTGAAATTGATAAAAAAATATACAGGGTCCCATTAAAAATAAGAAAGTTGCAGTCACTTCCAGTCAAACCGGAAGTAGTTAAAAATATTTCTTAAGTGATAAAAAAGCCTAATAATGCCCCATTCTGGTATCCAAAAATGCAGATATGTAACTTTCAAAATAAAAAAAATTAGAGTGTGTTACATGTTGGCTGTGTCACCCGGTATATGTATATATATATATATATATATATATATATATATATATATATATATATATATATATATATATATGTATATATATATATATATATATATATATATATATATATATATATATATATATATAATACTACAATTGCATTTCAAATATGAACGTCCTTGTATTACTAGAGAGTGATTTTATAAGATTGAATTTAAAACTAAGTTGTTCAAGAAAATAGATTATTTTTTTTGAAAAAGCCCACGATGACTTTTTGATTTATGAAAAGCCTTTGTCTAGTGAAATTCTGGTTGACTAAATAATTAAAATAATATAATAGATGTGATGAATGAAAAATATAAGCTCTCATTTATGTATCATTTTCTATTAACAGAGCAATTAAGAATATTACGAAAGAAAATATCAAAATACTTCAAAAAATTATTTTGCCTTCATATATCTTTGTAGCTTAACATTTTGTCGTCATTATTTCTCTGTGTTTATTACAAAGAAGTTTCGCTGGTGTAATGTCACGCACGCCGGGTTATGAAAACCCTTAAGCGAAATGTTGAGTGGGATACATGAGAGTATATAGGCTCTTCCAGCCACTGTGGACCTAGAATGCTAATGTTAACGGACATATTTATAGATTGATTGATGTCTTTCTAAAAAAACGTTTTCTAAAATCCTTCTTTCCTTTACCTCCTCGAACCCAGCGTCTACTGCTTAGGTGAAAGTTACTATTCTAATATTTGTTCAGGTTTAGATGGTAGATTATTTGCTCTAATTTTCTACATGACAGATGTCAACTGTCTGACATTCTGAGTTATTTGATATGAAACCTTCGGATCTTTAAAAAAAACCTTTAATTTTTTTTTTAGGTTTTTTTTTGTTGGTGGAATAGCTCTATTCTTATTAATAATTATAATAGTTGTAATTTTGTTATGCACTCGTGCTGTTACACTTAAAGGAAAAAAATATGAATTTCGTTGGAGTTACGACAATCAATACGATTGGCCTGATTTATGCCTAAAAGGAAGGAAACAATCCCCAATTGCTTTTTACAGACAATTCGCTGACAAACGTACTTATTCACCTTTTAAACTGGAAAATTTTGAGAAGTGCGACTCTTTAATGGTAAAAAACATGGGTTATAATGTTCGAGTCCTGATAAAACCCTCATTCCAACTGCAAAATACCTACCTTAACTGGATCAACTCATGATTTAAATATTGACCTTCAGCCCTATGTCCTAGATCATTTTCATTTTCACTGGCCGGCAGAGCATATTTTGCAAGGAATGCAGTATCCTTTAGAAGGACATTTTGTATTTTACGCACATATATTTCAATCATTTCAAGAAGCTCTTAGAAGTACGTCCGGAGTGACAGTAATTGGTGTGTTTTATGATTTGAATGACGAACCAACACAGCACTTTAGAGCTATCGCAGATGAGGTTTTAAAAGTAAATACATATGCGGGTACTCCTCGAGACTCAAGTGAAATAAAGCAAAAGGTTGACCTAAGCAAGTTTTTGCCTGACAACTCTACTCCTTATTTCTCATATTCAGGGTCTATGACGATACCTGAATGTCTAGAACATGTTCATTGGCTCGTATATGATACTCCATCATATATCCGTCGTGAAGAACTTAACGACCTTAGAAACATTTACGATGAAGACATAGAATTAGTAGATCAAAATAATAGAAAACTGCAACTACCTTTTAACAGAAAAGTTATTTACAGAACAGACGAATAAAGTGTATGAAATATGTAGAGAATGTATTATATATTATATTGGATTACTGTAATAAATAATTTACTGTAGTGTACAGTAGCTGTGGACAAAAAGTTAACACCAAGTTATCCAGTAAAAAATAAAACTTTCTAATAGTTTTACTAAATTAAAGTTAAAATTGTACTTTTTTTTTTAACTAGCGCAAAACCATAATTTTTTTTTCAGTTGATAAATCGAAATGGACGTTCATGACATGTCAGTAATCTTTTATTTAGGCTTAAATTTTTGTTATACAAATAGTAATGGTTTGGTAGTTTTCAAAAATTTAAAACAGTTTGGGGAATTTTAAAACTCGAACAATGCATTATATGTTTCAAAGTAAGCTAAAAAATTTCAAATATTTATTTTAACATTTGGATAAACTTAAAAGAAAATTACCGAAAAGTTAATAAAAAAATCCCTTCATAATTGTTTAATTTTTAAAGACTACAAACAAACTCAAGAAAAATAAACACAAATTATGAAACTTGGATTTTAAACGTTTTACAAGATAGGATTTACCAAAACGCAATTTTTCCAGGTTATGGATCCCATTAGAGTCATTAATTTTAGCAAATGTCTATTATAAAAAAGGTAAATAATTCTTAAAAAAATCTGAAAAAATATCTGCATTCAGCTTAGTCACTTATAACGAAAGACTAATCACGCATATGAGTTCGGTAAATAGTCACTAATCGCACTAACTGATCATATGGCGTGTCGGCCTGTGTGCCAGAAGATTTGTTACTTTATTTTTATATCTAAATATAGTTACAATGAGTTAATAGTTCGCCATTTGACCGATAAAATCCACTCTTATGAGTAACAATTAGATTAATACCCCTAACATTTCTCCTTTGAATAGACAAGGGCGATTCGAGTGGATTGATGAGCCAAAGGCTGACTTCTAAGACTGCTCCCAAAAAAAAAAGATTATATGGTGTATATGCATTTGCTTTAGTGTAAAAACACCCACAGAATCAAACATAACTGGCTAAACATTATGAGACTTAGCATATCTTTGCAAATCAGGCTATAAATGCCTGGAGAAAAACCAGAGACAGTAGGTCACCAAATAGATTATGTTAAAGAAGTCGTTTCCCTAGAAAAAGATTATATAAAGCCCCAAGATGTGTCAAACGCTAACAAACGTCTTAGAAATTTATCGATTGAGACACTAAACACTGTGTTGTTTGTCTTACTACGCAATGCAAAAGAGACCTCAAAAAACGTTCAGTAGGATAGATAACAAGATCCTTTTAAATCAGTGGATGATTGGATATTAAGGAACTGGACGACCATTTACAATAGTTACCATAAAATGTCTCGTCATATTCATTAGACCCTTTCAAAGAGCTCAATTAACACTATCAAACAACACGATATAAAGTGAAGACGAATTTTAGTAGAAATTTTGAGCTGTACTATCTAGCTATTGGAAATATATACCGACCTACCTGATAAATTCCGTAAATGGTACAGAAACAAACAAAAAATTATTTCTCTCATTATCGTAATCCAACACAAGCACTTTGAGGCAACTAGACCGAATTTAAAAATTCTATATCCATTCAGTCCCCGAAATGAAGCATATAGATATTACATATGGTCATATTTCTTCAAATTAATTTAAAACTGAAAAAAATTCTTTTAACGTGTGTATGTTAGTGAACATAAAGAATGGACAATTTCAGAATCTTTCAAGCCAAAAATAATTTTTGTTAAACAACATACTAGACAGAAAAATGCCAATTTATTTGAAGAAGGGCCTAAAAAAGCTGAAAACAACTGACACTTAAAGAGAAACTGTAACTTAAGGAAATTAGATAAATTTTATTTTAATAACATTAATCCCCTACTTGAAAAAACAAGAACAAGTAAAAATAAGTTTCCATCTTACAAATTTTTGGGAATCTCAGATTTCAAGAAACAATTCCCATAAGGAAACTAGGAAATAACTCTGGACTTATCCCTTATTAGTTCCTTCGATTTGATTTAAGAATAGAATTAAAACGCCGAAATTCTGATTACACCCTCAGCGGAATAAAACAGGAAATTTGTGTTATGTAGACGAAGAAAGATGCCATAAATTAATTTGAAAGTTGCAAAATAATTAAATAAACTCAACCAACAATTCAAAATTCAAATATACCTCAGACGCAATTAATTGAATACTGCAAGTTAACAAAAAAAAATATATTACTAAAAATATATAGCGGATTAAGTGAATTTCGCTAGTCATAAGAAACGAAACATACCATGAAAAAGAAACTTGTGTATGAAATTCCAAATTCTATACTACAAGTCATGGGAAACTCTATCTTGTTATCACAGTTACCATTAATACATATCAGTATAATAAAGACTACAAACTTTAACAAACTAAAAAAAAACTAAGGATATCTAAAAGAAAAAGAGATAGTCTTATGTTCTATAATAAAACAATTAACCTCTAAAGTCATTTTGCAATATTCAAGTTACGTCAGAAAATATGGCCCGTTGTACGCATCGATGCACTGGCTGTAAAAAACCTGAAACGCATAGCTGCGACGTGGCTATTTATCGTTTATTTTATAAACATGTAAATTTCAGTTTGGATTTAAATCCATACGGAAGCGTTAAGGTAAGTAAAACAGAGTGCGCTGGACACGTACCAAAATAAATGTCTCATCTTCGTCAGGTAACAATGGCAAAGGCGCAGGGAGTTTGGTTATTCAATGACATCTGGCTGAGGAACCTATTTCCATAAGTGCTCTACCGACGACGAATCGCAGAATATTTAATGTCCGAAAGGAAGCATAGGATGGTATAAGTGGAGGCTAGCAAAAGCGACACGAAAACTTAATAAATTTAGACAGGATCCTCCTTTGACCGGAACGGTATAAAAAGCCTTCAAATCCGTATATGAAAGCCTGTTGAAAAATGATTTGTTACAGCGATACACCGACGCGAACAAACTGAATGAGAACAACATATATCTCGTGTGTATGGTTGTTTGTAGCTAAATATTAGCACTGTGACTTTAAAATGGTTGAAGTGGCTACTTTAGGAGCAGCCGATATATTTATCGAAAGCTACGTTTCCGTTTTAAAAATTATGACCATGTTGGAACTGATAATTGGCACTCAGGCTAAGAACTTTGTGTGAACAACCGACAGGAGCTCTCATGAAGCTGCCGAAATTCAAGCAACATCTTTGAAACAAGCCAGACAGATGGAGAGATACGAAGATAATGAGTTCATTTATAGGAATACAGGAATAGTAGGTTAGGAGTACAAGACAATCAAATATATTTACACATAAAAGTAAAATAAAACTTGTTTTTCGGTATCCCGAACAGAATATCTCAGGAACTAATGCATCGAGCTGATTTAAAAAAAGAGGTGAAATTTCTTATAGGAAGATCAAAACAAGATAAAAAAATTAAAAATTAGTATTTTATTTAAACAAATCGAAAATTGGAAAATAACAACCAATAAATTTCTTTAGTTCCTATCGACGCGCCGTTAATAATTTTTCATTAAATTTCTTAACCAAATGTAGTTTACTCTTCAAAAAAATTTTCATTTTTTTTTATAAAAAACCCTTAAACCTTTGTGGGACTGAGATCAGACCCTCCTCTTAGGAGGCCTTAATCAATGCACAGGCAAGAAACTACTATCCTTAAATACGAAGAAAAGTTGACGTTTTATGATCTAATGCTCAAACTAATTTAATCAACTTGCCAATCAAAATGTCAGCTTTCAGATATAAAAAAGGATCATTAATAAAAACACAATCAGAAAATTAAATCAGTCGACACTATGTCCTGACTTAGAAAAAAAACATTATTCAACTCACTACCAGGGGATACTACCCAGAACAAATAGAACTTGAGGATCTTAAACCAAAAGGGTCATAAATAATTTACGGAGTGGATTTATGGAATGTGTACGGAAACTACATCCTGAAATGACAAAAAAGCAAAAATGATTAAATTTACCTACGCTAAATTCCTCGCTACACTCGAAGCTGAAGCTTAGGGAGAAATTACATCACCCTTCACTATAATGTGTTTATATTCAAAACTGTACTGAAACTTCATAATGTATTCAACAATTCATTAATTATATATATATATATATATATATATATATATATATATATATATATATATATATATATATATATATATATATATATAATATATAAAATTCAACGTCTCTCTGTCTGTCTGTCCGTTAGTGCGCTTATCACTGGAGAACCACTTATCCGATTTACGTACTTTTTTTTTAAAACATACATGTGTTTTCTGGCCAGGTTATAGGCTATATTTTATTACGATAGGTAGCATAAGGAATGAGCAGTGACGTAAAATAGTGAATGAAGTCGGAAAAAAGTTTGCCGCTAGCGCGTTCCCTTGCAATGCACAGCCTAAACCATTAAATATGGAACAATATTCGGTAGCAGAGACTATCTATAATCTATAATATATATAAAATGCAACGTCTCTCTGTCTGTCTATCCGTTAGTGCGCTTATCCCTCGAGAACCACTTATCCGATTTACGTGATTTTTTAAATTCATACATATGTTCTCTGACCAGGTTATAGATATATATTTTATTACATCTATGTATAATATATATAAAATGCAATGTATCTCTGTCTGTCTGTCTGTCCGTTAGTGCGCTTATTGCTGGAGAACCACTTATCCGATTTTCGTACTTTTTTTTTTAAAACATACATATGTTCTCTGGCCAGGTTATAGGCTACATTTTATTACTATAGGTAGCATAAGGAATAAGCAGTAACGATAATAGTGAATGAAGTCGGAAAAAAGTTTGACGCTGGCACGTTCTCTTGCAATACACAATCTAAACCATTAAATATGGAATAATATTATATAGCAGAGAATATCTATAATCTATAATATCTGTCTGTCTCTCTGCCCATTAGTGCGTTTTATCACGGGAGAACCACTTATCCGATTTACGTGTCTTTTTTTAAATTCATACATATATTCTTTGGTCAGGTTATATAATAATAATCTATATCGATAATATATATAAAATGCAACGTCTCTCTGTCCGTCTGTCTATCTGTCTGTCTGTCCGTCCGTTAGTGCGCTTATCACTGGAGAACCACTTATTTTAACGTGCTTTTTTTTTTAAACATACATGTGTTCTCTGGCCAGGTTATAAACTATATTTTATTACGTTAGGTAACATGAGGAATAAGCAATGACGATAATAGTGAATCAAATCGGAAAAAGTTTGCCGCTAGCGCTACCTAAACCACTAAATATGGAACAATATCATGTAGCAAAGGATATCTATAATATATATAAAATGCAACGTCTCTCTGTCTGTTTGTCCGTTTGTGCGCTTATCACTGGAGGACCACTTTTCCGATTTACGTGATTTTTTTTTAAAACATGCTAAACCATTAAAATATGAAACAATATCATGGAACAAAGAATATCTATAATATATATAAAATTCAACGTCTCTCTGTCTGTCTGTCTGTCCGTTAGTACGCTTATCACTGGAGAACCACTTATCCGATTTACGTGCTTTTTTTTAAACATGCTAAACCATTAAATATGGAATAATATCATGGAGCAAAGAATATCTATAATATATATAAAATGCAACGCCTCTCTGTCTGTTCGTCCGTTAGTGCGCTTATCACTCGAGAACCATTTATCCGATTTACGTGTTTTTATAAATTTATACATATGTTCTATATAATTCGATATAAGCCCAGATAATAGGAGATAAGGTAAGATAATGGGCAATAAGGAGAAATAATGGGAGATAAGTCGAGATAAGCCTCGATAATGGGAGATAATGTGAGATAATGGAAGATAAGTATAAATAATGAGAGATAAGGAGAAAATCATGGGAGATAAGCAGAGATAAGTCTAGATAATGGGAGTTATGGTGAGATAATGGGAGATAAGGAAAAATAATGGGAGATAAGGAGAAATATTGCGAGATAAGTCGAGATAAGCCTAGATAATGGGAAATAAGGTGAGATAATGGGAGATAAGGAGAAATAATGGGAGATAAGGAGAAATAATGGGAGATGAGCAGAGATAAGCCTAGATAATGGAAATTATGTAGAGATAAAGAGAGATAAGGAGAAATATTGGGAGATAAGGGGGGAAATAATGGGAGATATTTTATTACGTTGGGTAACATAAGGAATAAGCAGTGACGATAGTAGTGAATCAAGTCCACGCGAGCGGAGCCGGGGCCAGGCTAGTATATATATACATATATATATATATATATATATATATATATATATATATATATATATATATATATGTATATGTATAAATATATATATATGTATATATATATATATATATATATATATATATATATATATATATATATATATATATATATATATGTATATGTATAAATATGTATAAAAATATATATATATATATATATATATATATATATATATATGTATATGTATAAATATATATATGTATATGTATAATATATATATATATATATATATATATATATATATATATAATATATATATATATATATATATATATATATAATTAATACTAATAATAAAATAAATAATATTAAAAAGTTACAAAATTATGTACATAGTCGGTAAAAGTTATTAAGACTTCAAAAGTCATAAAAAGATCTTAGAGAACCCAAGGGCTTTTTTTAGAACTGAAGGAAATCATATTATAAGTAGGAGAGACTTATAAAGGAAGAGCTTTTTTCTTGATCCATAGAAGCGCGGCCAGTATTTACATAATATAATAAGAATAGGCTAAAACATACACAATACCAATAAAAATATTAAATGTAAAGCGTTCATAGAAGTATACAAGGAAATTTTTTTATATGAAACTAGATTGGTTTGTAACCTCTACATGATTTAATGGCTTAAGGTCTTCCCTCAAAACAGGTTTGAGCTATTTGATCCACTATCGTATATTTTTTGAAGTTAGGAATTTTTTATTACAAAAAATAGCCATTTAGCTATCATAAGGAATACCGTCACCAATCAAACGTGGACATTATTCAATTTTATTATAACATCTTAGTTACCTACTTTGCTTGAATCCAAAAAAATGCCAGTGGGGGGCTTACAATTGATGGCCAATTTTATAGTGTATGAATATGAAACGAGTAATGGTTTGAACTCGGGAGATTCACTTTTTAAAAAAACTTACAACTTCAAAAATACCAACTTAAAAGTAGTAACTATAAAAGATACATTTTTAGAATTTATAACCTCTATCTTATCTGGTTGAGAAAAGTAGTCTTGGTATTTTTCCCTTTGTCGTTGGTGTGTGGAGACTACACAATATTGCGAAAACTGCTGATAAAGCAGTTTTAAGTGGTTTTCCTTTGTCTTCCGTGCTATAACTAACGTGATTTAAGTATAACTATTACTGTTTATATAAGTACATACATAAAATAACACAATATTTCAGAAAACACCTTTCATTTAAATCGTTTTTTTACGTGCCGAGCCGAAAAAAAGCAACACAGAGTGGATAAAAAAGAGTCCATTTCCGGGACATTTGTTTTAATTTTAGAGTATTTTTTATTACTTTTTACTGAGGTTTGTTGGGGTCACTGGTTATGAATTTATATTACGTTTTCATAGCCTTGACCTCGTTAAGTCATTTTGATTTATACTAATGAAAAATTAGTATTCAGTAACTAATTATGCGAAAAAAGAATTAAATTATTTGAAGAAAGTAGATTTTGCTACATGAATTGAACATATTTTTTCTAATAAAAATGATTAATCTTAATATAAATCAAAATACTACTCAGTATATATCACCACTACACCAAACACTTTATTTTTGCACTCGACGCGCGTTTCGCTAACCATGTTAGCTTCATCAGGAGCGATGATTGACTAAAGCTAAACTACCAAATCTACCCTATTTATACTTAGCCTAACCCTTGAATTACTCAAGCGGAAACTAATGACATAGGCAAGGCTATCAGTTCCGGTCAAGTAACCAGTAGAGGGGACTATAAGGAATAGGCCCTCTGTCTTTGTTTAAACTACTTTTACATTTTATGATTTCCATACTTTCGTATGCGTTCAACAATCTCCTATCAGATACATTTTTTATCAATCTTAGATTATCTAATGTTACAGTATGATCAGCTTCAAGAGCATGTTCGGCAATGCTAGACTTTTCTGTTCTGTTGTATTTTAAGTGTGCTAAATGTTCTTTAAAAAATCGTGTTCTAATTGACCTTTTAGTTTGCCCAACATACTTTTTGTCACAATCATTACAACTAATTACATAAATTGTTAGGGAACCATGTCGCAATCAAATATCGAAAAACATAGTTAACAACACAAACTCTAATTCACGAAAAAACATAAAAGTAGTTAAAGGGGATTGAAAAAGAAAGATGTCTTCTACTTAAAAGCGGATAAAGGAAACAAGGTTGTTACATTGGATAAGAAAGATTACTTTGAACGCGTAGATAATCTTATCGAATCTGGCCCTTATGAAAAAGTAATAAGAAATCCATTACCGAGAATGATATCAGAGGTTAAAAATTCTTTAAAAAAATGTAAGAACCTTGACTCCGATTCGCTAAAATTTAAATTAAATGTGAGTAATCCGACCATATCAAAATTGTATTGCTTACCCAAAATTCACAAACCTGGAAAAGCAATGCGACTCATTGTTTCATCGGTCGGATCACCCACATATTTAATATCCAAATGGTTATCAAAAGAACTTGAGAAGTTACCATTAAATACTTTCGCAGTGAAGAATTCGTTAGAATTCATTAATAAAACAAAAAATTTAGTTCTTAATGAAGGTGTGAAGTCTTAATTTCTTTTGATGTTAGTTCTTTGTTCCCAAGTGTGCCAATTCCACAAACTTTACAATATCTCGAAGAATTACTTTGAAGACGAAATTATTCGTGAATACTTGATATTATCTAAACTCTGTATGGAACTAAAATTATTTCCAATATAACAATCAATTTTATGTTCAGAAAGAAGGAACAGCTATGGGTAATTGCTTGTCACCTTTCATAGCCAATTTATTCATGAGTAAGTTTGAAATCGAAGCCAGTCAAGGATTCGAATATTTCCCAAGGGTATGGTATAGGTATGTGGATGATATTTTCGCAATTTTTGATACAAAGAAAGCAAATATTGATGATTTTGTTTCCAAATTAAATAGCCGGTATGATTCCATTAAATTCACTTACGAAGTTGAGAACAAAGGACAATTGCCTTTTCTAGATATTTTAATTATTAAAAATAATAATAGATTAGAATTTGATATCTATAGGAAGGACACAGTAACAGATAGATATATTCCTAATGATTCATTTCATTGCAAACAACATAAATTAGCCTCATTACATTTTTTAGTTCATCGTTTGGTCCACTTTCCCTCTGAATAGAGTAAACTTTAATAAAGAAAGGAATCGTATTAGAAATATAACTAGAGTTAATGGTTATGACGATGACTTAGTAAATAAGCTAATAAATAGGCATAAGTTTAGGTTTAATATTCAGAATTCCACCTTTTTTACACGCGAAGAAAATAACACCAAGTTTGTCTCCATACCATATAATCCGAAATATAGCAAGGAACTCAATAAGGTATTTAATAAGGTAGGCCTCACCTTAGTCTATAAGTCATCAGACAATCTGAGGAATATCTTAGGAAATCCCAAAGATAAGATTCCTAATTGTGAGAAAAGTGGAATTTATGAAATTAGTTGTAATGATTGTGACAAAAAGTATGTTGAGCAAACTAAAAGGTCAATTAGAACACGATTTAAAGAACATTTAGCACACTTAAAACACAACAGAATAGAAAAGTCTAGCATTGCCGAACAAATGCTCTTGAAGCTGATCAGACTGTAACATTAGATAATCTAAGATTGATAAAAAAATGTATCTGATAGGAGATTGTTGAACGCATACGACAGTATGGAAATTATAAAAATGTAAAAGTAGTTTAAACAAAGACAGAGGGCCTATTCCCTTATAGTCCCCTCTACTGGTTACTTGACCGGAACTGATAGCCTTGCCTATGTCATTAGTTCTGCTTGAGTAATTCAAGGGTTAGGCTAAGTATAAATAGGGTAGATTTGGTAGTTTAGCTTTAGTCAATCATCGCTCCTGATGAAGCTAACATGGTTAGCGAAACGCGCGTCGAGTGCAAAAATAAATTGTTTGGTGTAGTGGTGATATATACTGAGTAGTATCATTGTGCCAAAGATTCCACATTCCCAACTTAATAAATCAAAATGACTATTTGGTAAACCTTAAAAATAATAAAATTATGAAGGAAAAATATAGCAATATTTGCATAATGATAATAATAGTATCAATTTTGAAAAGTATCCTAGTGAAATGTTAAAGCTCCACTTGGGCTTTTCTGCATATATGCCAACGCCTACCCCGCTCGAAGTTTTTGATTCGTTTAGACCCGTTACCATCGTTGAAATCTCCACCTTCATCCACAGATTTGGATAGCAAATTCTATATGATTTTTTGAAATCATATGACATTGCATGCTTAATACTCATATATACTTACAAGAATACTAAATTGTATATCAATCGGGAGTTATGGTAACAAAATAGACGAAAATTAGAAATTATGTTTTTTTCTAGATCTGGCGATCCTGATCAGCCCCATTGATTTCCTTTCCTTGAAACGATATTTTACAGAAACAAAAAAAAGTTTGGTTTAATGTAAGAACAACTGAAAACAGACGAAAGTCCGTATATCAGCAGTCTACCCACTGTTCTCTTATTTGTCGAATCCATCCCAAGGCGCGTTTCGCCGTACCACAGCTCATCAGTCGGGCTAGGATCGACAAACAAGAGAGCAGAATTTTTTGGTCTTTAAACCAGTACTGACGGCCAATAATGGTAAGATATAACGCCTACCTCGTAGGTGGTACTTCATCGGAGGCTGACTCGCTGCAGCCATTCACCGACAGAGTGGTTAGCAGACTGCCAACACTTCACCACAGGTGGCGCGAACGTTCGAGGGCATAGGCCTTAGGGAGGCCTGTGCCGAAGTGCCACCTATGAGGTAGGCATTATATCTTACCAAAAAAAGTTTCTTTTCCACTCTCCAATCTACAGCTTTTGCAGATGACAGTATGCTTATCTCTTCATTCACTTTGAACGCTCGGGGACATCGGCTGTTCGGGCGAATATCCGCAGACAGCAGGAAGTCATTCAACTTAACAGGTATCTGGGGGTGACAGTAACCAAGTGGAATTTAACGCTACAAAAACCCAGATGGCAGTTTTTTCTAAAAAAGTTAACGTTGCTGAAACCGAGATAGTTATGTCGGGGCACTCCACTCCCCTAGCATCGTCACTCAATTGGTTGGGCGATTTATTTGGAAGCAAAATATGTCCTGGCATGAACATGATTGCAGGCATAGCAAGGAGAGCTTCTCAAAAGTTGGGAATATTATTTCGAACCAGAAAGCTTTACACTCCACAACAACTGTTAATTCTTTACAAAACTCAAATTCGACCAATTATGGAATACTGCTCCCATGTGGGGGGCTCCGCTCCCATGGGAGCAGTTCAGCTTGTTACTCCTCGTACAACGCTTTTCAAGCAGTCCTTTTTATATGGAGAACATCATTCCTTTGGAATCGCTACCCAGGACTGTGTTTTGCCACCGAGTACAATTTACAGCGATTCAAGAACAACGTGAATCGCTTTTTCCGCACACCTGTCGCTCCTGTAGAGCTTTAGGGACTTCCCTGCAGCACGTGTGCTAGACCCATAAAAAAAAAACTTTAAGTACTACGTACTATATGTGTACCGAAGTACAATCCATCTCGTATTTAGTTCACGATTATCGTGGTAACATGCAGAGCTGGGACTCTGCGACGTGAAAATATGCTAAAATCTGATTTTTTCACAGACTCATTACTTAACTCTCCGAGGAAAGTCCCAAAAGGACTTTACTCTAATAATTATCTAAGGAAAGACTTTGGTTACGCTTTAATTCGCAACATAATTCTGGAGTAAAATAAATGATTCAAATTAGGTTTTTCACAACAATTCGATAAATTAATTTTCATAACAGTAAATGTTCAAGTCACTGAGTTCCTATGGCATAAAAGAACTGAAAGATTTTGTATAATGTTTACTATATAAAGTTGTTAGAGCACCAATTAACAGAATTCTATTCAAAAAATTTAATCCCAATTGAAAATTGACAAAATATCACTGTTATCAACTAGAAACATAATAATAATCGAAGATTTCAGAAACAGCAATCTTAAGGTCGACTGATTCGGTTGTAAAGCTCTTTAACGTTTTCTATTTAGTGTAAACGAGAATAGACTATCGTTTATCCACGGATATATCAGCTGTCCAGGGAAGTCATTGGTGTTCGATTGCGTTTGCATCCGAATATTTGAAATTTCTTAATAAAAAAACATAAAGATATCACTCGTCAAAATACTGGCGATGTGTTAATCTGTCCCAGATCGATCGCAGTGTTCAAAAAGAGAAAGAAAGATTTTTTCGTGATACTATAACTAAATAAATTATTACAAGATTTTTATATTTTATAATTATATATTTCCTTTCTTTGAGGTGTTTAAAACTCTAAAACCTTTCTACACTAAATAATTTATTCCAGTATCCGGTAAATTTCGGGTTTCCAAGCCATCGACTAGCTCTTTTTTGGATATAATTCAACAAATGCAGTGTTTCTTTGGAAAAAGAGCAGCACACATTGCAGCAGCATTTTATTGATGAACAATTCTGGAGCTCCAGCTTTAGAAAGTGGTATAGAGTACAGAGCTGGCTAGTACAAACTAAAGTTTTGGGGTTTTAAGTTATTTTCTGCACTGATTAAGCTAAGAGGTATTTGTTCTTAAGTTAGCGCCTAATACATTAAGGTATCAGTGCTAATGTATATGGTTTATAGACTATAGTGTTCCGACAAAATTTTGACAAGGTTCTACAACGTTCAACAACAATCGATAGATAAGGGTGAAGCAAGGAGGTCAGCTAATATTGGCTTTTGACTAATATATATATATATATATATATATATATATATATATATATATATATATATATATATATATATAAATATCTTAACGAAACTTTTGAATGCGTAGATTTACGTTCCCCCATCAACCAAAAAAGTTTCTGGAATCGTTACGTCAATTATTTGTTGCATTTATTTCAAGCACTAACAAAGATATAATAATTTATGACGTTAGGTTCATCAAACCACTGTCAGTTAGCAATTTTTTTTAACTTTTTTATTTTTAGTTTTTAAGGGTTTGTGGAATAATAAATGTATAGTTTTTTTTCAATATTCTTACCATGACTTATATAATTTTGCTAGATAATGGTTCTTTATTTTCCACTTAATAATCAAGTTTCTTTTTGTTTCAGGTGTTAGCATCCTGTGGTCCAATAAGTGTTTCATTTTTTACAGTAGTTGTATTGTTTTTTTTGGTTCGTTTTATCTAATTAATCTAATGTTGGCTGTGGTAGCACTTGCGTATGAAGAAGAAGCAGAAATCACTCAAGAAGTAAGTTTTTTAAAACCTTATGATATTAAAAACAAATGCTAAAATTACAAGATTGTAGATTTAATTGTATAAAAATGACTTGTCACATTTTTTAAATAAATAATTTATTCCACAACCGAACTATAAAAATGACTCTCAGAAATAATAATACTAATAATAAGTTACGTTTTTCGTCGCCGATTATAAAACTATATGTTATATATGTATCACTATTATCTTGGACACAAAATACTTCTCATTCGCAGTTTTTGGGAAGAAAAATTCAGATAAAATTGTAAAATGATAGGGAATTGAAAAACATGAAAATTTCGCAGAAGTGAAGTGAAGAATAAAGATTAACATATGTTAAGTTGTAAAATTTTACAGAAATGTCCGGTGCGTATATTGATATTCGATTTATATTAACTTTTATGGATTTTCACGTTTAGCAATATATTTTAAAATTTGTGTGTTACCACTACTACATGTTTCCATAATAAATATTATTCCAAAGGTACATATTTTATAATTCCTTGATAATATGTTTATTTAAATTCGTGTAATACTATCATTATAAGTAAAGTTTACTAAAAGAGAAATAACATCGAAGAAGTGTAGGGCAAAATAATCTTTAAGAGAACATTGTGTATGCCACTTGGGACATTACGCATCAACTGTGGCTTTCTTCACGTAAAATAGTATTGATTACAGAACTATTTACATCTAGATATATGTACGCTTATTTAACCTTTAAAAAATAACAGTTACCCGTAACTTAGCTCTCGTGTGTCTGTACTTTTACCCGTAGAAAATAGTAACGGATTTTAATTTTGTTACATTTATCTGCACACATTCAAGTTTTCGTTATTACTTCCTGACAACCAGATGACAGCATAATGTCAGTACCTGTGTTCCAAAGGAATAGGAAATTTAATCTGGATAAGATGTAGCCTTAAGCCAAAGTCTACTGAATTTTCACAATAATTTCTTATAAAAAATCTCTATAACAATGTGGGGAGATAAAAGGGCAAATTTATAAAGGCGAAAACACAAAATATTTTTAAATTATATTATTTCGAGCTTAATATGAAATAAAGCAACCTTCCATTAAGTCTTGAATAAATTGTTTACCTCTTGAATTGAACTATAAGTTTACGTCATTATTAACAAATTAGAAATTCCTTTCTTATATTTTAGGAACGTAAAAAAGAATTAGTCGATCATCGAGAAGATTCAACTTTTAGTTTCGATCCAACAAGTTTAAATGTAAGGCGGTTATCGAAACAAAAAAAATTAAAAAAATTGACGCACGAAAAGGCGTTTTGTTGTCATCTTACACTAGAAAGAAAACGAGACGACGGAAACGAAATCGGAGTCAGGGAAATCAGAAATCTGGAAACGTTTCAGATAATAGTGGCAATAAAATAGAGAGTAAAGACTCAGTATCTAATAAACCTTCTCCAAATAAAAATATCAGGTAATCTATTATTTTATTGTGGGTCTCCTAATAATTTACGTGCCAAGTTCGGAAAGTAGTACTTTGTTATAAGAATAAGCGTGTTTCGAAAGGACGATGCCTAGTTTTCAAAAGCTGTTCTTCTACAATATTATCACATTCTGAACGTGACATGTATAAACTTATTTTTAAAACTTTGTATTATAAAAAATAACAAATAAACAATTCGTAATAAATGACAAAGCTAATAATCGTATAATTGTTAATATTACTTGCCAAAACTAGTCTGATAATTCAGAAGTAAAAAAAAAGCCAAAGTCAGCATTAGAATATAGTTATTAAAGAATTACTATTTTAATCTTATCATTGGATTCTCCAATCTCGTACAATGAAATCACATAAAATCTCTTCGATTGCTCTTGTGGTACAACGATAAAAATTATGCATTGGCATCTGAATTGCCTATTTCAAACAAAAAGAAAGAAATTGCTGCTGTAAGTAGGTTAGCAACTTCTAACTTAGGAAACTATAACCATAGCCAAAGAACTTGTAAACGTTTTATTTATGGTATAGTGCTTTGTAGTAGATGAGGTTTTGAAAGAAAATACGTTCTTTCATGTCTGAAAAGTACTTTGGACAGTCTTCCAGAACAACTTCGATGGGAACTTGACGCATTCATACTGGAAAATGAAACGTAATTTTAGATCCAAAGAACGTTGTTCCAATTTGCATAAAAAATATTATTTTTTCGTTGAAAAAATTTGTATAATATGTATGCTACCGATCTCTGATTCCAAGCTATAAAATTAAATAATGTGACAATAAACATATTTACAGGAACATTGTAAATATTCCTTTACTGAAGGAGATTTAATAAAGCAAATGAGAACTTACCCTATATAGTACATACAAACCTACAAAGATTTAGAATAATAAGGTAGCCATAAAAGATTTATTAACAAACAAAACACATGCCACATTTTTCTAAAATTCTATATACAGAAAAAGTTAGTATTAATCTTTTATTAGACAATATAAACAAACATTGATCAGCATTGACGTAATCTAGTCAGATTACACAGTATGTCAAACAGATTAATTTAATCGCGAAATTATCATCTTTAAACATATAATCTTGAGAACAAATCGAACCTATTTCTAATCGGAGTTGTTATAGCTTCTTTTATATTATAGATAACCTAAGTATGTTATATCCAGATTCATGAAACACTCCTGTAAAAAAAGATAAAAACACCAGGAAAGTAGATGAGCTTATGAAGCGAAATCATAGTAAATTAAGGTTTAGGAATTACTTCATTTAGTATTATTATTAATTTAAAAAAGCTGTTGACTTTTATGATGATACACTAGAAATTTTTTTTTTATTATACCCAACAAGAAAATTTATTATTATTTTATAAACTATGAATCGATTAATTTTAATTTTAAAAAAATATTTATGTTGTATTTCTTTAGATCAGTTACACCAAGTCGTAGTCCTAGTCCTAAGCATAGTCAACACAGTGGGTCACCTCGACCACAACAACTTCCCATTTCATACCCAGCACAAAAACATGTGCAATTATCTGATGTAAAATATCCGGATACCCTGCATCCGAATAAAATTTTGGGTAAGAATTTTAAAAAATATTTACACTTCTTTTATTTCTAACAGTAGGATAAAATAGCAAAAATACATTTATAGATAGCATGAACGCTTATATAAAACTGTTTTAGACCAGCGAAAAAAAAGCGATTTTCAATCGAAAACGAAAAAAAAAAAAAAAACCGAAAATATCTGGAATTATTTAATACTTCTTACTGAGATTTCACCGGTCTCTTTTCAATTTTGCACCCACATGAGTCTTAGCTTAATATTTTTGAATATTTGAGCAATAGTTATGTTACATATGAAAAAATGACCCGAGAGAGAAATTAATCCGTGTAACACCAGTTTTGAAAAGTTGTGGCGTAAATATAAAGTATTACAGTATTCCATTCTCCCCATATTACTAACGACTTTAAGCACAATTTGCTAAAAAAAAAGGAGTAAAGTAATTTAACTTTCTATGTAAACACGTAGTTTTAATATAAATACTGAGTTTTTATGGTAGGTAAAGAGTAACTTAATCGAAGCACCACTAATGTATATATATATATATATATATATATATATATATATATATATATATATATATATATATATATATATTGTGGCGTGTTAAAAAATATTGCCTATCGTTTGGGCTCACTTTTGTACCCTCTTTGTATCGCCCGCACGTTGAGGCGCAATTTTGTAACCTCTTAACTTCTTTGCTTTTAATAAATATTATATTTATTAAATAGAAGTCGCTATATGCTCCTTACGTGTAGCTTAATTTCTGAGAATGGATTGAGTGGATATTAATACTGAAAGAACTAAAGAAATTAGACATAAACTAGCTCAGTTTTTTTGGTAGAGAGATATGGATAAAGAGATAATTTTTGTACATCTTTTGAAAATAGTCTCTATAGTTGTTTAAAAAATTTTTGATTATTACAGATTTTGGGCACTATTCATTTTAAAATAAAAGAAATCAGCTCAAAAAATGAAAAAATACTGAAGGGTTATGTAATTGTTAAAAAAAATTAATATGGTACAACCGTTGTGTCCTGAAAGATATAGTAAAATGGGCGATTCGGTGAAACGCTGGATTTAAATAAAGAAAAAAGGTTTATTAATGACAAAATTAAAGGCTCTAACTTCGTTACACTTTAAAATTATTATTACTACTAAATAGAATTCCTTATTCTAGTAAATTGTACTATTATATAGACTCTTTAAATCAGGATTTTAATTAAGGCTTAGCTAAACACGATGTTAAAAGTTCGTGTAATTAACTTCACGAGTTACACGTGCTGAATAGACGATGTAAATGCACTTGGCAGCAGGAAGCGAGATCTGTGGATTGATATACTGATGACTTACGGTTTTTCTATGAGTTTTTGGCCTGTCCTGGTGAGATATTCATAACACTGATGTCTCCACCTTGGGTACCCCAGTTCCCTTTAGGCTGCCAAACATTTCTTTACCCCTAAAGGTCTGGGAATAAACAGGATATTTCAAGGAAAAGGCCTTGAACTTGAAAACTAAAACCGTTTCTGCACTACTATATCACTAATAAAAACGAGTACGGCAACGTGATAAAAAAGCCTACTGCGGCTTGCAGCTCGAAAAAGCCCACTGCGGCTACATGATGGAAAAAGCCGCTACTACAACTCGGCTGGAAAAAGCCCTCTACTGCATCTTGGCTGGAAAAAGCCGTTACTGCATCTCGGATGGAAAAAGCCTATTACGGCGACATGATGGAAAAGGCCTTGAACAATGCCGTCGGCACGCTTAAATATTTTTCTCCCTTCCTTAAAGTACCGTCTTTAAAATGGCTTCATTCCCGGATGCAAATCTATAGCCAATATATATATATATATATATATATATATATATATATATATATATATATATATATATATATAAATATATATATATATATATATATATATATTTTACATATTATATATATATATATATATATATATATATATATATATATATATATATATATAAATATATATATATATATATATATATATATATATATATATATATATTTACATATATATATATATATATATATATATATATATATATATATATACATATAAATATATTCATATATATGGACAAAGGGCAGTCCTATCAGAAGAAATAAATCAACCCCTGCCCTCCGCAGATTCCGGGCGCCTTCCGATCCGGAACACTCGTGCCTGTTAGGATCTCTTGTTAAGATCTTCAGGCGAAGACCAGAACGTCAGTAAAGGCAAAGAAAATACTTCGAAATGCCGGAATCAGAAAAAATGGAAAACCTCTGGTTTTAGAGTTGAAGTAACACGAGCAGGTTCTGCAATTCAGGTTATGGCACTATAGGCCAACTGCTTGTCCTCAAGGTGGATGAGTCATATTTGGGTAACGGCCTTAGATCAGACAAGCAAACGGAAAACCACTTAACTATTATTTCCAGCGAACATCGTAGGAAGTCAAATAAAAGAATCGAATATGCCATACGATCCGGTTAGCAACCGAGTCCGGGTCGAGTGGTGTGAAATATGCGACCGGGTAGATCGCTTCGAGTAGCCAGGCTTCATCTCCCAAATGGGTGTCTGGAAGACCCGAATGCATATCGTTATGGAGAAAGCACTGTTTGACAACTTGGAATGTGAAAGAACTGCTGCAAGAAGGAAAATTGTTCACACTGGAAGCGAGATCGCTTAGACAAAAAGTGGATATCAAAGACTCACTGGAAAGATAAGGGGCACTTTGATGTGACAAAATACAGAGTTCACATGTCAGGAGGTGACAAGATAGGATAAGAAGGCGTTACAGTACTAGTGCATAAGAAAATATCCCAATATACACCACATAATAAAACTCACATTCAATGCGAAACCATCCAAACTATCTATATCTTGCAGGCATACATACCAACCTCGGATATTGCCGATAAAAAAGTGGAGGATACATACAGACAGGTAGAAAATCTCCTACTAAATACTCCAAAGAAAAAACTAACTATAATAATAGGAGGCTGAAATGCCTTTGCAATTTGTCAGTAATAATGATTTTGCAGTCATGACTACTATGTTTAAAACACGCGACGATTATCGATATGGACATCACCAGATGGACAACATAAAAATCAGATAGATTATGTTTTGATTGAGAAGAGATGGAGAACTTCCATCAGAGATGTTAAAGCGAAACCCAGTGCTGATTACGGATCTGACTATAAACTGCTAAGGACAGAATTAAAAATTAAATTACATACCTTTCTATTAATAGCTAAAATACCTCGAAAATCACAAACAGACCCAGAGAAATACTGAACGCTCTCTCCAATGGTGAAACATCACATCAAATAGGAGATCCAAATCAGATTTGGAACAACACGAAAAAGTGGATTACAAAAGCTAAAAATGACAGAAACCAATCAGAAACAACTTTATTTAAAAAGACTAGATGACTGAAGAATCGACAGAGGGTAGAAAAAACAGATGTGAACCGAACGATTAGAACGAGAAATAAACACAGATAATAGAATAAATAGATAGATCAAACAAACACATTTACGACATATGTTCGGAATTACAACAACACGCGAATCACCACGAATCCCGAGAGCTGTATGTCAAGGTGAAGTACCTAATGAAACAATTCAAGCCACAAACCCAGATCATGAAGGACACATACGAACGAATCATCACCAACCCTGAACGCATTGCAGAAGTGTGGAAATCTTACTGTTAATCATTATACAGCAGCAGGGATAAGAAAAATACTACCAATCCGATACCACTCGAAAAAGAACCCAATATACTTAAAACTGAAGTCACCGCCGCGCTGAGAAAATTAAAAACTGGGAAATCTAGTGGAATAGATGGCATAACAGCGGAGGCGCTAAAAGAATTAAATGACAATGGAACAATATGTCAAGAAATATTGGGAACTGGAATATGGCCAACAGACTGGATCAAATCTATATTTGTTCCAATATACAAAAAAGGCTTTCGTGCGGAATGTGGAAATTATCGAACGATCTTTCTAATATCTCGGCGAGGTCCTTCTAATTATTATCAATGAGCGGTTAAAACCACTTCCTCAAATCTCCAAGATACAGTTAGGATTCATGCCTGGAGGAGACACTCGCGAACAGATTTTGAATCTTTGTCAAATCGTGGAAAAATCCAGAGAATTCAATCTAGAAATGTACCTTTGTTTTGTAGATTACTCGAAGACATTTGACACTGCAAAGTGGAAGGCTACACGAGAAAGTCTAGCACCGATAGGAACATCTTATCATCTATTTTGGCTTCTTCAAAATTTAAGTTAATACAATATAGCCACCCCCCGGGTGTATAATAGTTTCTCGCAAGATTTCAAGCTCGAAGAAGAGATTCGTCAGGGACGCGTCGTATCACCTAAATTGTTCAATATACGCAGCGTGTTTGACGACTGGCAGGGAGGGATATGAATAGGGGATCTAAAATAAATCTATGGCATGCCGACGACACCGCAGTGTTGGTGACCAGGAAGGAACAGTTTCAGTACCTATGTACCTTAACATAGCCAACAATAATTACGTAGCCCGTATTTATTGAATAAAACTAAGACGAAAGTGATGATCATTGACAAAGCCCGAAACAATCAGCCTAATAATGAGAATGAATTACGCAAAAACATCTGGCTATGGCCAAAACAGCGACCACCAAGCTAACAAAAATATGAAGAGACAGTAACATAACGAAGAATATTAAATTACGGTTGATCAAAACACTAATATTTTCATTTGCTACATACGAGAAACGAATTAGCATATTTGAGCTGTGAGCTTATAGAAGGATACTGCGGATACCCTGGACAGCGTACCGCACAAAGATCTCCATCCTAGATGAGCTCAGCATCAAAATGAGACTTACCACTAAAATCAATAGAAACATACTCAGATATTTTGGCCACATTATTAAAACATCAACTGGCCTCACATTCACAGAACCATCACATCGAGCCCAAGACAGAGAAACATCGTCTAAAATTATAACACAAATCGCATGATATCACCATGCCCTTATCTAGGACGACGGATAGAGGAGGAGGAAGCTGACTTGCCACAGCCATACATGCCAACAGAGTGGTTAGCAGACCGCCAACACTTCACAGCAAGTAGCGCGATTTTTCGAGGTATTCCCCTCAAGCATACGTGGTTCACTGTAAAACAACTGAAAACAGACAGAGGCCCATATGTCAGCAGTTTACCCACTGTATTCATCAAGTGTATCCCGAGACGCCTTTCGCCGTATCACGGCTCATCAGTCGGACTAGGATTGACAAACAAGGGAACAAAATTTTCTAGTACATAAGCCAGTACTGACCGCCAATAATGGTAAGATATGACGTATACCTCGTACTTGGCACTCTATTGGAGGCTGATTCGCCGCAGCTATACATCTCGACACAGTGGTTAGCAGATTGCCAACACTTCATCGCAGGTAACAGGATTTTTCAAGGAATCCCTGAGGGCGATCCCTTGAAAAATCTCGCCTAGGCCAGCTGCAGTACGCGTGCTGGAAGGCGTCGTTACGGCCTCTTTGACGTTATCCAGCGTTTCAAAATGGTTGCCTTTTAAGTTCCTCTTTATTCTTGGAAATAAAGAGAAGTCCAGCAGTGCTACATCGGGGCTGTAGGGTGGCTGGGGCAGCGTTGCGACTTAATGCTTGGTCAAGTCAACCTCCTATCTGCCCTCCCGGAACATCTTGTGCCAGCGGAAAACTATTCCTTGGAACATTGTTCCTCCCCGTAAGCATCCTTACCCATGGTCATAGTCTTTGAACCCAATTTTCTGAGCTTAACACAAAATTTTAGCGGTTATCGTTACTTCATGGAACGTGGCATCGTGAACTCGTGACGCGACCCTCGAACAGAGGTCCAGTCTAGCAGCGATCCGCACACTGTAACGGCCCGCAGGCTAATAACGGGGGTCGTGTTGCTTTTCCAAGACCTCCCACCACCTTTCCCATCACAAATCGCCTCACTTCAGCCGTCTACGTCGACGGGAAAAATTATTCTACTTATTTTTGGGACAGACCCTGTATATCGTTGTCTTTAGTGCATTTCTTGCCATGAAATTTTTAATTCCCGAAAAGAAACATCTATTTCGTTATTTATTATGCGATCAGCAGATGACATTAGTTAATTAATTCTTTGAATTCAGGCTCAATCAGACAGTGACTGCGATGATTTTCGATTAAAAGTTTGAATCTTCCTTGAGTTGGTTATACGTAATAGTATCCAGGTGCGCCATTTATAAATATTTCTAAAATTGCTTTTATTGCAGAGATGTATCAGTTTTAATATATTAAGCGATTATCATACTACTCTATATATACGTATATATCTGTGTACAACACAATGTTTTCATACATTTTCACCTTTCTTGCTAAAGGAAAGTATTGTATTCGTGAAAAAATTACACTTCGAGATTTTAGAGTTTTGGAAATCCTAGATCAAGAAAACATAGTCACTCATTTCTATCGATATATCTGTCTGTCAGTCTGTTGGCACGATAATACTCGAATCAATCTTATGTTCCCATTCGATAGAAGTTCTATTCAAGTAATTTAAATAGCCGTCACTTAGTCGACATACAGACTCATACAAGTATATGAAGAAAGAAATATCGCCACAAAGTACCAAACTGTATCAAAAAGGTCTATGTTTTTGCAATAGGATGGCCAAAGTTCTGTAAGATACTAAATTAATATTTGCTATATGGACCTATCTAAGAAGAAGATCTAATTAGATTTTCCGTATTTTGTTGTCTATAATCGATGGTTGCGCTAATTAGGTGTTTTTTTCAATTAATTAGGTTGAATAATTATATTTAGACTCAATTTGAACTGATATGAAGACCAAAACTATAAGTTCCATACCGTTTAAATGTAAAACAAAAAATTTGTTGTCAGTATCATTTAGATTTACAAGAATATCAGTTACTAGAAGAAGAAAACTATCATCGTACGATTATTAATAGTGATAACAAAAAGAAAAAGGCCGTCATAATAGGGCTAATGGTGAGACAAAGTAGTGATCTCATATCATGTATTATTGTAAAATATATCCTTTATATCCTCGACAACCACAATAATAAAAAATATATACTTGAACAAATTGTAATATGCACGGTGATAATTGTTAATTCGATGAAAGTAATATCGGACAATAAATAGTGGAGGACACAACTTTTATTATGTTTTTCATTTTAAAAAAGAACAAGAAGTCTAATATAATGTAACGTGTAAACTGGGAAGATCCATTCAGCAACAAACCTAAACAATACTTCGATGTAAAAGTACTGATTAATAAAAAGGAATATTGGGGAATTGCTGTCGCCATTAGCATTAGCTAAGCAGTTACTACAGTATCATAACTGTAAAAAGAAACAGTATAAACTCAAGAAAACTATTACCTAACTAACTTTATTCGTCACGTCTGCAGTATCAATAGTTCTAAAGATTACTGCACAAGCTAGTGCAGTTATGAACCAAATATGTGCCACTTCAATGTATTCCTGTGTATATTTCAAAAATATTTTATAATATACAGGGTGGCATATAGCTGGATATGGGTACGCTTCGCTCTTCCCAAAATTTAACAATAAGCTTTTCAATATGAATTTAGAGATAAGTTCTCCTTAAATTAAAGAAAAGCTGTATAATGGTATGCGTAGAAATTAATTTAATTAATTTCGTAAACTGTTGCCATCTTATTGTCTAGAGTATACTTTCATTTAATAGAGGGAAAGGAAGTTCTATAAATATGTAACAAAATAAAATAAATCTCATGTGATGCGGTTCTTGTAATAACCTTGTCATTTTAAAAATATTTCTTTTGGTAAAATATTTATCAGCACTGTGTATGACTTATAGTTCCAAAATTGTCAAGTTTTGCTTACAAAATTTTTCCTATTAAGCTGTTTTATATTATCTAAACTGCTAATTTGTGAACGCTAAACCAACCTTGCGCTAAATAATTTAATATTTTTAAGGTCCAAGAAAAAGTGGCATGCAAAGCAGGCAAGCAAGTAGTAATAGTGGTGAAGGAAAACAATCGTCTTTAGATGATTCTGGTGTAGTAGATGACCATGAAGAAGGTGATGGTACGTCTGAGGACGTCGGTTCACATATGCATTCGTCACTAAAAGTAAGTAGACGTTCTACGTCAGTAAAAGTAAGTAGAACGTTTAAATTTAGTGCAGACAAAAACACCTAATCTACTTTATTTTACGGATACCAGGACAACGTTTCTATAACAGCCACGTGGTCGGATCTAGAGTAATAAAAAAAATAACTACTTGAAATGATATTTAGTTTTATATATAGAGTGATAATAAAATTACTCTACCAGATCTTGGGAGCTTCTACAAAACAGATGTTCGAAAAATAAGAAAAAAAGACAACTAAATTTTTCTTATCTACTGCATAGAGTAGGTGTAAGGTAGTTATTTTTGGAAAGATATGCTTCGTTACCAAATTGTTTGCGTTAGAAATTAAAAAAAAAAAATAGATTCTTGTTTAACAAGATATCAGTTATTTAATAATGGTGTAAAAACATAAAAAATGTTTTTTAACACATTTATTATTGATTGTAGCACACAGTGAATTATTAAAATATTACCAAAGCTTACGAAGTGGCTATTGTCAACGAATATCCGAGAATTAAAAAACATATACTAATAGCGCCAACAATACTATGGATAAATATCACGGATTTTTTGTTCTTGTCATTTCAAACAATATGCGTATTGGTATTTTTTACTATGACAATATTTTGAAAGGCCCTGCTGTTATCGATTTATACATGCAGCCGTTTTTTACAATTTATATAAATTAGAATCATTTAATTAGTAGTTCTCTAATATTGAATAAACCAGTAAAGTTATCTCGGTTAATGATGGACCGTTGATGGTTGATATAGTAAGTAGTTATATGGAACAAAACTATCAGCTAAGTATAGAGTTTAGTTTAGTATAGGAAATATAAAACGTCTGTTAAGAATAAACTATTTTTTTTAAATTTCTTTTATATCAACACAATTATTTAATAAAATAAAAATCGGAAGTTGAAGTTTCTGTGTAGAGAATACAGAAGTTAAAAACATAGGGGAATTTTCTTATAAAATGTATCGTCTAAGAACTACCGGTTTTAATACCTAAAAAGTAACTTTTTTACATGCCCATTATTTTCATAACTATTTCATTTAGTCATTGAGTTATATTTATAACATAAAAAAATAAATAAACATATAAAAACATATAGGATAGACTAGCTTTACTTGTATACTCAGTGTAAAAAAAATATATTTTAGAAATATGTTACTGATAATTGTCTAATTTATACTGTATTGATTCTCCATCTAACGAGATATTGATGAGTTACATTCTACACTTACAGCTCATATATAACTATAAATTATGTAAAATATAAAAAAAGTTATGAACTCTAAACTAAAATTTGGACAAGCACTGAAAATATATATCCAAAATAACGATGTTAAGCGTAAATTATGATGTTTCGGCTTAGGCTAGAAAATAAGGATTTATTACATAATATACCATCTGTTTCTATGTGTCACTGGAATTAATATACGGGTTAACTTTTAACTCTAATAGCAAGTTTGTAAATTTTATTAAAACATTTTTTTATTTGATCCCGTTCTTAAAGAAAAATGCAACACTAATTAAGGTTTTGATTAAATGGGATGAAAAATTACTTTAATTTTGATCAGACTTGTGATATAATTTCAAATTATTAAAGTTTTAGTACAAAATAAAAATTGATTAAAAAATTTAAAGAACTAGTTATTAATCAAATTTAATTTTAGCTGAGAAAAGTATAAGAAAGAGATTCCAGTTACAACACAATATTCCCAAGAATAAGTGGTTAAGAGTGTATAACCTTTGCGACTGTAAATGAATATATAAAAGCAATTAATAAACTAGCAGAAAAAGTGACCAATTTCCGTCTCTAACAAAAACCCTTAGAAAAGTGTACAAAACAGCAATCAAAATAATTTTCTGAGATATCACTATTGTGTATCTGCGATTATTATTTTGAATTTTACTATATACTGTATGTTTTAATATTACATATTATTAACTATAGAAATACCGAATTCAAAATTAAATTAAAATCTGACATAGCAGTATGTCCAAAAAATAAGACTACTCTTTCCCAAGTTAACATTCTAATTTTATTTATTAGACATGATGTTCCTTACATCAGTGTTCGTCTTAACAACCATTTTCTCAATCATTTTTCTAGAAGACAAAAAAACAATAGAATCAAAATCATTGGAATTCAGAGGCAAACAGCAAACATATTCAGAATATATTTTCAACTAATTACCCGACTTCTTGTTGGGTGAATCTTGCAATAAATATTTAAACCGAAATCGTAGAAAATCTTGTAATAGTTTTATCATTTCCGATGTATTATATAACACAACTTATACACTATAATATCCTAATGCTATAAAATGAAAAAAAAAAATGAAATAAAATAATCGAAAGGAAAGTCCATAGCTTTTCTTAACACCGGCCATTCATAATTCATATTGCTGGAAAAGTATAAAACTCACTACGGCGTAAATAACTTTGAAAATTGATATTGACTTTTACTGTTGTAGCGCCTCGAGGTAACACCTGTTACAGTGGCTGTAAGTCCTAAGGAAATTAAGGTTATTAAATGTAATGGAGTTGGCTCTAACAAGAAGAAAACTGAAATGTATACACTTCAACCTGATTATCTTTCTCATATAGTAGTTATAAGTAAGTAGTTTATAAATATATGTATATGAAGGTTATAGTAATAGGAAAGCAAACAAACTAAGAGTATTCTACATCAATGATATAGTCTTTATTATCCTTATAAAAACGTAGGGATCATTGTACAGTTTAAGTACTATTAAGAGATTTTTCCTATTTTTGGTTGACACATTTTAAGGCTAATATTTTATAGTAGAATATATAAGGGGTGAAAGGGGTGAATGATCGGGTTAGACGAGTTTCTTCATTTATATCCTGTTATATGTCCTCTCAGGTTCTTATAGTCAACCAATCCGGAAATTTGGTTATTTTTTCGTTATTTATAATCTTAATAAACATAGTAGGTATCACTTTATAGACATTTTTTTTATCAAGAATTAGAAACTAGGACGGGAGTCTGATATTGCCAAGACGATATGGCATATGTAAATAATTTAGATACTATTTGATACTGGGTATGTGATATTTTCCCCCAAATATGAATTCTTAAAAATATATATACAACTTCATGTACAATAATAATTCACCCTTCTTTTATTGTGTACACGCTGTATAAACAAACATGTTTTTAAATTGTCTACCCTATGTAATAATTATCGTGCACCTTTCTGTATTACCAAAACTATATAATCAAATTTATTTTGATTTATTTATTTATTATTCATATTTGGAAAACTAATAAACCACCTGGTACTTGATTTAAATGTTAGGTTTATTTAGAAAAATAACTTAATAAAAATCTTATTTGATGCAAATGCGGAGCCTGAAAACTAAGTATTGATCTCAAGAGTTTATCTGGGTTACACTCTTAATTTAAAAAAAAAAAACTTATTTCATTATGTATTCATACAACGAATTGGGATACGCAGAGAATACAAAGAGAGTTTTAAATTATTTCTAATTTTTTTTAGACAGCGAAATTCCAGACCGAAACTGTTCTTGCTGCGAAAGATGTTGCATGGATTATGACGGTTGGGTGCAGTTTCAACAAGGTCTTTATCAGATTGTTAAAGATCCTTTATTTGAATTAGCTATAACAGTATGTATAGTACTCAACACAATGTTTCTAGCATTGGAACATCATGGGATGAGCGAGTCGATACTTCGGGCGTTAGATATTGGCAACAAGGTAATAATTTTTTGCGATGAAGAATAATTTTAATAAGTTTTGACTCTGACGTTATCATTATTTTACGTCATGGAAATCAAAACACAAGACTGAAATAATAAATCGAAGTGAAAAATGATAAAACAAACATACATGATTAATAAATTTTTTCGAGATAGGATGATAGATAACCATAGTCATTTTTTTTTACTTAAAGAACATTTAATGCTTGACTTCTTCAAAATTAGTTAGATGATAACCTACCTTTGGATAGTAACATTGTCGACTTTCTTATTCAAGCGTTTTAGGGCGACAGACAATTTTGAAATGGAGGAATTTAAAATGGTGAAATTTAAAAATTGCTGTTAAAATTATATTAATTATTTCATTAGAAAGCATATAAGAACTATAATAAGAAATAGTATTACAAGAATAGTATTTTTCAGGGCTGTCGTCAAATGTTTTCTTGAAAAAATATAAAATATATTGATTTTCAAAGGTCGTTATCTCACAAATATATATATATTATATATATATATATATATATATATATATATATATATATATATATATATATATATGTAGGTGGAGAAATGGGTTCTCTTGTTGGCCCGAGAGTACATCCGTTGACTAGTGTTGCTCAATTCAGAACATTTTTTCGCGTTTTGTTTTATATTACAATCTATGTTGTTTGTAAAGCTTGTTTCTATTCTTAAAACAGACATTTTTGTTGCAGATTGTATAGTATATACAAAAACCTGAACTTAAATTGTGATGTGTTTTTAATATGAACAAATAACGCTCTAGTTCTTTTATATTCTTCATATTTTTTATGACATGAAGAAGCAAAATTTAAGTTAAATATTATTAATGCGTTTATTTATAATACTAATAATAACTTCCTTTTTAGGTGTTCACTTCAATATTTACATTTGAATGCTGTTTGAAAATTATGGCCTTAAGCAAAGATTTTTTTCATTGCGGCTGGAATATTTTCGACCTAATTATAGTATCAGCTAGTCTTCTAGATCTTATCTTCGAATTAGTTGACGGTCTTTCTGTTTTAAGGGGCCTTCGTTTAGTAAGTATATCATTGAATATTAACTAGACATTCGCTGATGTAATAATGACTTTAAAAACTAAGCAACTTGGGTGGTTGTAAGAGCAAAGCCATAAAGTAATGCACAATAACTTTTTGGTAGGAAGTAGTTTTGGTTATCGATGTGTTTGATTAAAGAAACAGTAAAGTTTGTTAATTTTTTATCTGAAAAAAATTTACTGTTGCAATTAGATATCTTTTTACATTACCTTTTTCAGCTGTATTTTAAATCATGTACGCTAAAACTAGCGCTAAAATATTAAATTATCTTTGATACATTTAAAAATATTTTTTTACTATTATTTAGTCTATGTCACTATAACCAATTAAATAAAAAATTATAAAAAACTTTATTTTTGTTTCAGCTTCGCGTGCTAAAATTAGCTCAGTCTTGGATTACCATGAAAGTCTTACTTAGTATTATAATAAGTACCATTGGTGCCCTTGGTAATCTAACTCTAGTACTAGCTATAGTAATTTATATTTTTGCCGTTATTGGCATGCAACTATTTGCCAAAGATTATACCGAGGACAAATTTTTTCCTGATCCTGTTCCACGGTAAGATTTTATGACCCTTTTGGTATTACTATAAATTATACTTTTAACCTGACTTTGTTCACTTAATTGTTAACAGATGCCAATAATGTACGAAGAAGGTCATTGATTCAATAGGGTTTCTTCATAAATATAAAATTCAAATATCAGATAAGCTTTAGTCGAAGATTAACGACCTCGCCACAACAAAGAAATACTTCTCATTTTTAGAATAGACAAGGCCGTAAAGTAGAAATTATTGATTGTATTATAAGGTAAAGTTTATAAACACTGACATCCATTTATGGCATGAAATACGAAAAAAATAGCAATCAAGGATTGATTTATGGTATTAGTTAAAAGTCGCAAACGAATTGCACCTATCGAGTACAGTAAACTGAAAGACACTGTTCCATGTACAACAATTTCCCACAGGTATCTGTGGAATATAGTATGTGAAGTCCAGCCTTTATTTCATTTCAAGCGCAAACAGAGATATAATTTTTGTTAATGTTACGTTAGGAATATTCTTGGTTATCTTAAAACTATATGTTACGTTTTTGTGGATATCCGTATTATAAGTACGTTTAATTTTTAAACCGGCTAACATTTTTTCTGTTTAGTCCAAAATCAAAACATGATTTATAATTTCCACGTAGTTTACCACTTTTTTTAAGTCTCCAGTTTGAACTAATTGGCTCGAGAATTTAAATTTTTAAATATTTATTTACACAGACTTAAGTTGAGCATTTAGGCGTTTAGGCCAAGAACGTTGCATTTGCTTAACAGATTTATTTGTTTTATAAACAATAAAGTAGGGTACATATGTATTTTTTTTCCTACTTTAAAACATTTTCGATAAATGGTCTATTCTACCAATCGGTGACAGCAAAAATAACTAGTTTTTAACAAAAACTGTAGTTACCTCCTTAACGCAACTGGAATTGTAATTAATCGTAGCACTACCAACCACAATTTGTGATAAACACTGAAAAACAGGCAGACAACGGACAAGTAATAGGCATCTGATAACTATTTCTAATAAATTATATAAACTTTTTTTATCAAACTCTAAAATTGGGATTGATTATTTTTAAAATTTTTGGCTACGGTAATAGTACAGTAATTCTGTCAAAGATGTTTATATGGATCCCAAGATATTGATGTTAACGTATCTTATTCTACAAATAAATATTTTATGTATATTTTGTACAGAGTTATCGAATATAATTGGTCCTACTACTCTATTATTCAAAACATCTCACCAAATACGAGCAGACTCACGGCCAGGGGATTATAATTCTCATATCTCGCAAGAAAGTAAACATTTATTTCTGTTTAAAATTTTAGCTGTTGAGAAAACTGACTCTGTCCAAACGTTGTTGTTGAAGAGTTGCGCATCTTGGTTCAGACATTAAATTGATATAGGCCTAAAGGCAATTGCTGGCTTAAATGTTGCACTGGTAAAACTTTGTGTTGGTGGTTACCAGGTTTTTGTAAAGTATTTTGAACCCTATAATATGTTTTATCATAATCTTCAACAGTATCTGTTATAAAAACATCCTAATTTTCTTAAATCAAGAAAAAAGTTTAATTTCCGTAATAGTAAGGTACATTCAAAAAGCAAAAAAGAATTTTTGGTTCAGGTTAGTTCAGGTTATTTTTTATTTTGCCTAACTCTTGAAATTAAGAGTTAGAAAGGTGTTCCAGTTATAATCTATATCTTTGCACATACAGAAGAAGATTTGTATAATTCCATTCTCTTTAATAACAAAAAAATCGGTCAAATAAATAAAGCATTTTATTAAAAATCTGAGATGCTACTTTTTGACCATTTTTGTCTATATTTACTTCACTACTCATTGCCGAGTTTTTATTTTTTGTTAGTGTTTAACAAATTCTGTAGACGTTTTTGAAAAAACAATTAAGCACAAGGCTTGATAAAAGATTAAAGACAAATATTATTCCAGGGACTGTCACCTTGAAATATATTTACCACTCAAAAAAATAAACTACGCAACACTGATTTAGTAAAGTGTCTTTTCAAGTTTTACCTAGGCTGTTTTAAAGAAAATTCATTAATCTATTTTAAATGATTTATTTCCTCATATAAATACAAAGAAACGATACTGTGGCGGATTCTTATACAAAATACTTTGAAACTTTTCTATGGACTAAGTTTAGTTTTAAGGAATATGTTTCAACTTCGAGAGTAATTTTAACAATAAAGTATTTTAAACTTTGTTGACTCGTTGTGTTTAAAAGTTTGCACCACTTGTAGCATAGACATTTAAATTTAAATTAATTGATGTGTTTAAGTTTAGCTAGTCGTTATCCGTAGTCCGTTTATTTGCCACAGTGAACTAGATATTTTTTGAATATTCGGTTTCTTATGCAAAGAAAATATGGTAGTGCTTGCAAAACTACAATGAATAAAATAAAAAAAAAAATTGTTACGGAGGTATAAAATGATCAGTGACTTCACAAAATACACCCCAAATGAGTTTTCTACAAAGTTTGTCTCCGAGCTTTATTGAAAACTGATGACCTTGAAATTTTTGTTTTTTTTATATACCAGATAAATTATTACAGGTAATACACTCGTGATAATTTTCGTTGAATCTACACCCTGTGAAGAACATTCCAGGATTTTCTCAAAATTTTTTAATCAGTACTTTTCAAGATGAGGAGGGGGGCAGAGATTTTTCGCGATTTTTTAAAAATAATACAAAGAAAAGTATACGCAAGTATTACTTTATATATATTTTTGAACTCGTGTTTTTACAAGCTTTCATTTGACACCCGGTCATCGAGACCTAGTAAAAAAAATTGTTTTTACTTTCGATTTCACCCTCCAAGATTAACCCCTCAATATTTAACTTTCAAAATTACACGCCTCTGATGAGGCCATCAATTCCTATATTAGTACCAAATTTCAACTTTTTATGTCAAATAGTTTCGGAGAAAATCGGGTATGACAGACGGACTGACGAATGAACGGACAGACACCGAAGCGATCTTATATAAGTCTTCCGTACGGAACACTAAAAAGAGAAATATTTAAGGGGATTAGTCTGGAACTTTTAAATGCTATACTTCAATTTGTAAAATTCAGGTATCATTATGTCATAAATTCTAAATATGCTTCACATGATAATCTTTGTACAAAGAAGCATGATTTTTTCTGTTAAAAATCTCGAACAAAATGAGATAACGATTATAAATCTGGTATTTGAGCAATAATACTTTAGAGAAGCCGGGCAAAAAGTTTACAAAGAAGCATAATTTTTTCTGTTAAAAATCTCGAACAAAATGAGATAACGATTATAAATCTGATATTTGAGCAATAATACTTTCGAGAAAGCGGGCAAAAAGGGTGGATGTCGTTAAATATTGTATAATTTGATTAGTATCATGAGAATATTTCTCGGTTTTTAGTTGTAATTAGCTTTCTTGGTGTTGTACGTATTTTTCAGAGATCTTAGAGCAGACTGTACTATAAATTACTTTATTTTTTATCATCTTCAGATTCAATAGAAATAGAATGTCCCTTCTTTTTCTTCGTTTGTTCAAGTTTTTTTTTTTCTGATTAATATGTCACTGTAAAATAATTATTATTTAAAATATCAAGTTATAGTGCTTGTTTTTTTTTAGAGTGGGCTAATCAGTACTGGTTCTAGGTCTGAGGAGTACTGAGTAAATTAATATATATATATATATATATATATATATAATATATATATATATATATATATATATGCGATTTGATGCCAAATGCCAAAATTGTAAAATGAAAAATGCATAAAAAATTACATATCTATTTAATTTAGCCAGCTTGTTCTCTATTCTACTTTTTATATATTTTAGGTGGAACTTTACAGACTTTTTTCATTCGTTTATGATGATTTTTCGAATTTTGTGTGGAGAATGGATTGAGCCTTTATGGGATTGCATGCGCTCGCAAAGTGATGAGGTAAGATATTAAAGAATAAATTCTATCAATAAAAAAGATGATTTCAATGGACTAACTTTAGAGTAGTCCAGTATAATGAGAAAGTAGATAATTTTATAAAACGTCAAAATAATTATCCCATGAATTTGAGCTATTTCAGCGAGTGTTCAGATCGCGAAAGTCGTATGTCTTTCGCAGAACTTTTACATCGTACTGCTTAAGTTGTGCTGCGTATACTTTGCGTTCGAACAAATTGTAGTTAATCATTCGTTTGTCAATGACAGAGGCAAAGTCGTTTTGTTTAGAATTAAGGTACACTATATAACCGATTCATTGGTTTTCGATTGCAATACTTCCGTATAACATTAACATAAAATCAGCAGGCGAGAACTGTGCGACCGTTGCGCGGACAATAGTGGACAAGTTATACTATAATAATATATATAATAAGTTAAATGACAATGCCGTCCAAACGACAAGCAAAAACAGAAAATAGAATATGGAGTTAAATATCACATGGGACGCGTCAAGAAACGTCAAGTTTTTTGTTGTTACGAAAGAAAAACGTTTTGTTGAAATTTCCACCTTATAATGATTGCTTATACACCATAACGATCTTTTTAACAATACTGTGTCTTCTTCTGATGACTTATAACTACTAAAGATTTAAACTCAAGTTACTGATACAAATCAGCAACATCATGTTATAAAATCTAAATACAGAAAACTATAAACTAATAGTAAGCTCACAGTGATAAAAGTTAAATAAAGATGAAATATTGACATGTAACTAGTCATTAAGAAATATGTCCTGTTTTTTATGTCTAAAGAATTTCTAATTACTTGGACCCAAGACATAATTTTCCATACGTAAACCTTTTAAATGAAATGAGTTGGTTTTACACTTATTATAATCCCTAAAATGTTCATTATTTCTTTTTTGAAATCATTCCTTCCTGTTTGTCCTATATACATTTTGTTACATGATATACAATTTACTGATAAACAGAATTTTATTTTTATTTTTTTGTTAGTTCTTTTGACTGTCTGTAGCCAATATATTATTTGTTTTAAAAGCAATACCTAGTTATTTTTTATTCAAAATTGTTTCAATATTGCTTGAAATCTTGCTTGTGTAGCTAATAGTTTTAAAATTATCATCTTAGTTGCGGTTAAATTTGGATATACTAAATTTAAAACTCTATTATATGTTTTCGGTAAAGAATTTTATGATTATTATTGCGCCAAAGCCATTGTTACCTGCTGTCTATTTTGTTAAGTCCTGTAGCAAAGTTTTTTGTTTGACATAAGTACAGAAATTAACCTACGTATGCAACTATTATTACCCGCAAATTTATAAGTATTTGGTTGAATGAATCTATTATGTACAAGGGTGGATGGATAAGTCTGGTATATCTCTACGAAATAGCGGGGAATTTTGTTACGAGACTCTTAACAAGCATGATTCTTGTAATCATTATGTTCAAAGTTTTAAACAGATGCAACGTTCAATTATTTATTGACATCGTAAGTGATCAATATTAAACGTTTCGTAGAAATCGATAAAGCTGAATATTGTGCATTCTTAAAACATTTTTATTTAAAGACTTCGGCCCAGATAGCAACGAAACTGTAGGAATTTGTTGGAAATCTGCACCAGCGCTCAAGATCATTTATTACTGGAAAAGTGAATTTAAACGTGGCCTAACGATCGTCGCCTTAAGCTTTGTGAGATTTCTGAGATGATAGGTATTTCATATTAACGGGTACATAGTATCCTGCATGAAGTGCTCAAAATAAAAAAGGTAAGGGCGCAATCGCTACTACATTTGTTGACTCCAGACTAAAACCGTATGAGGAGTTTGGAAAAGTTGCCGCGTAATTCAAAGAGTTTTGGCATCGTTTTTGACGGTAGACGAAACAAGGGTCCATTAGTATACCCTGAAGACAAAACGGCACTCAAAATAGTGGGTCGACGAAGATGAGAGTGCACCGAAAAAACAGTTTGATCGACGGGAAAAGTGATGGGAACTGTTTTTTGGGACTCACAGGGTATCATCATAATTTACTATTTGGAAGCGGTTAAACAGTGACTGGCTCTTATTGCGTAACGTTATTGGATCGTTTGCATAGTGAGCTAAAGCAGAGACGACCAAGATTAGCGAGCAAAAAAGTGCGCCTGCTCACACATCGTCCTTTACAATAGCAAAAGTGCACAAGCTGGGCTTCAAAATAGTTTTATACTTATTCTATTTTCCAGATTGGACTCAAAGTGATTATTTTTGTTTCCGAACCTCAAAAATTGGCTTAGGAAAAGAAAATTTCGTCTGATACTCCAATAAAAATGTTAGTTTTTTGCTAGACTCTAATGTAAGCTAATATATGTTGTTTATATTTTCTTTAGGAAACTTTCCATGGCCATGTCATACTCAACTTATAGATTTTCTCTATCTGTTACATTATTTACCTCTTTTACATTGTACCAATGACCATTAATACAATGTAAATTAGAAGTTTATAATTCACTTTTATTGAACTTCTACTGCTTCTAGCCTATTGTTAGTTTATAGATTCCTATATTTACATTCTATGACAAAATATTTCACATTGGTAATAGTAAAGTTGAGTTCAAAATCTTTAGTCGTAAGTAATCTGAAAACGACAGAGTGTTATCGAAACGATCGTCATGACATACGAGCTATCATAATAAAATGGAAATCTTAACAAAAAATGTATCAATTTAGATCGGATTTCTGTCAAGTATCAGCTAATTTCATAGATTACCTATTTATTTTTCTTTCTGAATATTCGAAGCCTTAAATAAATACCTTTTTCAAACTGATAATTTTGACATTGACATTAATTAATTAACTAGCTTACTAGAATTGCCAGTTCCGGAGAATTTTCAATTAAATCGGAGTACCACAAGGCTCTCCATTAACCCCACAGTTTTTAGTTTATTCACGTCAGACATCTCGAAGATAAAAAACACTAACTTATAAGCCGACGAAACCGCTATCACTGCAAACAATCAATAGGCTCCAGGCTCACTTGAACAAATTTTCGGTTTGGTTTAATCACTGTCAGATTCAAGTAAACAAAACAGAGACTCGGGGGATTTTCTTTTCCAAGTCGAGAATAGCTCCTCTACGCCTGCATAGCAAAAGAGTTAAGTACATATCTAGGCCTACTCTATAAGAAGAAACTGGTATGGATGCATGAGATTTCGGTTGCAATTGCTATCGCCCCGAAACAAAATGACCATTTACAAGATAATTATCAGTCTAGGGCTACTGGACAGTTGTCAGGCATAGATCCATATGTGCGAGATGCACAGAAGATCCGTAAAGGCCGTGCACTGCGGAAGAAAACAAGTGTCCATTCAGACGGTGCTTCAACACAGTAGCAAGCTGTAGCAGCAGAGTTCATGGAGAAGGCAGATCAGCATGCTAAGCCAACGATTCGCGAGGCCCTCAAAATGCCAGAGGAATGTACATTCGACCCAGTGATCCCATACCAAACACTTAGTGATGAAATAGGCCTGCATGCGGATACAAGATCAGACGAATCACTAACTATGAGAAGAAAGTGGTGGGGATGCGCAGCCATAGCCAAGAAGTCAAGTAATACTATAGATGTTATAGATGAAAAGACGACGAACTTTGCAAAATTAATGCATAAATTATTCATGCAGGTTTAGCATTATTACCGTTCCGTTTCGCCAGTATGAACACCCGTATGTCGTTATATAATTGACGATATAATTTGTAGATTTTCCATGCTAAATTTGACAATTTTTTTATATGAACTTTAAGAAAATCTTTTGAAATTAAAAGAATAAAATATGCGAGCTATTTCTCTCTAATAAACTATTAGAATGATTCTTATCTGACAAAAACTTGAGAATATATTCTTTATTAAGTTAGAAATAAAACCGCGTTTTGTAATTGTAAAAGTTTTCTGTTGGTGATTTTAAAATTAATAAATTTATTGAGCAAAGAACTGACGTTTCATTGGGCTTAAAAAAAACCTGAAACTATTCCGTTAAACATGTGAGGAAAGTGTTACGGTAGTAAGATCAAAAGTTTTCAATTAGTACAAATCGTTTAAAGAGGATAACAAAATAGGTGAAGACAAACCGAATTCTGGAAGACCATACACTGTAACCACAGAAGAACACACCAACAAAATAAAGGATCTTATATTTAGAAATCGCCATTGAACTATCAGAGATCTTGTAGACCTAACTGAACTGAATAAATATAATAGATTTTGAAGAAAGATTTGGGCTTGTCTTGCCTATTATCTCGTCTTGTTTTTTCTTAAAAAATATTGCCGTGTTAAAGTCGCTAAAGGTTTCTTTGGATTACGACTCAGAAATAGCACAACATTAAAGTGAATATCGTGCAAGTGGATTGTGCATCACAAAACCATAGCAGTGTGTATCTTTCTCCTGTCTTCCAAGCTAGAATTCCTACTCCAAGGACATCGTATTAAATATATAGAAGTTATAATAGTGGTTGCCTTTAAAGCAAAACCTAGTATAGTGTCTTAAAATTAGAAAAAATATTAGCATAAGTGTAAAGTACTAGGTAAAAACTTTGAGAGGTTTAAATAGATGTAGATAAATAAATTAGCAGTTCGTGTTTTATTTAATTAGTCGCCTTAATTTATGAACATAGGCTACATACATGTAACATTGTAGTCCTATTTTTTTTCCTTATTTTAAAAATGCAAAAATTTAACTATATTTATGTTTATGAAACAGGAAGATATACAGTGTTGGAATTTTCTAAGCTTTTATCATACAACAGCTTTTTAAGCAAAAATCAATCCAACACACACACAAAAGAATTAATTTCTCAAATTAATCGCATCGAGGATCAAACAATTACATCCATGATATAATGGATTTTTTAGGCTAAATTTAACTAGGCCAAACATCATTCTTATTAAATTTGTTGCATTCTTCAAATTCTATAATTTAATTGCTCGATACCAATATTGGTTAAAGCATTTTTTTTGCTCTTTATATAAATGCATTTAAAATTACTTCCTTATTTTAAATGATCCCTAGCAGAAAGGCTAGTGCGAGCCGAGTTAGCTCTAAAGTGTTCCATTTGTCGAATTATGATACAAGACACCAAAAGTTAATAAATAAAATACCAAAATTTCCAGAGTTATCGTAAAATATGAATTTAAACTTTAATTTTTTTTTTCATTTGTAGGGACCAGGAATATGCTTAGCTGTTTTTCTTCCGACTTTAGTCATGGGTAATTTTATGGTACTTAACTTATTCTTGGCCTTGTTGCTCAATAGTTTTAATTCTGAAGAACTCAAACATCGAAAAGAGGTAATTTTTCTATAATTTTTATATAAATTTCGAATATAATCAAATCGAATTCATATTTCATTTTAATCTGACACAAATTTTTCTATATATAAGTGAAAGTAAAGTAAGTTAGCGCATTTAGTGGAGTAAGTTAGCGCATTTAGTTGTAGCAAAACAAACATATTATAAAAAATTTCTTCGTTAGATGTAAGTTAATGAAATTAGAGCAGAGCATTTTCTACAGAAATAAAATAGTTCTTACTTCCGACAAGCGGGTAAAATAGAAAGCATAGAGGGGTAATATGATGTTTATTTAAAACAGTAGCGCATAAATTATTTATGGTAATCTCATTGTTTTTTGTAACCTAAAAATTATATTTCCATTTTTACATCTTTGGTACTTTTTGAAAATGTATTATAATTGAAAACTATAGAGCCACAATTAGTCACCTGGCGTTCATTATCTTGCCCCAAAGACCATCTTGGAGCAATAAATATGTACAAATTATTTCATTATATTTACCTATGCTTTAATTTCGTCTTTTACTTAATTAATTAATAAATAAATTTAATTTAAATAATTTTTCAAGATTTATTCTTTCAATTTTTTTGTAGACTAGAAAGTACCAATGTAACATTAATAAACATATTTCCCTACATTTAGTTGATCAAAAGTTAAGCGCTCTAACGCACTCCTAGTACTTTAGATATATAAAATAACAATAAAAAATGAACGACTTGAAGCGTCAAAAATTGACAAGCGGGGTGTCTCTATTCAGAATGTGGTGATCTGTATAAAACTAGATAATTCGGGCTATATTCTGCTAAACCTGTTAAATTATTTGATATGACGAATACTTGTAGATATACATTCCCTAAATTTTAATTTTTAATCTCTAAACGTAAATATAATATTTGGGTACTCATATTGATGTAAGGTATAATAATAATATTGACAATTGAATTCTTATATTTTTATTTTTTCGCATAGAGCTAGCATCTTTTATGTGCTAAATATTTGTACCATTTTTTTAAATACATTATTTATTGGACTTCTTTATAAATAAAAGATCCTATACCTTTTCTAACAATTTCTACTCTTACATGGCACAGTATTTAAAATCCATATACAGACTAAAATTATTTATACATTTTGTTTGATCTTTTAATTTTTACCATCCTAGAATTATGGATAGCCGTCTAAAATTTAAGTTAAATAATACTATCGTATGCCAAAGAAATACATAAACAAACAAATATAATTTGAAAAACTAAAAATTAAAAGAAACATAGCTGGCTACCAATAAAAAACACTGTAAGCTACAAGATCGTTATGATACTCTCTTAGGCAATTTATCTGTTAATACTAGCAATCGGTAGCATAAGATTCCCAAGAATAAGGAACAGAAATTCTATGTCTGTATTTTTTTCTCTTTGAAATACGCTTAACTCGCTTGTAAAATAAATTTTTTATCCACTTAGTGTTTTATCACTGCAACCCGATTATTTTATTATATACATCGTGTCCCATTTATCGTATATCACTTAGTTTCCTCCTTGTAAAAATATACTAAGGTAATCTATAAGTCATCAGACAATCTGAGGAATATCTTAGGAAATCCCAAAGATAAGATTCCTAATTGTGAGAAAAGTGGAATTTATAAAATTAGTTGTAATGATTGTGACAAAAATATGTTGGGCAAACTAAAAGGTCAATTAAAACACGATTTAAAGAACATTTAGCACACTTAAAATACAGTAGAACAGAAAAGCCTAGTATTGCCGAACATGCCCTTGAAGCTGATCATACTGTAACATTAGATAATCTAAGATTAATAAAAAATGTATCTGATAGGAGATTGTTAAGCGCATACGAAAGTATGGAAATCATAAAATGTAAAAGTAGTTTAAATAAAGACAGAGGGCCTATTCCTTATAGTCCCCTCTACTGGTTACTTGACCGGAATTGATGGCCTTGCCTATGTCATTAGTTCCGCTTGAGTAATTCAAGGGTTAGGCTAAGTATAAATAGGGTAGATTTGTAGTTTAGCTTTAATCAATCATCGCTCCTGATGAAGCGTCGAGTGCAAAAATAAAGTGTTTGGTGTAGTGGTGATATATACTGAGTAGTATCATTGTGCCAAAGATTCCACATTCCCAACTTAAGTACAAATTTAACAAATGTTTCAGTTTATCCATGGTGTAACTTAAAATTACCTGAACATGAACTAAACTTTGACAGTATCTAGTTTGGCTAAGTGAATCTTGGCTAGTCAAAAACAATCCTAAATTTAAGTACTACTTAATATATTTAATGTTGTATTTCCTGAGCTAATCTATGCGGACCTCTATCCGCGACTAACAAAAATTCACCTAACATCCCTAAAAAAAATCATCTCGAAATTAAAGTTAGTCCAAGTAAATCTAAATTAAGCTATATTTGAATTATTTATTTATATAATTAGCTCATCTGAATTAACCTTGGCTAAACGAATTAAAAACAGTTAGTTTACGTTAGTGCAAATGAGTTTAAATTAAACTAAATATAAATGAAAAAGTATTTACTTTGTTTACTTGTTTAATTCACTACATAGTGACTTATTTAACAAAGTAACTACTTTTTCATTTCTAATGATAATGTACAGTAACAAAGTAATGTACGTTTCAATAAAATATTAAACTAACTAATTTATAAATTACATTATAATTAAAATTATTTAAAGTAACTTAAATAACATTTGTATTAGCGGTTTGTTTGATTAGGGGAATTTTGTCTAGTCTTGAATAGGGTTTAGTTCACGTAATTTAAATTCCAATTAATTTATTATTATCTGTGTAAGTTGAACTAATCTATGTTAGGAACTAGCCTAGATCCATCTAGCAATACTAACAAATTAACTTAAAATTCCGTTTTTTCTGAAACCCATCTATCGAAAATTTTGTTTTCTATATATATTTCTATTAGAAGATTTGGCTTCAAAAAACTTTATATTTGAAAATTGTTTCTAATATTGTATCAAAGATTCTGATTGGAAAATTTTGTTTTGAATTTGAATTTTTCAGGAATCCAATAAAAATTATAATGCGTTATTTTGACACACCGTATAAATCAGTTATATGAGCTGTAGCTATTGTTCATGCACTATTTTACAATATTCATGTAAATAATAGTTTTCCATAGGTGAAGGGCTTTTTAAATCTTTTTTGTGTGACATATCCTGTGACAGATAATGTGTATCACTTATATAAATAATACTTCTCGTACCTATATTATTTTATGTCAGACATTTAAGTAAACGTTTTCTTCTGGAGCATAATTTTCGGAGTAAATTATAGCCTATAACATGATTTTATGTTGATGTAAAATTTCGTGATAATACCTACAGCCCTTTTCAAATAATACCTTAATAAACAAATAAATAAAAAGTAAAGAGTCTACAAATGATTTATTTTTAGCCTCTATATATATATATTAATCAGTTTTTTTTTCGAAACACCTTTCAATATACATCAACTCCTGTTACTATTTCCTTTTATATGCGGATAGACTTTCTACCAATAAGAAAACAAAGCCTTTAAACATCCCAAAATACTTAATGAAGCTTTAAAGATAAATTATTTCTATATGAACCGGATAATCGCTGCCTTCCTTCTACAAGATTTATGTTTGACGTTAATTGTGTGATAATAGAAGGGTTGCGATAAATCTTAATCTTTCTAATATTAAGCCTTTGTATACACAAGCAATATGTGCTATATGTTTGTTATTTCTGTAATTAAATTTGTTTGCCTAAATATTAAACTCATTCAGGGTAATTTGTTCAGGACTTTTTAAATATTGTGCTCCAATTTATAAAATTTAAGTTTTATTATTATGTTGTAACTTGTTATAAAAAATAAATATATAAATAAATAATATAAATATAATATTATATAAATATATAAAATTATTAATTATTAAAATTATTATATAAAAATAAAGAACATTTTTGATTAAATTTCAGAGCATTGTATGAAGAGAATATGTCATTGTTTTCAACGCATTTTGTAAAGTGAAATTAAAAAAAAACTAAAACTAAAATGTTCTCTTCATCGTTTTAAAGGTAAAAATTATATGGGTATACAGAAGTTATGTTCACAGCCTTTAATAAAGTTGTCGAATGTAATATTTTGTCTTGTAAACGTTTACTATAATTAAACTAAAATTGTACAAAAACTTCATAAAAAAAGTAAAAAATAGTATCTTCTCTTAAATTTAAAATGTTAGTACTCACCAATAATATTAGTAAAAGAAGTATTTGCTGTTATCTAATACACAAAATATAATTCGGAAATATACAAAATTAAAAGTAAAATTTTGAAGATGCCCCAAGTCACGCTCGCCTTTTTATTTGGCAGTAGTTAAGTAGTAATTCACACAAACTTGCTTAGGTGCAGTGTAATATTATTACTGTAAAATAAAAATAACTATAGTAATTTTCTAGTGTAGGAGCTAGATTATGAAAGAGAGCAACTAACATATTTTGCATCTCCTAATAGGCTAGTAAATTCTATTTTCGACATTAAGTTTTATTTAATAAGTTAAATTTACGAATTATTTTTTTTATGTATTAAATATTAATTACTTTTTGCTCAGGTTTCTTGTGTTTTTCGTTTAAAGTAACAACAGCAAAGAGTTCTTTTGTTAATTATATTTTCTTCTATAGTATCTACACGTAGTAACTTACTAGAATAAGAGGAGATAATATTTTGTAACTTTTATCATTTCTTTGAAGTTTATTTATTCATTTTTAGTGTTCCGTAATTTGGCACAAATATAGGAATTGATAGCCTTGAAAGCTAAATTTTGATATAAGGGGTTAGTTATGGGGGAGAAATCGGGAGTGAAAAAAAAAATTTGCCAGATCATCGAGTGGGGTGTTAAATGAGTGCTTGTGAAAACACGAGTTCAAAAATATATATGATGTATTACTCGCGCAAATTTTTCTTCGTAATATTTTTTAAAAATTACTGTCCCCCTTATCTCGAAAAGTGCTGATCAAAAAATTTTCAAAAAAAACCTAGAATATTCTCCATAAAGTGTAGATAAAACAAAAATTATGACGAGTGCGTTACCTTTGATAATTTATCCGGTATTTAAACAAAAACAAATTTTTCAGGGTCATCAGTTTTCAACCAAGATCAGAAACAAACATTGTTGAAAACTCATTTAGGGTGTGTTTTGTGAAATCTGATGATTTTATACCTCTATAACAATTTTTTTACGGAATACTAATTACGGCAGTCCGACTTGCACTTGGCCGGTTTATTTAATTTTAGCTTTATGGTTTTCTTTTTGGCTAAGAAAGGTAAGGAGGATACTTACATATACTTTATTTTTATTAAACAAAACGGTAAGGGGTTAGCTGAAAAAGTGTAAGTGTCTGACATATATATATATATATATATATATATATATATATATATATATATATATATATATATATATATATATATATATATATATATGTATATATATATATATATATATATATATATATATATATATATGTATATATATATATATATATATATATATATATATATATATATATATATATATATATATATATATATATATATATATATATATATATATATATATATATATATATAGTTTCATTTTCGACTATATTTTATTTTATAGCAGAACCCCTTGTCAGACACTTACACTTTTTCAGCTAACCCCTTACCGTTTTGTTTAATAAAAATAAAGTATATGTAAGTATCTCCCTTACCTTTCTTAGCCAAAAAGAAAACCATAAAGCTAAAATTAAATAAACCGGCCAAGTGCAAGTCAGACTGGCGCAATTAGTATATATATATATATATATATATATATATATATATATATATATATATATATATATATATATATATGTATATATATATATATATATATATATATATATATATATATATAGATATATATATATATATATATATATATATATATATATATATATATATATATATATATATATATATATATATATATATATATATATATATATATATATATATATATATATATATATATATATATATATATATATATATATATATATATATATATATATATATATATATATACTACTGTCAGGAAGTATTTGCCCATCTAGTTATTTCAGTCCCAAGATAACAAAAACCCAGAAAATATATATTTTTTTATTTTTAAGAAATTATTATTTATTTTCACATTATTTACAGTCTGGAAAATTTTTTGTTTTTAATTACCGCTTTACAGAGTTTGGGCATTCTGTCCAGTAGTTTCTTCGGTTATTTTAACCCATTCTGCTTGTAAAAGTTCCCACAAGTGGTTTTCTGATATTGGATTGAGTTTTCGAACACACCTGTCCAAATGGTCCCACGGCAATTCGATGGGGTTCAAGTCGGGTGGTTCTGGAGGTTAAGTCATCACTCCCAGGACGCCATCGGATTTTCATTGGTCCAAAAGTTCTCTAATTTGTTTAGCAGAATGTTTAGGGCCGTTGTCATTCTGAAAAATAAATTTCCCCTGACAAATATTTCTTCCAGAAGGAAGCATTTGAGTTAGTAAGATTTCTTGATACTGTTCTTTTCGCATGATTCCTTCTATCCTAAAGAATTTTCCAACTTTACCATTGCCAAAACAACCCCAAATCATTACTGAACCTCCACCATGTTTACTGTAGGCAACTGACAGGCTTCCAACATTCTCTCTCCAGCTGACCGCTGCACGTAAACTCGTCGATTTGAACCTAAAATTTCGAATTTAGATTCGTCGCTCCAAAGGACGGAATTCCATTGTTCTGATGTCCAATTTTCATGTTCTCGGGCCCATTCTAATCGTTTATGTTTATTCACTTACCTGAGAAGTGGTTTCCTCACTGCAACTCTCCCATGTAGTCAACCTTTTGCTAACGTGTTCTTCACGGTTGTCACGTTGATGGGGATGGGCCGCTCCACCTTTACTTGAGCCGTGATTTCTGGTGCGGTTAGGCGGCGATTACGTCTGCTGGACATTCTTATAGCTCTGTCTTCAGCGGGAGTCGTTTTTCGAGGCATTCCTGAACGTTTTTGGTTGAGAATTCCATATCCCGCAAAAAATTTTTGTACGATGTAGTCCACCGTTCTCCTTGGCATACGCATATCGCTCCCAGTTTGTCGACTCCAGTGACCATTTTGATGTCTCCCAATTATCAAAGCCCGATTTTCAACGGAAACTTCTTTCGTTTTCGGCATTTTCATAAAACAATTGAGCCTGTATCAGTGACATGGTACTGTTTGGGAATGGTTAATTTCCAAAAGGGCAATGGTATTTATAGTATAGTTTTTATCATAAAATGTCACTAAGAATTTCCATAATCCCTAGAAACTTGAAATGATTTCTTACTTCAACTGGAATTCTCAGAAATCTCCTCAAAACGATTATCATGCAAAACTTGGAAATTTATTCTAATTGGTTTTTAATTTGTGATTTCACCAGAAAGGCTTATCTAAACAATTTTATGATGGACACTTGTTAAGAACAATTAAATTTACCTAATATAATAAAAGGGTTTAATTAGGTATTGAATTTTGGCAGTTACATTGAAATTTCTAAGTGGGCAAATACTTTCTGACGGTAGTGTAAATATACAGGGTTTGTATAAAAAGTGATGAGACCAAACTCGGGAAAACAATGTATTGAAGATAACGCTACAAACAATTAAAATTCTTCAAAGTACGATCCTTGGGCGTCGATACACTTCTGCCCAAGATTTTTCCACGCTTACGTATTAAGTATTAATTACCTCCAAGGCGCCTTGGAAATCCTTTTCCGGAATGCCTTCAAGCAGCGCGTCGAAAATTAGAATTTATGAGCCTATTAGGAGATTACAAAATATCTTAGGAAACAGCCAATATTCTTTTGCTAATATTATTACTAAGTACTAACTAATTTAGGAGAAGATATTATTTTGTACTTTTTGTATGAACTTTCTTTTTTTAGTTTCAGTTTAATTATAATAAATTTTTTCATAAAAATGTTTATTTGGTGATATTTGCAAAACAAAATATTACATTGGACAACTTTAATAAAGGCTGTGCACATAATTTGCGTATACCCATATAATTGTTACCTTTAGAACGATGTAGAGAAAATTTTACGTTTATGGTTTTTTTTTGAATTCATGAGACAGGGATGGGAAGGGGTATATGGATACAAAAACTGTGCCTTTAAGGAAAAACAGAATATTAAAGGCGGAAAGAAAAACTTTTTGATGAAGAAATTAAACTCTTAACACAGTAAACTAAAAATCGATGCCCGGGGGAGAGAGAGTTTTCACAAAAAAATCTTGTCCTTCAGTGAAACCATAAAACTGTACACCGCCTTTAAAAATCTACGACCGACAAAAGAAGATTTTTCATAAAAAATTCTACCTTCAGTGGTCGTCTAAAAATTTACACTCAATTTAAAAATCGATGACGGCGAGGGGGATATTTTTCCTGTCTATAGTAGAACTCTATAAACTTATACTAAGTTTTAAAATGGATAACCGGACGGTAAATATTTTTAACTAAAGAGAACCTCCAATAAAACGCCCCGTTTCTAAGGAACGTAAGGGGCATATCCGCCACAGATTTGTCTTTTCTAAAATAACTCAATTTTCATTTACTCTGATAGACCTAACAAACGTCGTTATAAATAAATATTATATAATAGTAAAGAAGTGATTGTTAACTGTAGTCTTGTGTGACGAGTTTAAAAGATACATGTCATATGACTCGAATAAAAAAAGGTTAGACTCTATTTCTAAGTTTAATTATTCTAAATAGTTTACTACTTTTGTTCCGAATTCTTGCCACTGTTATTATTATGAACAGTTTCATAATTTTATCCATTTAAAAATATTTTTGGGCATAGTCTTTTTTCTTCTTTAGGTGTGGAAAACTGAAAAGTTAAGTTATGATTTTTACATTAATTCAAATTATCAATCAAATAATCGTTCAAAATAATATATTTAATTTAGCTAGTTAAATGACACTCTGACGTTAGTATATGAATTGATTTCGACCTCATAAAAGTTTTAACAGTTATTTATAAATCAAATTACAAAAATAATATTTTGTCGTACAAATAAGCATGATTTAAGACGAAGGTGTAAGGGGAGTCCTTATCGGTCCAATAAGAACACTGCTACTTTCCGACTGTAATGCTTACAAAATTGTTTGTGCATGCATATACATCAATACAAAATTAATAGACATTGATTTGTCCAAAGTTACATGACAAATGCGATATATATTGATAAAATACCTCTTTGCCTTGGTGACGCTATGCAAACTTTATTGTTGTGGATCACAGTACATCAAAATTTTATTTTCTTTTCTAATTTTATGACATACTGAAATAGGATAAAAAATTTATTGGTAATTTTACAGTTATTGGGCGCTATGCTAAATTTTACAATATTCTCAGGACATACGTAGTTTACGAATATAAAAATGAAATTGGCAGCAAGACAAATTCCTATATAAATGAAACGCAGTTAAAATAAATAAACTGTCTAAAAGTGAAATAAACTAAACTCAGACAACATGATGATTAAAATCCAATTTTAGGAAAAATGTTCGTAATTTGTGTGAAAAAAGAAGGGTAAAATGGAAAAAAACCAAATAACTATATACTAGTGTAAAGCATTTTTTTGGAAATATCTCGAAAAGTTAGCCTTGCCGCCAAATTTCGCCATATGTAAAATCCACTACCCAAAATATATATGTCCTAAAAAGTTTTAAAATTCGGCATAGAACCAGATAACTATAAAATTACCAACACATTTTGCACAGTACTGCGTAGACAGCTATTTTTGGTTGATTTAAGAAGTGATAATTTGACAATTGATGCTTAAAAAAGTTATTTGAAACATATTCTGTACACAAGTAACCCTGTTATCGTATAGATCGTACCTTTTGCAACAGGTATGCAATATTTTCACATAGGTATAATATTTAACGAACTATAAACGCAAAAATCTAAATATCGACCTAACAGATTATACGACTCGTGTTCTTAACGTGGCAATATAAAATTACCTCAAAATAATTGTAAGCAAGCACTGTTTTCCGCTCATAGAATTCCTGTTTATAACTAATTATGTCGTAATAGGAAGTTGGCGATGAATCTAAGTTGGCGCAAAGTTTTCAAAGGATAAGGGACCTTGTCAGAACCCGTCGCTTTCAAGAACAACGGCAAAACGAAAACAATTCCCGGTTAGAACAGATCGTTAGAGAAGTTATGCAAAGGCACGCTGAAGAAGAGGCAATGAAAGCAGGTTAGTAAAAGCCAATAGAAAATTCCTTATTAATTACTATTGTAATTTTACCATTTTTTTTCAAAACATGTATTTTAAAAAATTTTAGATTTTAAGATTATCTAATAAAAAATATTACTTGAGTTTATACTTGTTCCATTTTAAAGTTCTTTTCTTATGATGAACTAGGTGGCCCTAATTAACGCCATATGACTAAAATATCAATAAAGAAACTAATATCTTCTTAAGATTACATAAGATTGTACAAAATAAATATTTTAAAAAACCAAATTATTAAATTTATGTAAAACCAAATGGGAAGCAAGACTGCCACCTAGTACCAACTTAATAAAATAACGTGAACATTATAATTATAACAAAAAATTAGCTTAATTTTTTTTAAAAATTCATTTGAAATTTATTTGTAACCACGGAGTTATTCACATGATGTATGATCAAAACAACATTAACCTAACCAAAAAGAAAAATATAGCAGACACTACGATCTGCCCCTAAATTTTGTTTCGATGATAATAAATACACTTTTTTTACAAAAATTAAAAAACATTTTTATAAAGGATATTTTTAGTAGAATTAAAGAAGCAGTGATTCGATTGTACAAATATTACACCTTGCAGTATTACAAGAATATATGTATATGTATATATATATATATATAATATATATATATATATATATATATATATATATATATATATATGTATGTATATGTATATGTATAATATATATATATATATATATATATATATATATATATATGTATATATATATAATATATATATATATATATATATATATATATATATATATATGTATATGTATATGTATATGTATATATATATATATATATATATATATATATATATATATATATATATGTTTATATATATATATATATATATATATATATATATATATATATATATATATATATATATACATATACATATACATATACATATACATATACATATATATATATATATATATATATATATATATATATATATATATATATATATATATATATATACATACATAAGCGTCTATTTTAAATGATGCTACTGTTGTTAGGTTTAAGACGGTAAGAACTACAAAGTCGCTTATGTTAGAAAAGTTGGCATTTACAGTGTTGCAAATCGTCTTTTCGTTTCTGAGGTATTGAAAAAGTTCAGAAATCGCCATAAACAATTTCAAAAATAAATCAAAAACTGAGTTATTGTTGCAATTTTTGGTTTGGCACCCGCCACTGGTTGTTATTTACGCGGGTCGGGCCGCTTCCTTGTTTGACATTTTTGACGGACGGATGTTTAGATTCTGCTCCCAGAAAGTTAAACTTCTTGTAAATTGTTAGACTTAATTATATTCCGTAGTTACAAATAAATGTTAGTGAATTTTGCTAGCTAAACACTAGGACGAAATGTTTCTGCGTTGAATGGGGATCAAGGGGATCTAGGGAAGTTTCAGTTAATTCGGGAGAAAGTAGGCAGTTGATAGCTTTTCAATAGAGTACGGTTAAATTATCTTAAATAAATCTAAATGGAGTTCGTGATAAGTGGTTAGAGTTTAAGGACACATTTGAAAATCTGATAAAAACATGAAAATAGGTAAAATTCAATTATCTACGAGCATCTTTAATGGATTCTGCTAAATGTCTTATACAATTTGTTGAATTCAGTGCAGCAAATTATAATATAGCCTAGGAAATATTATGAAAGAGATATGATAATAAAAGAGTCTTAAAGCAGAATTATCTTACAGGTATTTTTGAGCCTTTTTTCCTTTGAAAAATGAATGTTCTGAGAGTTTAAGAAATTTGGATCATACGGTTAATAAAGATTTACGTTTCAGTACGAATCATCATAAACATAATTTTCTTAGTGCGGCCCTGATTTTTTAAGAATCGAACAAGTTAACACGTTCTTTATACCATACTGGGTTTTACAAGACTATATGTACTTTTGTTCTCTAATAAAAAAGTGAAATTACAAATAATATTTATTGTTTATTTATAGTGCTCATATTTTACAGATCATCGAATTATTTTATCAACAATTATATACCTTACAAGATAAAAGAAGAGAAATCAACATACCAAAAGTCCTGAATCAGGGGTCGGAGGATATCCCAGACATCACAGAAGAAGAAATCACATCAGCCTTGAAGGACGTGAAAAATAACAAAACTCCGGGTGAAGACAATATTGTAGTAGAGGCAGTCAAATAGGGAGGACAAGAAATTATCAAATCTCGCAAAATGTTATACATAATGCCTCCTGGAAGGAATAACTCTATCGCTATGGAATAATGCAACTATCGTCATCATGCATAAAAAAGGAGATACTTCAGACCTTACAAACTATTAACCGAGTTTTGTCTTTCAAAAGAACAGGCAGGTTTCCGCTCGGGGTATGGAACAAACGACCATCTGCTTACAGTTAAAATCCTCATTGAAAAATGTATAGAATATAATAAGCCTCTTGTGCTAATATTTGTGGACTTCGAAAAGGCTTTTGGTTCTGTAAATTACTAGAGACTTTGGGAAGCGCTTGCTGAGTGTAGTATTGATCATCGATATTCCAATGTAACTAAATACATATATGAAAATGACACCACTTATGTCAAAACACAAACTAACCAATCCACCAGCAAATTTTGAATCGGAAGAGGAGTACGGCAGGATGATACGCTTTGTTCCAAGTATCTCGTAACACTTCTAGAAAGTATTCTACAATCAATAAACTGGGAAAGAATGGGACTTAACATTGACGGTGAAAAGTTAAATCACCTATGACCGATGACATTGTCTTAATAACAGACAAAATACAAGAAGCACAAACTATGCTGCACATGCTTCAGGAAGCTTCAGGAAAGGTTGGTCCAAAAATCAATCTATCCAAGACCCAGTTTATGACAAATCTTGTATTAAGCGACACTATAAAACTGAGTAACGTAGAGATATAGCAAGTGCATTAATATAGATACCTGGGACATGAAATCAGCATAGGACTAGATAACCAAACACATGAAATTCAGTGGAAAATAGGTCTCTCCTGGACTGCATATGGTCTATGTATTCAAATCTAACCTTCCTATGTGTTTAAAAAGAAAAGTATTTGACAGATGCATACTCCCCGTTCTTACGTATGGAGCTGATACTCTCACAGTGACGAAGAAAAACATCAATAAAATATGTGTCATGCAACGAAAGATGGAGTGGCCAATGTTAGGCTTTAGTCTTAGAGATCGCATCTCAAATCACATTAACAGGAAGAGACAAGACTGTATAAAACGCAGTCAGATTCATTCCACATGTTCAATGGAACTGGGCTGGGCATGTTGCTGGGTTTAAGGATGGACCATGGAAAAAGAGAATTATAAAGTGGCGATCAAGATCAGAAGCCTATCGGAGTAGGGGTAGAACAACAAGTCGGTAGACTGATGATTTGAAAAGAGTGGCTGTAAATTGGATACAAGCGGCCCAGAGCGGGAAAGAGTGGCAGTATAAGATGATGATGACGATCATGATGATGATGATAGTGTTCTTAATTAACTTAGAAGAATGACAAAAATTAATCGGGACAAAAAAACTAAAAATGTCTTTAAGTTTTCGCATATTTATATTTACAATAATACCGAACGAACTCATTCAAAAAATCGATTGAAGCTGATACTAAACTTAATATACCAAAATTTCTTTGTACCTATTATAAAACGAGATACATTATTAACTACAATCTTATATCTGGAAAATTTTGTAATTCATTATTTAAAATTCAATCAAAAAAATAGGGCCCTACCACTCTTCAATGAAGAATGCCTAACTAAACATTAAGCCCAAATCGTTGTTTGAATGCAGTTTTCGAATTAAAATGCTGGTTTCCTTGGATCCATCCATATTGGACTATCCGTTTTTATAAAACCTGCACTTGTCTGATCATAAAATTTTGTTACTTAAGTTTTCGTGTTGTCTTTTTTTTACGAAGAATACTCCTATAGAATATGTGCCTTCACCGATAATACTCTTATTGTAGATGTTGCACCTTGATAGGGTTTAAAATTGTTATGACGTAAAATTTTCTTTGAAGAATTATTGCTCACCCCACTTTCTTTTTCAATTTTGCGCAATGAAACATTCTTGTTATTATAGCACATATAATTTACGTAAAAAGTATTGCTAATAAATTAAGAAAATTACCTAATTTATTAATCTCGTTAATACTGCCTTCTAAAATTACGATTTTTTATTTCGCGTTCTTTGAAATAATCTAAATTTCATTTTGTCGAACTTTACAAAATATCTGCTATTTAGTACTGTCCTCTGCGGATAAAGCTCGCTATACATTTAACGTGCGTTATTTGAATTAGACATACACCGTGTAAAAACCACAATCGTCTATTTTTTTTTGTAAATTTCATTTTAACAAATTATGTAGCATAAAAATTCAAATAATATCGAATAATTCGTGATTTAGTACGAGGGTTGTGATAATGACAGTCAATTAAAAAATATATTTTTCGTAAACACAACTTTTTGTCAAATTTTTTTACGTGATTTAGTAATGGTCAATTAAATAGAAAACTTTTGTGATTTTACAATGGAAAAAATCGAATATCGAGCAGTGATCAAATATTTGTTTTTGAAAATGAAAACAAATGATGAGATAAAAGCAGAACTCAGCGAAGTTTATGGAGACTGCACCTTCGTTATCGACCCTAAAATATTGAACAATTGAATTAAAACGCGGCCGTACAAGCATTTTTGATGAAGAACGTCGAGGTCGTCCAAATGAGGTCACTACATCAGAAATGGTTGAAAAATCCATATGGTAAATGATCGGAGAGTAAAAGTGCATGAGATTGCTGAGACTGTGGACATAAATGGATACAGAACATTTTTACAACTTATTTGGTTATGAGAAAACTTTCCGCAAGATGGATGCCGCGATTGCTCACAATTGACATTAAATACGCACGCGTGTCACCTTTAAAAGAACGTTTGGTGATGTTAAAGTGCAATCCGAATGGTTTTTGGCGTCGATTCATAACCGTTGACGTAATATGGATTCATCACAGCACTTCAGAGAGGCAAAAAGAGTCCAAACAGTGGGTTTTCCGCAGCGAACCGGCGCCGAAGAAGGACAAGGCGACTTTATCGGCCAACAAAGACATGGCCATAGTATTTTAATGGGGAGTATTATGTCAACTTATTGAATCGTTTCAACCATGGTGTGAAAAAAAAACGTCCGCCTATGCGAAAAAAAAACTCTTTCATCAAGACAATGCACGCGTACTCACTGTGTACATTGTCATCTCCATGGCAAAATTCCATGAGTTAAGATACGAATTGCTCTGAGTAAACGTAACATGCGTACCAACTTTTTAATTTTGGTAATGTTAACTATTAGTTTTTTCTTAGAAGGTTACAAAACCTGTGGTAAGAAAGTTACAATTAAAATTAAACTCTAAAATTTTTTTAAATAGAGGAATTTCAATGGTAACATTGCAAAAAATTAAAAAATTGATTGCTTGACGACAAAAAAGGATGTAGCTTCTTGAAATAAAACCTTCTGTCCCATTTCTTAAAGATATGATATATATTTATGTTTCGCTAGCTCTGAAAGATCATTTCGTAAATGGTTTTCCCATTTAAATAATCAGGACTGCATTTATATTTATTATGGATAATTCACACGGTGGGATACAGAATCAAATAATACATCGTTATATTCAAGCTAAAAAAATGCTTTGCTAAAGTGAAATGAAAAATCCATTTCTATAATGAGATAAATCATTAAAATTGCATAGCCTTAAACATTTACAAACTCATCTTTCTTCCTTAGAATCTCAATAAAAGAAGACACACAACATTAACCCCAACTTAAATTAAAATCCATAAACGTTTCATAAATATGTGTTACGCTTAAGATTTAAACCTTATTTACAAAATAAGTTGGGAATGTGGAATCTTTAGCACCATGTTAGCTTTATCAGGAGCGATGATTGACTGACTTATTTACAAAGATTTTAGTACTAGTCCTAAATTTAGTCAAAAGATCTAAAATTAAATCACTATTTAGAACCTGGCGGTATCGAAACACTATCAATCACTTGCTCGTGTTAGTTTTTTTCACAAATTCTACGTTGGTATATGGATAGTTTCTCTAGGAAACACAAATTATAATTATTCAATAGTTTCATACTTTATGCTGCCACGTGACACAGTAGACGATTCATATTGACATAGTTAAGTTGTATTCTGTAAGCATAATGTTTTCGATTCAACTATTTGCAAGATTTCAATCGAAGATGTTACCGGTTGGGCACATTGCCAATGCCAAATGCTGATCTAAACAGGCTTGCAAGAACCCCTTCTTTCAGCGCTCTCTCTTATGAATCATATTTTTTTAATATTATTGGCAATTAAATAGTTTCCATTAGTTTTAAGAGCAGTACCCCAGGTCCTAGAGGGTATTTGGGTTTTCAAACTTTTATTAATTTAATATCCTCGAACTGAAAATAAACAATGCTAGGTGAAAATACGATGCTGTCATGACAAACCTAAATTGTACAATTTAGGTTTGTCAGCTGACTATGAAGCACATATAATTATCCATTTAATTTTAATTTAATCTTGCTCTTGAGTCTTTTCTCTCTGTAATGAAGTCCACAAACATAAGCACGTTTGTGGAATCAATTGACAAAATTATGTATTCTATATTTCCCATGACTTTGAAGCTTTAATTTATTTTTTATTAATTATAATTATAAGTTTTCAGTAAATGATACACATACTTTTATAAATTTCCATAAAAATGAAATGAAAGCGTTTCGTAAGCACTTAAAATCGAATTATATTCTTTGGTTGGTATTTAAGTTAATTTATGGAAATTATAATTGATTGGCAATAGGCAATTTAATTGGACGCATCCCTAGTGAAAAGTTTTTTTGACCTTTAGACCAATTAAAAATTTTTTAAAAAATGTACTGTGAGATTTCACGCTATCTACTCTTATTAGAAACGCGGAGGTGGTTGGTAGTGGTGCCCATAAAATTCCAAGGGATCAACATCAAAAAATTAAAAGTACGAAACAGTTTTTTTTTTTTTAAATTAGTATTTATTTAGTTGGTTACAAATACAATTTTTACTTCGTAACAATTTGAAATAAACTTGTAACAATTTTTCCGTTATTGAATGCTTTTGTGTGTACGAAGTAGAGTTTTTAGATAAAGTGTTCTGCTAAGGTTAAGAAAAAAATTAGAAGGACTTTTCATTTTTTAGCCAGGAAGGATCACGAAAAAATTCAACTTTTTTCTCAACTGTTCCAGTAAATGATTCTAGTTCGCTAAATAATAATTCCCAATCCTTTAAAGGGGATTTGATACCCCAAAATCCAAGTACAACATACTTGGATTTTCACTGACTCATCAGTGGGGTGGTTTGATAAATTGCCATTAGAACGTATTTAATCCAAATGTAGTCTTTTGGTCCATTTTCGCATCACCAACCTTGTGTTTACTGAAATCACCATATTGAATACCATTGAGGTACTAACGTACCTCCACTGAAACAACAAAATATCCGGACTACATAGCATTGCAAGATATGTTATTATTGCAAAAAAAAAAACCAATATTAGCTACCTTTTTTCCCAGAAAGAACAGATATTTAAAAAAAAAAAAACAGTCGGTTGGTAAAATGCATCAGTTAATTAGCTCTGGCTGACATCAACCGTACCTGCCCTCTGCCGGGGACCCTTCACAACACAGAAGGGTAAAGAGATTCTTGGTAAAGGAACAGTTACAGTTTGCAAAAAATCACCGACAGCACAATAACTAAGAGTCGGTCATGTTTAAAACAAACAATATTAAATATTAAAATTGAACAAAGTCCATATTTAAACAGTTGCCTACTATTTTCCCACCTGTGAAACCATCTCGGGATGCTTAAAATTGTTTGTTGTTTAATTTTTGTTTTATTTTTGATAAATTTCAGCGGAATTCCAAAAATCACATCAGCACTTTCCGAGAGACAAACGAAGTTATCAAGAAGCAATGAATAGACCAATTTCAATTATTAGCTACGATCTGCCAGATTATCAAGTAAGTTATTGAATGCACAAGCCCGAATTAATTTAAAACTTACGCAGAAGAACATATTTTTTTGACCGCCTTTAGCTTTTGTACATTTTATTTAAAATGAGAGATGCTTAGCAATATTTATTTTGGTTCCAGTTTTTTTTTGTTTGCGCCTTAAAAAACAACGCTACCGCGACTTTCAACAGATCATCTAGGAAAATGTTTAGCTCATAAGCTCTTTCTTTTGATGCTTGAACAAAAAGAAATCACATAGAACACCAAATCAGGGCTATATGATAGATATTGTAATTACAAAAGCTGTGTATTCAATTGAATACACAGCTTTCAGTAATGGCTTGAATTTTACGAGTCTTTTGGATCCTGGTACAGAAAAGTTATGAATTCGAACGTTTGGCTTTAATAACCTGCTTCATGTTTTGGATCGTCCTTGCAAGAGCCTCTCAGTTAATTGTAGGAAAAAGACCGCCATCGATCTTACAGACAACGACAGTTTTTGCCTTCTTTAGAGCCCTTATGAATTCAAGATATCTACTCTTGCATGACAATTCTCGAGAAATAGCTTCCATTTTTCTCTAGAGCGGCTAAATGTTCTGGGAAAATTTCTTTCCTCGCCAGTTTTTGCTCTGGTTTCAGGAATTTTGGGATCCAACGTACAGAGACTTTTTTCAACCGTAAATTTTCGCAATCTTAAAAACTATAGTTTCCGACACTCCATCTACTTTAAAAACCACTAAGATCTTCAGTCATTGATCTGACAGCAGCAAATTCTCAACAAGCCTGATAGTTTCCTCAGTTCTGATCTTTCTGATCTAAGATCATCGTGAATTCTGTCTTGGCCCCATCAAAACTGTTTATATCAAAATTTTATTTTCTTTTGTGAATAACTTTTAGTTTTCTTTCCTATTTACTGGGAAACTTTATCACTGTACGATTCTCCAAATTACTTATTTTTTTGGAAGAAAAAATCGTGAAAACTACAAGATGCAACACTCGGATTTGTACTTAGCACAGCGACAATAATTTGACAACCAAGTATTCATTCGGGCATTTCTTTATTTACACTTTTCAGTAGTTTTGGTTTTACTATTTTTTTTTTATGGCAAATGACAACCTATGAACATTTTCTACAACTATTAATGATTTATTATTAATTTAAAAAACAATTTAAGGTTTATTTTAAATGTACAAACAATATATAAACAGGAAAGAAGTGATATCAATTATCCCCCTCCCGATATGTGCTCGGTTTCCACATGCGATGCAGGCTGTAACCTATATCTCTGTTAATGTTAGGGTCTATTAATTCATTCTCTAATGCATCGTTACAGAAACTGGGGACTGCGTCTGTAGAGTGTTGCATTATAGCCGATTGAATTATTTGTGTCATTTTATAAACATTTTTACTTTGTAAATAAATTAAAAAGTGTCAAATATTGTGTAAATGTTTGGCTTTTCCTCAGTAGTACCATGTCTGTAGTGTAAAACCGACCTATCTACTGGTGGACTTTTATTACTGTCTTATTTGGGAGTTAGATTTTCAAAACGGTTAAAAAAGCATCTACTGTCATCTCTGCACTTCCTTTTCTGTCGCATGTTAAAACTCAAATAAAATAAAATTTAGGATTATCCTTTTCTTATCCTTTTCAATAACCTTTTTATACATGATAGATACATTTTTCAAATATTTTATTTATTTAAGGATATACTATTAGAAAATCAAAAGGATGCGTCTTACAATCAGCAATATATATTGTTAAATACAAGGTCAAAGGAAATTGAAACGCCTCCAAGAAGTAACAGAATAGAAGGAAGGCATATAAGAAATATGTCTTCAGGTGTGGCCACAACTAACAGTAGTAGAGGTAAGCGTATGGAAAATTTTAACGGGTGTACTGAGTATGGCAAACTCGATGACCTATTAGATATATCTAGAAAAAAACAAAAGGTTTATTTTCAAAAATTTGATTATATGTAGTCTAACCTATAGCAACTTTTATATTCCAAACGAATTACTCCGTAATTATGTTATATTTTGATGTTACTCAAAATTTTAGATATTTATTTTGCTTATACTCGTATTCAATTATTGTCAAGATATTCACATGTAAAAACTGAATATCTTTTGATAGACAATAATTTCTAAATAGTGCATCTAAGAGCAAATTGGTGTACATATTCCTATCTTAGTTTTCCCCCATCCACAAATTCTTAGTTTAAATTAATTTTATATTTCGATGTTACTCGAAATTCTAAAGATTTGTTGTTCATATACTCATTTATTCTTTAGATATTCACATGTAAAAATTGAGTTTTTTTTTATAGAAAATTACTTCTAAACAATATATCTTAGAGCAGACTGATTTACACATTATTATCTTAATTTTGCCTATCGACAAATATTAATTCTTAGTTTAATAGGATAACTATAATTTATCTGTATGCTCAGTTTGACATATTCTCAATATGGGTGATGAAAATCACTTGTCTCTAGAGAACATGTACTTTGCTAATCTATAACAAGAATGTTTGACTTAAAAATATAAAAACTAAACTAAAAGTAAATACAAATTTGGAATAAATCGACAAATTTTGTGTAAGTTTATTTTGATTTCATGCATTGAAAAATTCCAGACCATACTACCATACCATATTATTCAGTTATTTTTAGGTAGTTATAATAATGGATAACACAGGTGTACGAAAAAAATAATTTTCTGAGTTTTAAGTGAGACACTTGTTTTCTTATGTATTTTTTTATGCTGAATCCAAAAACATCATATATATATATATATATATATATATATATATATATATATATATATATATATATATATATATATATGGGGCAGCCATAACGTAGCGGTTAAGATATCCGCTTTCTACGCCAACGACCCGAGTTCGTCTTTCGGCCCAGGAAATAATAACGAAAAAATAAAATAAAATTTACAACGTAACGGTCGCCTCCCTCAGGGTAAAACACCCGTAGTATCATGCCTAATAAAGCACTTGCACTTTGGCCGCTAGCAACCGTCATTAAACATAGGTACCCTTCGTCAGTGGAAACACTTAAAAAGACATCAAACACAGACAAAAGAGAGACGATCGGACGTCCGTATTGGATATGGCACTGCACCCGGTGCGGATATCAATGGTGTCACTCGATGGAAACTGTCAAATTCAACGTTAAGTAAAATAAAAAATCCGATAAGTGTAAAGTATGATTTTCATAAAACATGTCGAAATAGACATTTATTGTTATTCATAAAAGATTCATTTATTAATAAAATTGCAGCATTAAAATATTTAAAAGATAGCTTAATAAGCGAAAAGAAATGATTTCAAAGTGTCTTCTTTTTAGCTTTCGGAAAACTCGAAAACTGGACCGATTTTAAACTTTTTTTTTAAAATATGCATTTCAAAGAGTTATACAAAGGTTATATGTTTTGGTTGTACGATCTTAAATAATTAATTAACTAATTAATTAATAATTCATAATTTAATTTTTTTTAAGTATAAATAAAACAAAAATTACGTACACAATAATAAGTATAAATATAACAAAATAATAAAATGAAAAAAAAAACAATAATAAAGTATAACAAAAATTACGTGCATAAATGATGTCATAGATCAGCATGCGGACGCCACTGACAGTCGAATACGTCAAGATATAGTTGACGTCAAAAAAATTGAAGATTATTTTATAAATCATTATACGTTTCCTCAAGTTAATGAAATTATCTCTGTTTCAAATGGATTAGTAGGTCATGAAAAAATTAATTGTCATCAAATGTTTGAGGTAGGAGTACAGTTAACTGAAAAACAAATAAAATAAACTTTAAAGACTTGAAATTACAAATCAAACATACCGTATTGCTCTAAATAATTAGCAAATTAAAAATAAATGACCATTATATACATATAGATCCTCTTTTAATATTCCAAAGAATCTGTGTTTTAAAAAAATCAAATGATGAGTTAAAAGATTTCTTAAATTATGAACTCGCACCTTACCCTTTAGCTATATTTGATGAGGGCGGAATGCGTAATGGAAAAAAATCTAGACTTTTACTTTACTGACTCTAATGTTGATGTCATCGATGTCAATAAATTTGATTACGTTATTGATGGAGGAATGTTGTTGTAGTTTTTGGCAATTGTAATAGCGACTGTACTAAAGAAGCCGATAGAAATAGGCGTAGTATGGAAAAGCAATCTATTGACTATACTATTGATTCAAATATGGCCGTTCAAACAGTCCAAGAGAAATTCTTGTCAAATTATAAAAATAAAAGCCGTTTTATTATTATATTTAAAGAAAAACTGGAAGAAAATAATAATTGTTGTTACGAAGCAGATAATGATGCAGATACGTTGATCGCACAGACAATAGATTTGTCTTTTCCTAATATAGCTTTAGTAGCAGATGTTGACATTTTGGTGATCCTAACTGCATAGGGTAATATGTATATTTTGTCAAACCACCAAAAGGTAAAATTTTACAAAAAGTATATTCAACTTGGAACTTCTCTGATCATTGCAGAAATTTAACTAAAGAATAAATATTATTTGTTCACGCAATGACTGGCTGTGATACTACGTCTTCGTTTTACAATCGAGGAAAAAATAAGTTTTAAAAAATGTTAAAGAATACACCAGATTTACAAGACGCGGCACACATTATTTTGGAAGAGAACCAGGAAGAAAAAAAAATTACAATGCAGATATTAAGTGCAGACTTGCCATTTATGGGGCTCTCAGAAAATGTACAGATCTTAATGAGCACAAATTTAAAGTTTTCTGACTAAAGCGATTTCTAGAACAAGTTGTGTCCAATTACAGTCTTTACCGCCAACAGTGGACGCTGTACAACAACATTTAAAAAAAGTTTACTTGCAAGTTCAAATATGAAAAGGAAACAATACAATTCGACCTGAAGACTGGGGAGGGATGAAAAAAGAGCATTTCGTTCCTATAACAATGTCAACCACCAGCGCCAGAAAATTTATTAAAAATAATTTTTTGTACATGCAAGACCGGATGTGGAACAGCATGTGGTTGCCGAAAAAGCGGGTTATTCTGCACAAGCGCTTGTATAAGTTGCACTGCAATAACATTTGATATTTACAACTATTTTTTTAAATTTTGATTATTTTTATTTTAAAATTTGAAACATTAATAACAAATTTATGATCAGCGACATCGAAAACCCCTAATACTATTTTCGGCATTAAAATTTATTAATTTGAATGATTGGACATGTTTGTACATTTTGGTCTGCCATATTGGACTGATCATTTTGAGTTTTGAAATTTTAATGATAAATCTATGATCAACGACCTTGAAAACCCCCCTGAATACACTTTTCGAGTTTATTTAATTTTAGAATTTTCAGCATTTTTTGTATTTTGGACTAATTATGCCCAATTTTCGAAATGTTACAAAAAAGATCGTACAACCAAATTATATAAACTTTGTACAACTCCTCAAGATGCTCATTTTAAAAAGAAAAAGTTTCAAATCGGTTTTCGAGTTTTCCCTAGTAAATCCACATTATTGTTAATATTTATTAGGAAAACATGTGAAAATTTCGACAAAAATATCTTTAAAGAATATAAAAAAATAGTTTACTCCATTTTGTTACATATGGTACGAACAATTGTGTGCTTCTAAGGTGGTTTTATTAAAAACCTTTTATATATTTTACATTCCTTTTGTTAAGGCCAGCGTCTTTTTACCTTCCGGTGAAGAAGTGGGTGATTTATTCTAGGGAAGACAAAGACGTTGACATTTTGTTTAATATTTTAAAAGTTTGTGAAATTTGTAAAAATTGACATTAGGTTATTATTATAGAGATGTGACTGATATATTTTGTGAATTAACATTATGCCAAATGATCTGCAATAGATTAGAGAAAATTGAGCTTAAATCCTTAATGTCAATTACTTTAATAATAGAATTCGCTTCAAGGTGAATTTTCACCATTTTCCTAAAGATTCTAATACTAGCCAAGCTCTTATTTCAACATAAAAAAGATATTAAGTTCAAATTTTAGAGAGTCGCATGATTTAAATAAGTGCATAATTTGACCGTAAAAGCAAGTGACCAGCATTTCCGCTTTAAACGGATATCATATAGTTTTTGAATCCTACAGGAAACAGTAGTTCTAAACGATGAATAATATTCCTTATCGGTAGTCTCCCATTATCGATAGGGCGCCATAATGTTGATAAATAAATTTGGCAATAGGTAAATTTTAAATAGGACTTGCGATTTAATTTTCTAAAAAAAAATATTGTTCAGTATTCAAAAGTTCTTCAAAAAATTATGTAAAGTATAAATTGATATTGAAACTAAAAAACTGATTTATCCAGTACGTGTCTTTTTCGCAATAAGCAGTTCTAAAATAAATACTGAATTTGACTTTCTCACACTAACACATAACTTAATCCAACCATCACGACTCTATAACTTAAGGTAAAAAGAGACCGGGCTTCAGAGATATTTACAACTGAAACCTGACATTTCCTTTTACATCAGAAATGGGAAATAATGAAAGTTTTTGTCAGCCAAAAGCGATCCAAAAGGCTGATTTTTAACTTGCCACCTATTACAGGAGTCAGGACGGTAGTCCAGGCCCTTTACTATGAACGCATGCGTTTTATTTTCCGTAAGCACATATTATGCCACGGAGATAATATACTTACTTCTGGCTCTTAGCTTACTATAAAATTGTTTTCATTCATTCACTAGGTGGAGCCCGTTCTTAATATGGTTAATCATATAATTCTCTAGCCTCACCTAAAATTTTTTTTTCCCTCTCAGTATACTAATAATATATGAATTTAATGCTCTCGGGTAAAACCAAGCATTTTAATTAATATTAAAGCTTAGATGGACTGTATGAAAGATAGGGTGCAGTAGAACCTTTATTAATATTTCAAAACTATTAATTTTAGGTTAGGAAAATATACATAAAATTGTTTAAAATTATCTATAGAATATTGTATATTCCATTAAAATTATTGAAGATATTCTACCTTTGTGGCAGCCCGTGGCTCCGTAGCGTAGTATCTTACTTGAAGATCGAGGTTTCAATCCCGCAGGTTGGAATATTAATTTATTAAAGTTGTTCGCAAAAATTCAATAACGTCCGTGGCAGCACTACCGCTTTGTCTAAAAGGTGCTGTAAAATACAAGAAAAGAAACAATAAAACTACTTAATTACTTTGTTAACTGTCACTCATCATCAACCTCGGCCCGGAAAGCTATCCATTCCTGCAAGATCACATGGCTGAAGGAAGAAGCTAAGAAATGGTTCCGCAACAGGGACGACCTCTTACTCCATATCAAGGTATTGCACTCTGAATTAGCTTATAAACTCCACCCAATAGAATTCGATATCTTTGATGATAATACTAGATTAAAAATTAGCCAAATTATTCACAAAATTTATTTAACTCAATCAAAAAAACTTAAAAAACTAATAGAGAAACTTCAGATAATATTCAACAAAAAACTTTCTATAATAGATTTATCAATATCTCTAATACAAATTTCACAGAAAGTGAGAAAAAACTGCTTTAAAAAGGACCAAAATATAACCCTAACTTTAATATAAAAAATACTACCGAAACACTAATATCCGGTGGTGACCCAAATATTAAAAAAGAAAAAATAAAACATATAATGATAAACACAAAAAAACACTACTTGCAGTAACCAAGAACAATTAACGATAGCGTCCATTCAGTCTAAAATAAAAGAGAATAATTTACTAATAACAAAAGTAGACAAAGGCAACTCCATCATAGCTCTTGATAAAAACCATTACATTCAAAAAGTAAATGATTTTTTGGAAAAAGAAAATCCAGTAAAACTAAAAAAAGATCCAACGGATAAAATTCAAAAACAACTCAAGACCCTGCTAAATGAAACCCTGAGCATTGTGGATGAAAGAGAAAAGTTTAAAATAATAAACCAAAATCCTACATCACCAAAACTTTATGGCCTGATAAAAAATACATAAAGAAAATTCGCCAATAAGACCAGTAGTATCGTACAGCAACACCCCCCTAAAAAAATCTGGCAACACATCTCAACACCATCTTCAAAGAAATTACACAATTCAATCCAAAATACAACACAAAAAACTCTATAGACCTTACAAATAAACTTAAAAATATCTCCATCCCAAATAACGCCCTTCTAGTTTCATTCGATGTAACAAATATGTTCTCTAATATCCCAAATAAAGATTGTTTAGAAATTATAACAACTATGTTACAAAAAAACAACGTCAACATAACAATACAACAAGATATATTGAAACTGTTCGAATTTTGTATATCCGGAAATTATTTTCAGTTCAATAATCAATTTTTCAAACAAACAGATGGACTTGCCATGGGGTCTCCACTTAGTCCTTTGCTAGCCGAAATCTTTATGTCGGAATTGGAAAACAGTTTTCTAAAAACTCAACACGCGAAAAATATTCTCTTTTGGTTTAGATATGTGGACGACATCTTAGTATGTTTCCTTGGAAATGATACTGAACTAAATTCCACTTTAAATCAGCTAAATAATTTACACCCCAACATAAAATTCACACTTGAAAAGGAAACCGATAATAAAATAAATTTCTTAGATATTACAATTTTGAAAAATAAAAATAGACTAGAATTCGATATCTTCCGCAAACCAACCTTTTCAGATGTCACCATCCCAGCTGACTCAATACACCCTAACTCCCATAAAACTGGCAGCCTATAGATCTATGATCCATAGAGCCTTCAATATCCCTCTTAGTAAAAATAATTTAAAAAAAGAACTGGACACAATCAAAAATATAGCACTCAATAACGGCTTCCAACCTAAAATAATTAATACCTTAATAAGCCGTAAACGAAAACAAATCACTCTCAGCTTAATCTACCCCGTAAAAGAATACCGAGAAAAGAAAACATTCATACCTCTGACATATTTTGGCCCCATCTCGGATAAAATATCCCAAGTTCTCACTACCGAAAAAAAACAAGAATAGCTTTAAAACCCGCTCAAAAATTATCCAATATATTTTTTAATGCCAAAGATAAAACTAATAAATACAATAAATCAGGAGTTTATAAACTTAATTGTCAAGAGTGCAATAGCTGTTACGTAGGCCAAACGGGACGGAATTTCAAGACAAGATTCGCAGAACACAATGCCACTTATAGGCTAAAAAATGAAAAATCACACTTTGCTAAACATTTCTTAGAAACAGGCCATACTTTTCCCAATACCGATTGTTTACAAATACTCCATATGGCACCTAAAGGGTCAAAACTCAACTTCTTAGAATCTATAGAAATTTACAGACATTCAAAGGACCATAATATAAATTTACTGAATAGTCAATTAGACGTAGCAAATTCCCCTTTGTTCAAACTTTTTTAACATGTAATAGACCCACATCTGTTCATCATATTGTAACCTGTAAAATTGTCCTCAGTTTGAGGCATCTTTTTTTGTACCCTGTGAGAAGTTGTTTGTCCCACGCTTGAGCGCAATTTTTGTAACATTGGAACCTGCCCGCACGTTGTGGTGTCATTTTGTACCGTTTGAATATTGGATGCCCCAAGCTTGAGCACAATTTTCTTGCAGCCCCGCTTTAATTTCTGCTAATGAATTGAGTGGATCCTGATTTTTAAAAGAACTAAAGAAATTAAACACACACTAGCTCAGTTTTCTTGGTAGAGAAATATGGGTAAGAGATAATTGTTTTACGTCTTTTTGGAATTATTTTCTATTTTTAAAGAAACCTCAGCTGTACGACTTTTTGGGCACCATTCATTTTAAAATAGAAAGGATCTAACTTCAGCTAAAAAAATGAAAAAATGCTGAAAGGGTGTACTGTTGGTAAATAAAAAAATCAGTTTGGTACAGCCGTTCTTATCCTGAAAAGTAAGATAGGTATTCAGTGAGACACTAGCTTTAATCAACAAAAAGAAAATTTATTCATGTTTTTAAAAAATAAAAAGTTCTAACCTTTGCAGTTCTACAAAAAATTCTAGCCTAACTAGTAGTTATTACATTTAAATTCTGAACTATGACTACCCCCGAAGACGAAAAATAGTGCTTTTCACTTCACTTTTTAGTCAGTTTAAATAGCTGTTAAGGCACTACTCAGGGATAGGTCTATTGAAGGATGTTTTGGTAACTTACTGTTCTTATTCCGGCTTCGATGGAATACGACCGATTTCACACTTTTTTAGCAAACACTTAGAGAGCCCACTACGGCTTTTCGTTAAGAACTGGTGCTTTACTAAGCTCGCATGATGGTTGTTATGAGCCTTTACTGTAGCTCAGTCGAAGGAAGCCTACTTGGCGGCTCCGATGAAAATTAGCCTGGCTGCGGCTTGATGGTACTGCCTACTTGGCGGCTGGATGGAAATTCGCCAAGACAGTAGTTCCTCAGACGCTTAAATAAACCGTGCAAACTCTGCCGGTAATATGGCGACGCCGGAACCAAAACTGCGGATACACATTTTCCACCAATCGCGGCGTAGCGGTAGATTCGGTCAGGAACCCGCACTGCACAGTATATACCGAACGTCTTGGAATCTCTGTTTAATATACCGTTCGATACAAAAATGGAAATAAGTACAATTTGAAGTGAAAAATCAGTAACATTACATGGTCTTAAAATCTAGGAAAAAATGAATGTTACATTTACCCCCCTTCCAAAAAGAAATATACTACACTAGTCTATTAAACTTAGGCTACTTATGAAAAGGTACAAAGTGGTACACTATCACTTAATACTAAGGTCAGAACTTAAAACAAAATTACAAACTTCGGACTTTACTACTAGACTTAATTCAATTAAGCACTAATATTAAGTACAATGAAAACCAAATGAAAATCTTTGCATGATCACAAGAATCTTATAACTAGACTTAACTTAATTAGACACTAAGGTTAAGTACATCAAAAAGCAAATAAAAATCCTTGCATGAACATAAGAAATACCTTTCCAAATAACAATCGCGGTCTTCTTATATAAAAGAATCAGCTCTGTTATTGTTACCAAAACAAAAAATATAACTTTGTCTAGACTCTTGTCTAAATCAAAAAAGTGAACTGAAATAAAATATGAACACCCCCCTTAAAATATTTTAAGGATTGTCTGAAAATTTTTTTTATTTCAGCAAAAGAAATTTATAAAAATTCTTAAATAAAGAAAAAAATAAAAAAATGATTCTAGTGCAAACACTTCCACTAAAAAGAAAAAGTCTTGTAAGACCATTTAGCACAAGGCTAAGAAAAAAAAATATCTGGATAAATATCCAGACAAACGCTCGGAAAAATCGCCATCCATGCTCTAGCTCATCGCTAAGAGAACATTCCAAATCTAGTATCACTACTAGTCGCATCAGAAAATAATCGCACTCTATTGCGCAATGTCGACGTCCTAAGACATCTAGACATGCTAAAATCGCTAGGGAAAACGCTCTGGTTGATCGCCAGATAATCGCACTCTATAACGCAATGTCGACGTCCTAAGACATCCAGACATGCTAAAGTCGCCAGGGAAAACGCTCTGGTTGATCGCCAGAAAACACCTCGGCTCCTCGCCAAGAAAACACTCTGTAAGTAGTCCTCGACTACACAAAGTCTGCGTTCTAAAAGAACAATCTCGCCATTAACATAGTGAGCAGCTATAAAAGCTAACTATATCACTAAAAGCGCAGGGAATAGCTGTAAAAGCTAAAGTTCACCCTAAACACAGTGAATAGCTATAAAAGCTAAAATTCACCAAACTGAATGATCCTGCTTCAAAAAGCAATGTTCACAAAGAACAGAATGGTTAGTCCACGCGCAACTAACATTCAAGGAAACATTCCTAACATAACTATATGAGACAGCAAGTCTCGAAATAGGACCTCCCTAAAGTCATAATCCTATATATAGGAGTCCATAAACAAAACGACTCAAAATCACGCATTTTGAGCACATGCCCTCAGGCAACCAACATACACCGAAATATATACAGAAATATATACAGAAATATGTACAGAAATACATACAGGAGTTCAAATCCCAAACTCTTGGTTATGATAACTCTATACTGAGCTTGGTGAAAGCTCTTAGCAAAAGCTAATCAAATCTTCGGCACATCGCACCAAAGTGACAAATCTGCCTAGAAACATGAGCCAGAAAAAAACGCCCTCCGTCATTCTTCAGGGTGGCTACACAGAGATATTAAATTTAACCAGCATTGCGCTTCTCCAAGTTGCATGAAGAACCCTCGTGTACTGGTCTCGCCCTAGAACAACAACGAAAATCATTCAATCCATCCCACATAACAGGAGACAAACACCTCACCACGATATACTGAATGGTGGAGACAATAAAATACAGAATTGGTGACCCTGGTGTCCACCAACAAAAGGGAGTAGATTATAGCATCCACTAAACTGAAACGGTGTCTACCACACCACCATAAGTCAAAAAAATTTAATCAATAGGGTGTTCCGAAACACACTACTGCCAACAGCCTGTCACCACTAATAGGCTAATTGGAGCTGAGGTCGACTACAGTAGCTAGGCTCTCCTTTGGTTCAAATAGAAATAACCATTGGGTAACAAAAACCCCTAAAGGTCCCAAAGGTCAAACGTTCACCCCCCATAGACTACCCTTCCAATCAGTCTGTTCCTCAGGAAGACTAACTCCCTGCCAAACGTCGTAACGGCATCTGTTAGCACCCGGTGCATCACAGCCTGTAAAAACAGATAACTCATGGGATACAACCTAAAAGGTTTACAAGGTTGACTTAACCAAGCTTCTAATGAAATTTTAAAAAAACGAAAATGAGCTTAAAAAGCTACATGAAGCAAAAAATTTCTCAAATTTTTGGTGGCAACGCAACAAAACTTTTGAAGACGACAAGAGCTTTTCCAGCTTAATCAGAAACAAGAAGAAAACATCGTTGACAGCTAAAATATTCGATCATGGTGTTAATCGTCTCCCTAGACAATAGCCTCTAGAAGAAACTGCTACAGGTATCAGGCATAACCGTTTTCTGTCAGCCCAAACTTCTAGATTACCTCTTGGAAATCTAAAAATTCGGTTAGGAATCTTCCTTCACTGCGCTTAGCCTCTCTTGACAAGGTTCTCATCTCGGTATCAGATTTTGATCATTTCTTTGTGAAACGACTGTCTTACTCTGCTCTCATCTCCTGTAAATGAACAGCCTTTAGTTCTCCTGCAGGACTTCAATTTCCTATCAATCTGATAGTAGACCGAAAAAACTCAACATACGCCTATGAGTCCATGCAAAAAAAATTTTTTAAAAAATTAGTGACTCAAAGGTAACGTTTAAACGGCTCTGAAAAAAAATAGAAAATACCCTCAGTTTGTCAATTCAGAAGAAGATCTAAATCAAAATAATCCAAGTCTTAGACTTACTGGATAAACCAAAATCAATTTACTCTTAATTGCACCCAACATATACCACTAAGGTAATAAAAATACACCCACTCGGGTAACAAACTTTGAAATTGCTCTTAAAAATTTTGACTCTACATCACACTACACGAGCTACATCTTGCGCTTGTCCTAACTCAAGATCACCTTGGATTGCCTCTAATCAAAATTTCGCTTCCAAGTGTCAAGAACTGGATATTATTTGGGGTCATAAGCAAATCAAATCCCGCGACCACCGACATACCAGTCTTATGATATATCCTGAGTGTGACTCTTTCGCAAGCTCGCTAAAGCTGAGTCGATGCTAAACATCAACTACAATCAACCTAAGTTTGGATATGATCAGTACCCAAAACCTTAGCATTAAACAACAAAAGTAAGCTATTCTCTGCTCAACTTTTATAACAGTCAAAAAAAAGAGGTCGTCACCTCTACAGAGCAACATCAAAAAAATTTAAGCAATTAAGATAATGTAAATATAAATTATTCTTCTTCTGACAAACTTTCACTAGGGTTAGGTCCGTTGAATGGTTTTAAGTCTTTAATATGCCATCGTCCTATTTTAGTCCCATCTAAATTAACTAAACCATAAACTAAATCTGAAATCTTTTCTCTAATCACGCAATGCACATACTTAGGTACCAACTTAGATGTGAATTTATCTGCTGCACTGGAAAGAATTTTATTTTTTCGCCAAACGTGATCACCTATATTAAAGGCAAAATCCCTTTTTCTAAGGTTGTAAGACTTACTGTTCCGTTCATAAGCCTTATGTATCCTACTACGCACGTCGGTGAAAATATCTTTTAAACCCTTTAAATTTTCGGCGTACGCACCCCTGTTACCCGGAATTATTTCGCTGTCAACATTGACATCCAAATCTAAGTTTTTATAATACGATCCAGATAGAGGTATATGTCTGCCGTAAATTATCGTACCATGGATCTATACGATCTACATCAACTGTATCAATTCTTACGCCAATCTGTGCATTAAGACTGTTTTCGTCCGCTTTATGATCTGGGATTCTTGACAAAGCGTCAGGAATAACATTGTAGACTCCTTTTCTATGAATTAAATTAAACGTATGTTGTCTCAGCCTAATCGCCCAACGCGCTACTTTGCCAGTAGGGTTTTTAATAGAATTAAGCCACAATAAACTATAATGATCTGTTATGACCGTGAAAGGAACACCTTCTATGTAAGGTCGAAACTTTTCGATGTTAAAGAGTACTGCTAAACATTCTTTTTCAACAACCGAATAGTTACGTTCAGCCTTTGATAAAGTTCTACTGGCATACGCTATCACTCTTTCCTCACCATTGATTTTCTGTGTTAGGACGCCCCCTAAACCGGTATTAGAAGCATCACTAGAAATATAAAACTGTTGGGAAAAATCTGGTTGGGATAAAAATGGGGCTGAAACCAATAGCTCTTTAATCTTTATAAAAGATCTTTCTGCTGCGTTTGTCCAATCTATCGATTGTCCTTTTTTTCGTCCTTTCAAAAGATCATTAATAGGCGACAACAAGGTAGAAAAATTCTCGATAAAACGTCTGTACCATGAACACATTCCTACGAAGCGCTTAACTTCCGTAGTATTTGTAGGTCTCGCATAATTAACCATGCTTGCTACTTTATCCGGATCGGTACGCAAGGAATTTGAGCCGCAATATAGCCTAAAAACTTTAGAGAAGTTTTGAAAAAATCACATTTGCTCAAATTTATCGTCAGTCCGGCCTCTTTCAATTTATCTTTTACTTCCTTAAGTAAGCGAATATGCGATTCGAAGTCTTCCGATGTTACTAAAATATCATCGAGATAGGTAAAAATATGTGGCTCATATTTCGGACCAAATATAGCGTCCACTAAACGTTGCTGAGTTTGAGCAGCGTTCTTTAGACCAAACGGCATAGTGACGAACTGAAATAGACCTCGGCCTACTACTGCAAAAGCGGTCTTTTCCTTAGAGGATTTGTTCAAAGGAATTTGCCAGAAAGCCTTTCTAAGGTCTATCGAAGATACATACTTAGCATTCCTGAGTGATGTCAAAATTCTGTCGATGTTCGGTAATGGATAGTTATCAAATTTGCTGACCTCGTTGAGCTTTCTACCGTCAAAGCATAGACGATATCACTCCGAGTTTCAACATTTCGTCTAACTCCTTACGAAATTCTGTCGATGTTCGGTAATGGATAGTTATCAAATTTGCTGACCTCGTTGAGCTTTCTTCCGTCAAAGCATAGACGATTTCACTCCGAGTTTCAACATTTCGTCTAACTCCTTATTCAATACTTTTGACATGTTCGGAGACATGGCGATGGGCCTTGTCTTTACAGGATTGGCATCAGCCGTATCTATAGACATGGTGATTTTATTCGTTCGGCCTAACCTATCTGTACTACTTATTTCTTTGAAAGAGCTTATTACGTTTTCTGCGTTTAAGCGTTCCGTCCGCGAGAGATCACCTAGGGTACATAGACGCGAGAAAAGGTTTTCTAAAGAACTCTCTGAATAACAATCTTTAAAACTTGTATTAGAATTGACTTCTTGGGACTGTGGATACCACGAATTATCTTTAAAATTTAGAAAAATTCCGAATTTTTGTGCAAAATCACATCCTAAAACCAAAGTATGTGATAGAGAAGGTACTACTAGAGCAGAGATTACTAAACAATGACCATTGCAGACTAGCGGCAACTCAACCGTACCTAAAACTTTTAGACGGCTGCCATCTGCAGTGGTAACACTTCTATTTTTGACGTGGCATATTTTTATACTTAAACGACTTAAAATTTTAATACCATTCTGACCTACAACGGAGGTATTTGCACCAGAGTCAAGTAAAGCCGAGAAATGGGCACCTAATAGATTTATCTTTATATGCGGTCTATTATCTGAATATTTATGCACGAATAAAGGAGACATGTGACCATTTGGAGAAGCAGGAGTTTTAACTTGAGGAGAATTTTTATTAGACAAAAAAATCAGAAACTTTTTGTAACTATTTAGTCCAATCTGATCTATTGGAATATTTCTTTACTTAAGATCCTCGTTAGAATCTTTTCTTTTATCCGCGACCGGACGTTCTGAGAAAGTACGACGGATTTTCAGTTCATAGTCTAATTCATTTTCCAGTAGGTGATAGACTTTAAAATTGAAGGCTTCCATGATAAATGTATTTAGATTATAAAATTTAAAAGAATTGTTTAAAAAGTCGTAAAAATATTTCTCCTGTGCTCCCAATAGTCTAAATAAAAAATACGTAAAGGCACTTAAAATATGTAAACTTCTTTACTAAACATTAAAAAAAATCTTCGACAATTTCAAAAAAAATTTCTAAGTATCGCCTTGTATTAAAAATTCTTTTACCAAATATGTTAAGAATTTCCAACAAAAAAATCTCCAAATATCGTTTCGTATCAGCAAAGTATTTATAATATTCATGCAAAACATCGGTGAGAAAAAAAAAGTACGGTTTTTTGTTCGGTTAACCGCAAAATAAATCAAACACTGCAAAAATTAAAGTCGACCAACACATCCGCTAATCTGAACTATAAAGGTAGCTTTTAAGGAAAAAGCAGGGATCACTTAAATTAGAGTCAATTAACAAAATTCAAATATCTATACCACCATCAGATAAATTGAAATAAATAATTCTACAAATTTCCTGCTTTTGTCTTATTGCTATAGTGTAGTTTCGTTTAATAAATATTATGAAATAAAAATATCTGAAAAGTTAGAGCTTTTACTTTGTTCGAAAGCTAGTACACTGAACCCTTTTTTAAAAAATAAAATTCCAAAAGCCCCGCGTTGACAGCGCTATTTTGTACCGTTTGAATATTGGATGCCCCAAGCTTGAGCACAATTTTCTTGCAGCTCCGCTTTAATTTCTGCTAATGAATTGAGTGGATCCTGATTTTTAAAAGAACTAAAGAAATTAAACACACACTAGCTCAGTTTTCCTTGGTAGAGAAATATGGGTAAGAGATAATTGTTTTACGTCTTTTTGGAATTATTTTCTATTTTTAAAGAAACCTCAGCTGTACGACTTTTTGGGCACCATTCATTTTAAAATAGAAAGGATCTAACTTCAGCTAAAAAAATGAAAAAATGCTGAAAGGGTGTACTGTTGGTAAATAAAAAAATCAGTTTGGTACAGCCGTTCTTATCCTGAAAAGTAAGATAGGTATTCAGTGAGACACTAGCTTTAATGAACAAAAAGAACATTTATTCATGTTTTTAAAAAATAAAAAGTTCTAACCTTTGCAGTTCTACAAAAAATTCTAGCCTAACTAGTAGTTATTACATTTAAATTCTGAACTATGACTACCCCCGAAGACGAAAAATAGTGCTTTTCACTTCACTTTTTAGTCAGTTTAAATAGCTGTTAAGGCACTACTCAGGGATAGGTCTATTGAAGGATGTTTTGGTAACTTACTGTTCTTATTCCGGCTTCGATGGAATACGACCGATTTCACACTTTTTTAGCAAACACTTAGAGAGCCCACTACGGCTTTTCGTTAAGAACTGGTGCTTTACTTAGCTCGCATGATGGTTGTTATGAGCCTTTACTGTAGCTCAGTCGAAGGAAGCCTACTTGGCGGCTCCGATGAAAATTAGCCTGGCTGCGGCTTGATGGTACTGCCTACTTGGCGGCTGGATGGAAATTCGCCAAGACAGTAGTTCCTCGGACGCTTAAATAAACCGTGCAAACTCTGCCGGTAATATGGCGACGCCGGAACCAAAACTGCGGATACACATTTTCCACCAATCGCGGCGTAGCGGTAGATTCGGTCAGGAACCCGCACTGCACAGTATATACCGAACGTCTTGGAATCTCTGTTTAATATACCGTTCGATACAAAAAATGGAAATAAGTACAATTTGAAGTGAAAAATCAGTAACATTACATGGTCTTAAAATCTAGGAAAAAATGAATGTTACAATATAAACATAAAATACCAAAAATCTGTATTAGTCTTAGTTAAGCGTTTGACAATGTAGTTGTACTAGGAAATCGCGATAAAGCAATTGTAAAATTTTTACAAATATATTTGGTGACAGTTAACAAATAATTAAGTAGTTTTATTGTTAAAATGTACTGTCACAAAGTAACGGACCACTCAATCAACTCTTTACAAGAAAAGAAAGTTTCGGCACTTGGACAACAATGACGGGTATTACGACATCCTCGCCGATATCCTTAGGATATAAAAAAGGGTAAAACCCCTACTGAGGCGGGGAGGTGAACGATAAAAAAAAAAACTTACAATTTGATTTTCGGCACTCTTTCGATTGAACCAGAAGTTATAATTGTATGACACTCGTCATCATTATTGTGTTTCTATTTTCATTTGTTTTTTGTCAAAAATATAATGTTGCATTATTTGACATTGAAAAAAAAAGACATAAAAAATAACTAAGTTGTTTTCGGTTTCATCTAACTAGGAAGTGACTGTTTTTTACACATGAATTGTACACTTATTTAAACCATATACTTCCTTTACATTTGCATTTAATCTCTTAGTAATCTCGTGGTCACCTGGTATATACACACACGCATATACATATACATATACATATATATATATATATATATATATATATATATATATATATATATATATATATATATATATATATATATATATACATATATATATATATATATATATATATATATATATATATATATATATATATATATATATATATATATATACATATATATATATATATATATATATATATATATATATATATATATATATATATATATATATATATATATTTATATATATATATATATATATATATATATATATATATATATATATATATATATATATATATATATATATATATAAATATATATATATATGCCAACACGTAAACATGAAATAGTTTTTCCTCGTTAGATATATAGTTACGTCTTTTTCTTTAGAATAACACCTTTTTGTGCATTCCTCGATGAAGCTTGAGATTTCAGAAATTTATTGTCATTCATTTCCATTCTCGGTGTCCGTTAAATTGGCTTACCTGTTGGATTCTCGGAACCTATCTTGCGGTGGATTCGGAGCTATTATCATTATTCCAATTCTTTGAATGTACACCGTTTTAGAAAAAAATTATATTTTTATCTGATTCGTACTGATAATTATTTGTGCAAGAATTTTCATAATCAAAGACATAAGTAGTAAAATATAAAATTGGTGGAATTACAGGGGGTCGAAAATATCTCGATAATTCGACTATAAAGAGGTTTGGAAAACACTAGCAGATAACTAAAATTCTTCAAGATAGGAATAGCATGAAGTAAGTCTTGTTAGGTTTTAGAGAAAAGCTTTCACTTCGTTCTAGTTTGTTGATTGACTAGTATCCAAGAAATATTTGCTGTGAGATAAAATCTTTGTTACAGATACAGAAAATACTGTCCTTGACAATAAAAGTGAAAAACAATTTACATCAACCGAATCGGAACCTAGAGAAGAAAATAACAAGGGCAAAGATAAAGAAAAATGTGATAAAAACCAACAAGGTACAAATATGAATTTGCAACCGTGGCAAACTTTAGTTTCTTATGTTGATGAGATTACGTTAGGTAGTAGAAGAGATTCGAAAGGTCAAATTATTGAAGGCGCGATGAGTTTTCCGGGGTTTGGTATACGAAAAGCCCCAAAAGTTCCTCCAAATTGTTTTCCACAAAGAGTTTATAATAGGTAAGTAAAATGTTTAGTATTAATATTAGATCAAATTGTGAGGAAAATCCAAAAAAAAAATGCATTTACTGTTTTCAACAACCTAAAATTAGGATCTTTACAGTTGAATAATGTGGTCGGATAGGAAACAATTTTGGTGTTTAGTGGTCGTAATGGTAATATAAAAGATCTCGTATCTATCTAAGCACATAATCGAGTAGGGTTATGCCTTCAATGCTTGAAAAGCAAAATTCTTTGTCTTACATAAAAGAAAGTAATGTTATTGGGCAATTTAGTTAACATGAGTATAGAAGTACATAGTAGTATGTGAAAATAAATAAACAAACAATTAAGTATTGGAAGTTCGTACCGATGAATAATGAAAAATGTAATGGTTGAAAATTTCTCCACTCATTTCATAGTCAAAAAATATGTAGTTTTATATTGAATCTAGCAAATTATAGAGGCTCTGTGGCGCGGTTCCTCTAAATATTATATCTGCCATTGTCCGTAACTAACTCGTTCCAGTATATTAGTAATGATCACGCTACACATCCGATCGTCAACTGAATTCATCTACCTGAGCGATTTAAGAGAGATAACTCAGGATGGCCGCCTTCTGCATATTTATTATTAGCGATTTATTCGGCACATAACAAACTGGAATCTTCTATATGTTTGATAGGTAAGAGTGTTTAATTGTTCCCAAAACTCCGATTACAAGAACTACTATTGATACCAAATATCATAAAAGTTCGTATTGTAGATTTATGTACTTAGGTTTTCCTCCTATTTGATTGATATATTTCTCTCAACAGGTCCAAAAACTCTGTTCCATAAATCTTTTTTGTTGTCTTGTCGAGAATTGCTACTTCAAGTTTGTGGGCTTGTAGACGCCTGGAGTTAAAAACGTGAATTGCCAGTCAATACGACACTTGTCATTTTCCGCAACTAATTTGTTGTTTCTCAGAAGACATGGCAGCCTGAAGGCTTCATCCATACTCTAGGGATGTCTAAAAAAATGATAGGATACGCGAGGCTACACTCTCATAATGAATGAATATATGATGTAGCATAAAATGCATAAGTTGACAGAAGAAGCATACGTGATTGTCACTCTCTGCTCACTGTTCTACATCTTCAGTAAAACCAATATGCTATATACATTATATTTTAACAAGTTTCCGACTTAAAATTTGTTGATTTTATGAAACCATTAGTGTTGCAACGAATCAATGTTTTTAGGAATATTCTCTTTTGGGATTTTCAGTATACTTTAGAGTTATTATGCTATTTCTAACTGTCTTGATTTTTATAATTTTTTTTACTATTATTTGCTCTCCAACGTTTCTGAGCAATAGTTGTATACAAAATATTGAAGGCAGTATTTCTGCAACACAACATTTAAGATTACAATTCCTCACTATAGCTTAAGTTAAAATTTTTATGATTACATTTATGTGTGTTTGCTGGTATATAGGAAACCCCTGCTAACTTATTTTTCGGTTAGTTCCCTGAGAAGTTTTATTTTAAAAATTCTTAATGGATGCTATTCGCAATTTGATTTTTAATTTTAAAAACTAATCTTTCTTCACTATTTTTCACATTTCAAACATTTTTTTTTAATATTCGTTTTTATTTCAGATTACCTTGTCTAGATGAATGTATAAAATCGAAAGTAGGTGTCAAATGGACCAAATTTCGAAGTGCTGTGTTATCCGTAGTTGATACTTCATCGTTTGAATGGTTTATATTAGTTTTAATATTTGCTTCCAGTGTTACGTTATGTTTTGAAGATATTCATTTAGATGAAAATCCCAGATTAAAAAGTTTACTTTATTGGACAAATTTGGCCTTTTCAATAATATTTGTGATAGAAATGTTTTTTAAATGGGTGGCCTTGGGGTTTTATAAATATTTTACTGGTTTTTGGACGCTGTTGGATTTTTTAATAGTATTTGTAAGTATATTTTGTGTAAATTTATTGTCGAAACTAATATGAAAGTATCATTAACAGATCATTTACCTAAAAACATCTGGTTGCTGTAAAACTCAGGAATACCGGCTGAATTTTATGTTGTTTTTTAAGAAAAATTAAAAATATTTTGAATTTTTTTCTTACTCTCTACTCTGTTGCCAGAGATCAAATAAGTAATATTTGTCATGACCTGTTAAAATACTTTCCTATTACTAAACTATTTATCTTTAAGAACAAATTACAAGGCATTTAAACTCATTCTAATATAAAATTTACTTTTAAATATATAAATATGTAAAAAGTAATCGGTTATTGTTATCTAACTTCACAATTTTCGACAAATGAACTTTCTTCATAATTGCAGATTGTCATCTCGAATTAGAGCAATTTCCCTACTTATACATTTATTAAAATCAAGTTACATAAACATGTATAAAAAATTACGGAATTGCTGTTGTTTAGTTCTTCTTAAGGATAATTCAAGCTTTATGACCTTAACAAATAAAACAAGGTTACATACATATATAAGTATAGCAGTATAAAATGTTTGAAAATGAATAAGGAAAGAGCCCTAATTTTGTCCTGCAATTACATTTTGATTCATAAGGGAGAAAAAAACGAAATATAATAAAAATCTAAAAAATTATTACTATTTCGTTTGTTTAGGATGTTAACTGTTGTAAACAAACATAACATAAGAACTTTATGGGTTTTTGGGAGCTGTTATAATTTTTATAGCATCCTTAAAATAGTCCTTATTGTCCTATCTATAAAATAAAAATGACAACTACATAGAAAAAACGAAATTATAAATACACAAAGGGGACGAAATTAGGAAAATCGTTTTCATATTATAATGGCGGCTACAGTAACCCACGCTTGGATGTGGATAAAAATAGTGTAAAATGCATGGTAACTATAAAACAGTAAATGGAATAAGGTGTATAAGCCCCGTTTGCCCTAAGGCTAGTAACCCATTAAAGAAGAGTTTGTGAGCATGTGAGTAAAAACCCGAAAATTCTTCGGTACATGCAGATAAATGGTATAATTGCCATCGAAATCACAAAGAAGACGTAAATATTATAGGATATATTTTTATCAAACTCTGGGTTGACCAGTTGAGAAACAGAGGGGGACGCAATTAGACACGTGGACGAGATTAAGATCCTTGGCCTTTTAATTCCTCTCTAATGAATTATGTGCAGTATATATATATATATATATATATATATATATATATATATATATATATATATATATATAATTTGTTTTCCTTTTTTGAACCTTATTATTTTTATTAATTAAGTAATTTTCCTATTATTGGGTATTTAGGTTCGGTAATGAAACGATTATTTTTTTTTTCTTTTTTGATTGACGTTTCGCACATTTTCAAAACCTCATATTTTACATTTCTAAAAACAAGCAGAATTGTCTATCACATTTTAAAAATTTCTGTTATCACCATAAACGTTACTTTCTAAAAACATATAATTACAAATTAAATTAATATATAATTTTAGTATTCACGAAGTACGCATCTTGAAAGTGTACCCGTAGGTGTGATACTAAAATCATTATTTTAATGGTCCATATCAAGATACTTTTTATTTTCTGTTTTTGCATCCGATATTTTTGTATATACTGGGTGTTAAAATATATCATTTACATTTATGGTTATATTATTAAATTTGTATATATATGACTGATTCCTTTTGTATCAGTTCTGTCATTTACAACGTTTTTTAGGTTAAAATTTTTTATTTTATGATTTAGAGGAATTTTAAGATTCCGTTACACTATTTCTAATGTCATGTTGTTGATTTACATAGTGCCTTAAACTTATTTCCTCATGAAAATATATACACATTCCTAATATACATAGCGATCTAACATTAAACATATTTTCATTATATCGAAGATGTGTTGGCTATAGCTTTCTTTTGTTATAGATAACTTTTAAAATAAAATTTTGCGTGACAGTTGTTTCAAAGTATTATTATTCAATCCACCCCATATTACAATTCCATATCTATTAATGATTCCACCAGTGATTTATATACCAAAATTAACAGGTTTTTAGATAACATTTCACGCAATAAGTAAAATTTATCAATTAACTTCCTAATATTGTTCTTTAATCTCAAAGCATGAATATCCCACCGTAGGTGTCTATTAATTATTATACCTTGATATTTAGTATTAGAAACCTCCTTAACATCATTAGAACAAATTTTAATTGTGATTGAACTATAATTTGGTGGACCAGAAGAATTCAGCGAAAAAGCAATATAATTTGTTTTATTTAAATTAAGAGTTAATTTATGAAAATCTAACCAATCTTTCGCCCTACTCAAACCCAACATTACTTTCTCTCTCACCCACCAGTTATTGCCTGAACAAAATAGTACCGTGTCATCAGCATAAGAAATTACAGTTCCATTAATAAAAAGATCAGTAAGTGAATTAATGTATATTATAAATAAGATTGGCCCTAACACCGTGCCCAGAAGAATTCCCATTTGAATGCTTATAGGATCGCTGTATGTGTCTCAAATTTTAAGAATCTGCTCTCTGTTTGTTAAATAAGATCAAAAATAGTACCCATCATTCCATATGTATCCAGTGTATTGAGTAGTTTGTCGTGAGGCCCTGTATTACATGCCTTTGCTAAATTCAAAAAGACAGCAATGCTTTTTTTCCCAATATCAAAGGTTTCAGTTACTTGGTTTACTAATTTGTACACAGCATCGGAAGTGCTTCGACCGCCCGGGATCTTATTGTCAATAACAAATTTTAGTACTCGGTCCTTAAGACACTTTTTAAAAAGTTTTCCAAAACAATTCATTACACTTATTGGGCGACAATTATTTATATCGTATTTATCACCAGCTTTGTATATTGGACTAACAACTGTCATTTTAAACCGAAATGGAACAATACCGGATTTAAAGCATAAATTTATATGACATAGTGATTTTAAAATGTACAAGTGAACAGCCTTGACAACCCTTGAGGGTATTCCATCAATTCCTGGAGCACTAGTATTTTTTAAAAAATCTATATGGCCAATAAGCTCATTGCAAATAACAGGGTACAAAAACATAGATGGGATATTAGAACTATCAAGTGCATGTTCCATAACATAATTTGATGATGATAAAATCTTTTCTGACATTGGTTTACCCACATTTACAAAGAAGTTATTACAGAAATTAGCCATATCCTTATCAGTCTCAAATCCAATATCATTCTGTAAAATATTTACAAAATTATTACATTTAGAACTTTGCTCATTGGTTGCTTCTGAAATTAATTTATACGTTTCTTTTATGTTACCAACATTGTTTTTAATTTTTTTCCCTATAATACTCATATTTACATTTAGCAGTCCCTCTATTTAAGGTGTTACGCTACGTTTTATACTGATCTTCCAAATATGTTCTATATGATCTTAACAGTTCTTTTTTTAGTTTGTCACGATATTTAATTGATTTTATTATGTCTTATGATATCCAAGGCTTAATTTTCTTGTACGATGAATTTTTAGTCTTTTTGATACTTTTACACTGATCATAAATTTAGAGAAAATTCTCATAAAATGCATTTGTTGCTTCTTCAGAGTCACTTCAATTCAATACAATTTCGGTTAATTTAGCATAAATCATTTTTTCAATTTTTAAGTATTTATTACTTTTTGAATAATTATTTATACATTTTCGAGAATCGAGCGCAATATGTAACATAACACTATAGTGATCAGTCAAATCAGAATTTAAAACAAATTATTGATACTTCAGGTGATTGGCCTTTAGCTTTCTCCTTATAAAAATACGATCAATACAGATGTTGTAGGCGCAATTCTAGTACAATTTATAAATGATACAAGACCATACTCATTCAATGTAGACAAATATGAATTAACATGTTCATCATTCTTTTCACAAATATTTAAATTTATGTTGCCAACAAAAATTTCAATTTGACATTTCAAATAATTTACAAAATATGAGCAAATATCATCTATGAAAAGAACTTCATTAACTGAGGGTGATCTATACACGCAAGTTAATCTAAAACTTATATTCTCGAATTTAAATGTAAGTTTACATATAGTTACAAGAGATCTAGTTAGTTTATAGTTCATTATATGTGCATTTAAATTTTGCCTTGTATATACCAATACTCCGTCATTTTTTACTGATGTTACCGTTATTGTAATGAATGTTATACCCAGGTAGGTTGAACTGATTAATACTACTATACGTCAGTTGTAAACTCTCACTCCAGACTATAATATCACTGAAAGACAAGTCAAAAGTATTCAGGGTTAAAAATGATCAAAATTCTTTGTAACAATTCTTATGTTTACCTGAATTACGCTAAAAAACTTTCCATTCATGTCAATTTGCGCTCTAAGTACTTCACCACTGATGCTTTCTTCCGGGAGCTTGAAGTTTTCGTCCAGTTCCTCTAGCTTCTTAAGGACTTTTGCTTCCAGTTAGATAGCCATTACTGTTGATCATAGTCAATTTTGTTTCTTAATACGTGTATATAGGAAGGACAGTTAAAACTACTCGCCTCATGACATACATTATAATTGCTTTAAACTTATGATATGCAGTGACACAATTAGCACACTTTTTTGTTATTCTTGGGCCTAGCCGTATATCATGCAATATTCACATATTTTGTTGTTACACTCACTGCTTTTATGGTAAAAACCCTGACATTTGTAGCATCTCGGCACACTGATATCCTCATATACTCTATATCTCTCCCATTCAAGGTAAACTCTTTGCACATCCATGAATTTTCGAAAAAGACCCGAAGAACATTCAACAAAAATTATCTTAGTGCCATTATCTTAATGTAACTAAGATTAAGTTCATCAGAGTCTTCAACGAACTTATTTTGTTCTCTAAGATTATTCGCAATCTGTTCTTCCATCCTAATCCAGTTATAATCGTTAAAGTTATAATTTATACGAGGCTTTCTTAATTTGGTAATATGAACATCATAATCTCTGTTTAGTGATTTCCTTACTTCCTTCTGCAGTTTTTCTATTTCTTCCCTCGTCTGGCATTTAATAACCACGCTTCCGCCTTTTGTTTCTCCTGTATTCTTAACACCAATCTTGAGTTCTGCTGGTCTTATATTTTTTTGCAAATCCTCTTTGGTTTTTTTAGTAACCTGCTGCGTTTTAAGTTTAATAACAAGATTACGAATGTTTTTATGTAATTTATTCACATGTTTATTTTAGCATACGTTGCAGTTTTTTCATTTATATATTTATTCTGGGTTTTCAAGTTATGCAGTTTTATTTGTTAAGTCCGCATTTTTTTAGTAGAAACATCCTGTACTGATTTTTTTAAGGTCTGTATCTGCCTTTCTTTCCAGTTTTCTATTGAGATTTTGAATTCTTGATTTTCGTGTGTTATTGTTTCGAGAATACTAACCATATATGGTAGGTTCTTTCGACATGTCAAACATTTAATTTCGTTTCCGTCCATCGTAGTAACTTCTCAACTATTTATTAGAAAAACAATTCCTACGACAGGTCAATTCTCTGACAATCACAGTAAGATATAAAAAAGCAGGTGATTCCAATACACAATAGGTGTATTCTGTAGAAGTATGCAAACTGATAAATATGCAAATTAGTTTGCAGATAAGTATAATTTACCTGAAAATTAAATGTTCACTAGTTATTTTTTGATTTCTGTAACGCAGTTTGCAGGAAAATGAAATTATTCAAACACGCCTAATTGCACAATTTCTTGATACACAAAATGATGCCACACATTATATGAATTATTGAATTTTTCCGCACTAACAACTTAATAAAACGTAGAGCATCTTATACATGCGTCAATATCAGGAGAGATATTATATTATATATATATATATATATATATATATATATATATATATATATATATATATATATATATATATATATATATATATATATATATATATATATATATATATATATATATATATATATATATATATATATATATATATATATATATATATATATATATATATATATATATATATATATATATATATATATATATATATAAATATATATATATATATATATATATATACATATATATATATATATATATATATATATATATATATATATATATATATATATATATATATATATATATATATATATATATATATATATATATATATATGTATATATATACATACATATATATATATATATATATATATATATATATATATATATATATATATATATATATATATATATATATATATATATATATATATATATATATATATATATATATATATATATATATATATATATATATATATATATATATATATATATATATATATATATATTATATATATATATATATATATATATATATATATATATATATATATATATATATATATATATATATATATATATATATATATATATATATATATATATATATATATATATATATATATATATATATATATATATATATAATCATACGAATTATCTCGACCGTACAAATCTTTTTTATAACAATTTTTGTTATATTAGTATTGGGTATGCGGTCTCTCAGTAAAACTTCTTATTCGTTATTTATTACTCTAGGTTTCGTTGTACACTGACAACTTCATCAGGAGAAAAACTATAAAACAATGAACAATTATTATTCTTTTTATATATCACATTGAACTAACAATAATAAATACTGTGAAGGTCAACAGATAAAATGTACAAATGGACATGTTAAAAAACGTACCAACTATAAAAAATTAATCATTTAAATCCATTTAAACTATAATAAGGCGAAGAAACAAACACTGAGAGAGAAGTAAACGTATACTGTCTATTTGGCCATGTTTATTAACAAGTTGTTTACTTATTTATACCTTTCTTTGTTGTTTACTTATTTATACCACTCTTGGAGAGAGAGATAATTGGAAGAGAAAAATCTCATAAATTGTAAAACATAACGAACTCAGAAAATCTCGTCAGAGTACTGAAAACAGCGACAGTAATTTAACGATTACGCAAGTTTTTTTTACGCATGTGAATTTTCAGGGCTAGAACTTAAAAAAAAACATATATCAGTCCAAACCTTTTGGTTATGTGTCGAAACTACCTGGGAAATAAAAAATGTTTCGTAACATTAATGAAATATTAAATACTAACAGGCGATTCAGACAGGAAATTCACTTTGTAACATAATTCACACTTTTGTAGGTTCAAGCATCTTATATTGAACACATGGACAAAGTCAATGTTGAGTGCTCAACCCATAGGACTTCTTAAATAAAACAAAGCATTTCTAATTTATACATATGCAACTGATTTTTTAAAGAGTAAGAGAAATCAACTCGGGGGGGGAGAGATTATTTAATTAAAATTATTTTTCCATATATGCCTATTTAAAAACATGAATATATTCTTTGTAAAAAAAATCCATTTAATATTTCATTTCAAATATTGCGTTAATGTAAAATAGCCGATCAAGTACAAGTTCAACTTGCGCAATTAGTGTCCCCTACGTTGATTGCTTTTAAAGTAAAAATTTTTGTTACGGAAGTATAAAATGATTACTGACTTCAGAAAACACACCCCAAATGAGTTGTCAGCAAAGTTTGTTTCCGATCTTCACTGAAAACTGATGACTTTGAATTTTTTTTATATATATACCAGGTAAATTATTAAGGGTAATGCACTCGTGATAGTTTTTGTTCAATCTACACCCCGTGGAGAATATTCCAGAATTTTTTCAAAATTTTTTGATCAGTACTTTTCGAGATAAAGGGGGGACAGCGATTTTTCGCGATTTTTTAAAAATAGTACAAAGAAAAGTGTGCGCAAGTATTACATTATATATATTGTTGAACTTGCGTTTTTATGTTTTCATTGGACACCCCACTCCATGACCTAGTAAATTTTTTTTTTCACTTTCGATTTTACCCCTAAATCTAACCCTTTAAGTCAAAATTTAACTTTTAAAATCACACGACTCTAACGAGGTTATCAATTCCTATATTAGTACCAAATTTCAACTTTCTATGCCAAATAGTTTCGGAGAAAATCGGATGTGACGGACGGACATACATTGAAATTATCTTATAAATGTTCCATACGGAAAACTAAAAAAAAACAGCAAAATAGAAAAAAAAAACTTTTGCCATACTAAATGACAAAATTTAATATTTTTACTATGAACAAATTATAACATAGGACCTGTAAGAGTGTATTTCTGGGAATTTTCTTCCTTTTGGAACTCTGTTTGTTCTTTAATAAATTACCTATGAAAACTAAACAAAAATTGTATTAGTGGTGAACAAAATAAGATGAAACGTTTAGCATACCCAGCTATCTACTATACTTCCTCGCCCATGCTGTTTTTGTTTTAAATTCGTGATATTAGTCAAGGATTGTTATTAACCCAACAATGCAGATATGAAATAATATGGAATTAATAAAGTGATGCAGAGTTCACAGGAATAAATAAAGTAATAAATTAGTTTCAATGCCTATAATATATTCTCTTGGTTTTACTATACATTATTCGTAAATCAATTTTATATATTCTTTTTTTTTCTGTTTTAGGTTTCGTTATTTAGTCTTTTAATAGAAGAGAATGAAAATTTAAGAGTGCTCAGGTCACTAAGGACCTTAAGAGCGCTACGCCCACTGAGAGCAATAAGTCGATGGCAGGGCATGAGAATAGTAGTAAATGCCCTTATGTATGCTATCCCTAGCATTTTTAATGTATTGTTGGTTTGCTTGGTTTTTTGGTTAATATTTTCCATTATGGGTGTACAGTTTTTTAGTGGTAAATTTTACAAATGTGTGGATGACGATGGTGAACGGTTAGATGTAGATGTAAGTAAAAAATTTTAATAGAAAAAAATTATTAAAAATTGACAAAGTAAAGTAGTATCTACATAATTAGTGACTTTGCTTTTCATTTATACCTTTTCATACACAATTTTAATTTAGGGTAGCTATAAATGTACCTATTTTATTTAAGCAGAATTGGTCAAGATCTTCCAAAATAAATCTGAAATATCACTATAAATGTAATGAACTGCAGAATTTTTTTTTTCTTATAATGAGAACATTGACCTTGACATTGATCGTCCATAGTTTTAGTTTAGTATTGTGGACAATACTATATAATTCGTACGTATGGAACTCTAGATGTCTGAGCTGAACAATGCTCAACGTGATATTTGCAAGACAGTCAAATTAAAGGCCTATTTATTACTTTATTTAGATATAAATTTAAGAGACACTACGTTGGATGGTGGGATATTACGGTTATTACAAATCAATTACGGTATTAAATCTCATAGCGTATTTATATTTATACGGGAGAAAATAATTCTTACAAAACAGGACTTTTTTATACCCACTACCCTCTGGTACCTAGGTCTCTATACCAAAGTACGAAAGGAGTACCTAAGTTTATCCTTATTTTTAGGTTGTAGATACAAAATGGGACTGTGATAGATTAAATTACTCATGGATAAACTCCAAAATATCTTTTGATCATGTAGGGGTTGCTTACCTTGCCTTATTTCAAGTGGTAAGTATTTAACATTTTATGATATGAGACTGGCGGAAAATTCAAAGAAATATAAAAAAATTTAGTACCAATTTTAGAATATATTTTTTTCTAACTGACTACACCAAACTCCTTTTTCAAAAATTTAAATTTAATCGTACTGAAAACTTGTCAATGCTGATAAATTTCTATATACTGATTCTACAGGAACTGTAGTCCATTTTTCTAAATAAATAAATGTATTGAAAAATTAGTAAAAATATGTATCATTATTACTTTGATCTCACTGACTTGGAGTGTGTTAAATTTTTGAAAAACACATATCATATTATTATCATATAAAGTCTGTACATCTGTCTATTCAAATAGTTGTTTAAGCGCCTTAATACCATGGAATAATAAATATAAACAGTTGAGGATAATCTTGTAATGCACTATATAGTAATATATCAGTAAATCATGTTCGATTACAACTGAACGAATTGTGTCATTGGATTGTATATCTTCACATAATAGTAGTAATGTTAAGACAGTGTAAATTATTATAGGTAATATTTGGAAAAAAATATTATTAAATTTTCGAAAACTTGTTAGTCAAAGAGTATTAAACCCATTCTACTAATGTCAAATTTTATCTGAGTTATTCTGAACGTCTTAAAAGCAAAAAATGTCACTGACATTTTTGATATGTACAAATTCCCTAAATAGACAAATAAAGGTTGTATTTTTTATATTAAATTGTTCGCCTTGATATATTACTTATTATGGAGGTAAATAGGCTTATAATAGGAAAACTTGCATAATATTTAGCTAAATTTTTCGATTTTTAGGTTTAAAAATCCACAATGGTACATTAAAAAAAACTTTTTAAAGAATGTCTTTACCTCTGTATGTAGGGTGGACTTTATTTTTCCCATATTACAAATATGTTTTTTTTTTTAAATTTTAATAGCCTTGTATGCCTTGTTTTGAAAAAGAATTTTAGTAACATGCCCCTTTTAACATCACAAAGTTATATATTACATATTTTTAATAAATTGCCATTCTTTATATATTAAATTGGCATAAATAGTTTTCCATGTTTTTAGTTTGGCCATAACTTATAATTCCGTAATAATAATAATAATAAGCACTAATAATAATAAGCACTAGCCACAACATACAAACTCATAGAAAACACAGATCTCTACTACAAATACACACCAACATCCATATTTGAAAATAAAGATTACAATCTCTACTGGGACATCAGTATCCACACAGATAAAACAGTCTCCGCCAATAGACTCAATATTACTTTTCAGTACAAAAAAGGAAAAGTCACATATCTAATTGACATAGCTGTCCCCAACGACACAAGCATCCAAACGAAATACACAGAGAAGTTCTCCAAATACACAGATGTTGCAACAGAAATAAAAAGGCTATGGAAACATGAAAAAGTCATTATTGTCCCCCCCATTATATCAGCCACAGGCCTTACACCAATTACATTCACACCACACTTATCAATAATTAGGACTCAACACAAACATATACAGAAATATTCAGAAGTTAGTGATTTTGAAAACATGTAAACATCATCAGGTCATTCCTAAATACACAATGGTAATGCGTTTGTGCTGACTTGGCTTGGACCCGTCAGCCAAATATGGAGCCACATTGCCAAATGTGTGAAAGAAGAACTTTTTTGTGATATCTATTTAAATGTAGATTGTAACCATCCGTACGCAGACCAAGCTAACGAGACTCTTTTATTCAAGTCAACCTTTAAATTATTTTTTGATATTTGGATTTTTTGTCCTAAATATATGAATGTTTGTACCTTTCCTATTCCTTTACTTTCTGTTAATAGTTCCTGGCTGTTATTTTCACTTTCGTTGTTCAAATATTTGGTTTTGGTGAAGTTTATTTTTAGACCTGTTTTTCGAGACTTGTTATTTAATTCCATCAGCATTTCTTGTAATTGTTCTGTTATGTTGGCAATCATAGTGATATTATCTGCGAATCTTTAAATGATTTAATCGTTCACCGTCCATTAGTATTCCTTTATTTTCCGACTGTAGCGATTTGAACATGTCGTCTAGAGGCAAAGTGAACAGCTTTGGGGATATGGAGTCGCTTTGTCTAATTCCTCTTTTAATTTTGTTTTTGTTTGTTCTTTCTTCAACCATTATTTGTGAGGTGGCATTTTTATATATGTATTCCAGAACAGTTGTGTACCTTTCATCGACTTTGCTGTTACTTAAGGCGTTAAGAACTGCCCCATATCTCTACCGAATCAAATGCTTTTTCGTAGTCAACCATTCCAATCTACAATGTGACCTTATATTCATTTCACATATAACTCGAAACAATACCATCGAGCTACAGACTGGAACTGCACAGACTTTTCTTGACCGAATATCCACATCTGCAATTACTTGTTACAGAACAGAAAGTAATAGATCAAAAAAAGAGTTATTACCAAAAACAATCGCCTCACACCTTTCGAATTGCAAACCATCAAAGATACAGTATATATACATCATATCACAGACAACAAAATCAATCACTTACCATCCTCAACAACATCTATACACCCCGAAACACCTCTCATACAAACACTCAAAACAAAAATGGAGTCACATCTAGCTCGATGGTCTGACACCGACCCCACAACAAGAAATCCCATCCCTCGTTTAATCTTCAAATAGAGCACGCAACCAATCCTCAATACAATAAACAAGCACATAATACCCAGTACATAACAGACTTAAGCACAATCAAAATCATTCACACAATAATATATGCAGCAGCAATCACCACTTAAACAATCGACACAATACAATCAAAAACTACCGCAACGACAAAGAAACCCCAACTGCACAAAACCAAAATTTAAATAGCAAATAAGGATAGAAAACAAAATCAACATCAGGAGAGGTCTAGGACACCTTACTCAGTTTATAAACGGGAACGCGTCCAAACGTTTCACACAGGGTGTAGACAAGATCAAATTCAAGTCTCCCAACAGAACACTGCCAGAAATCCTTGATACTTTGAAACAAAAAGTGTCCGTATATGCCGCAAGACTCCGTAGATACAAAGAATCAAGCGAAAGGGAAGACACCAACAACCTCCTCCGAAGAAGCGAAAAACAGTTCTACCGACAAACTGTGTACAATGAACAAACAGCAGTGACTGAACCACCAAACAAACAAGAACTCACAAATTATTGGAAAAGTAGCTGGTCAGAACCCAAACTACACAATAATAACACCCCCTGAATTAAAGCCGAAGAAGACAAACATGTGGCAGAACAAGAAAATTCCACATTAACTACACAAGAAATTACAGAAACAATCAAACACACATACAACTGGAAATGCCCTGGAATAGACAATTTACAAAACTACTGGTACAAACAGTTTACCACCACACACGAAGCACTCACACATCGTGTGATCATGGAACAAGTCAAAAAAGAACACAGAAACTTTCACATCTGTTACATAGACTATAAAAAAGCCTTCGACTCCATCCCCCACAGCTGGTTAATCAGAGCCCTAGAAATCTACAAAATCAACCAAAACCTCAGGCAATTTCTCGCACAAATTATGAAAACATGGAAAACAAAAATCCACCTAAAAACACAAACCGAACGCATCCAAACAGAAGAGCTGAACATCAGACGGGATATATTTCAGTGAGACTCGCTCAGCGCTCTATGGTTTTGCTTCTGTCTCAATGCATTCTCAAATACACTAAACAGAACAGACCATGGCTTCAACATCAGACACCAAAAAAGTGAACCAACATGAAATAAACCACCTCCTATATATGGATAACATAAAACTCTACGCTGCCACAAAAAACACAGCTGAAAGAACTCCTCAAAATGATAGAAATATTCACCTTAGATATCAATATGGAATTTGGTATAAGTAAAAACAAAGTGCTCCACATCAACAAAGGCCAATGGAAAAGCCACCATGAGACAGAAACCATCAACAACGAAACACTTGATAACATGCTCGACAAAGAAACATACAAATATCTAGACTTCCAACAAAGCACCAAACTCAACCACATTCACATCAAAACAGAGCTCAGAACCGAATTCAAAAGCAAACTATTACAAACAAAACTCAACTCCAAGAATCTCACTAAAGCCATCAACACGTTCGCTATACCTATACTCACATATTCATTTGGTATCGTCACATGGTCACACAGATATATAAAACAGACACATACTTATACGTTCTCAATTCACCAAGTATTCACCAAATACAGGAAATTACTACCCAACGCATGCAAAGAAAGACT
>CM032446.1:96683444-96698444 GCA_019049505.1 Pachyrhynchus sulphureomaculatus | reverse complement strand
AAAGGTTTGGCAGTTTATATCGGATGGCATTGAGGATGCTGTAATGGTTGTGTTCGGATTACCTCCTCACCTAGGATGGCTGATAAGCTATGATATGGAGCGAAACAGCAATATTCTAGTTTGGTGATTTTGGACGTTCGTACTTTTAATGCAGAAGCAAAAACTTTGAGATGAACTGGATGGATATTATATATCTTGTATATGTACATATGTATGTATGTATGTATGTATGTATGTATATATATATATATATATATATATATATATATATATATATATATATATATATATATATATATATATATATATAAACAGGACGGAGCACCTCCTCACTATGAAATCATTGTGAAATATTTGGATGTGATTTTTCATAATCGATGGATAGGCAGAAGAGGTGCTATAGAATGGCCTGCAAGGAGTCCCGAACTTACGCCACTCGATTTTTTTATTGGGTCATACGAAAACCAAAGTTTACCCAAGTTGACCTGAAACTGTCGAAGATTTACAACAAGGAATTCAATATGAAGTAGAACATATCACCCCAGATTCTCTGCAAAACTCTGTTCAGGCTGTTTATGACAGACTGAGTCATTGCTTCGCCGTTAACAGTAGACATTTTGAGCGATTGTTACCTTAAATATAAACCTAGAGTATTTATCAATTTTTTTTTTTTTTTTATTATTTTCAGTTATGTATATATATATATATATATATATATATATATATATATATATATATATATATATATATATATATATATATGGTATATATATACATATATATATATATATATATATATATATATATATATATATATATATATATATATATGGTATATATACATATATATATATATATATATATATATATATGGTATATATACATATATATATATATATATATATATATATATATATATATATATATATATATATATATATATATATATAGTAATAGGGAGCAGATTGTCATTTCCTCATTTCAGTATTCACTACTCTCTATCAAGTATTACACTATATTTGAGGAGGATATATTAAATTTTTAATGTTTTAGTATGAAGGTGGCGTACTAGAAATGTTTCTAACGGAGAGCCAGAAACATTATTACACAGCTATGAAAAAACTAGGAAGAAAAAAACCTCAAAAGGTTATCAAAAGACCAATGAATGCTTTTTTAGCTATGTTTTACGACCTGTCGAATTCTCGTCGTTTCGAAATAGCAATATTCGTTTTAATTTTTCTTAATATGTTATCGATGGGCATTGAACATTATGGTCAACCCCATGCCATATTTTTTCATTTTAGAAGTTAGTAACGCGTTTTTTTACTACAGTATTTGGCCTAGGTAAGAAACACTATTAAAATATGTAAGTATATATATTCTTTTTATGAGCGTAGCCCTTGTGCTGCGGGGAAATCCCTATAGCTCTACGGGAGCGACGGGTGTACGGAAGTAGCGATTCACATTGGTCTTGAATCGCTGTAAGTTGTACTCAGTGGGAAACACAGTCCTGGACAAATTATTCCAAAGGGCCATTCTTCATATAAAATACTGCTTGAAAAGTGTTGTACGAGGAATAACAAGCTGAACCTTATACGGATGTGATGTATTAGCGCGACATGTATTAATAGCATGCACCACTCTGGGAGAAATTAAGCGAATAGATTCCATGAAAATACTTTAAGTCGTCAACTGTTCTGCGATGTTCCAAGGTATTTTGGAATTGTAGGTCTCCAGTCCTCTTCTAAATAGAATTCAACAAATACAGTGTATGTTTGGGAGCATAGCCCCAAACATGACAGCAGTATTTTATCGTTCATTGAATTTGAGATTTGTACAGAGTTAATAGTTGTTTTGGTGTGTAAAGCTTTCTAGTTCGAAATGGTATTCCCAGGTTTTGAGACGCTCTCTTTGCTATGCATGCGAGACGTTCGTGCCCTGGGAGTGTTCCAACCCTAACTATGTTTGGTTCTGTAACGGTAACTTTTTTAAAACAAACTGCCGCCTGAGATTTTGTAACGTTAAATTCTACTTGGTTACTGTCACCCGAAGTTAGAATTTCTTTCAGGTCTTTATTAAGTTGAACAACTTTTTGTTGTCTATAGATATTTGCATGAGCAGCCGATGTTCGAACATTCAAAGTGAATGACAAAATAAGCGTACTGTCATCCACAAACCTGTAGATTGGATTTCGGGTCCTTTCCAGCAGATATTTATATAATGATATATGAATATATTTTTGACTTATATTGGTTAATCTCATATACATATAACTTTTTATACCATTTACTTAAGTAATTATTTCCATAATTTTTACTTCTCTTGTTAAAAGGAAGCATTCATTGTATCTGGGAAAAATATCACCTTCCGAGATGTGTGCATTTTTCCATGTTGCATTGTCTTTATATAGATTACAAAAAATATAGTCTCCGTTTCCGATGGTCAATCTGTTGGTAGTGCAGCCATAATAGTTGAAGTGAGAAAGGAACTTACATTTTTTGACCGATATTGATTTGATTGAAAAGAGAGAGAGAGATAGCGGTTGGCATATTTTCGATATTTTGTTTATTTTTAATACAAATATGAGAATTTTGGTTGCGATAATAAACAAAATTTTAGCAAATAATTCTACAATAAAACATATAAGAATTAAAGGGGCGGAAGCGGGGTAGCCTCGTATGTGTGTTATGCGCCCTTTTTAGTGTTTTTAGGGTTGAGATATTTAAAGTTGTTATTTTTTCATTATATTTAATGATTTATAGACATAAAAGAGATACAAGGTTCATATGACAAACTTCAACGAGGGTCAACTTACTACTTATAAACTTCGTGGCATTGTGGCAAAGTATACTGAGAAGGATGCATTCCACCAAAGTCCGAGCGGCCTCCTACCAGCTACCAACGTTTAAACACATGTCGACTGCGAGAGCTTGCCAATGTATGGTGCATAGTCCCATAGTCTTAGTTACAACTACTTTAACATTAAATAATTCAAATGCATTCCTGCAACATGAGCAAGTAGTTCATAAAAGTATATCTTAAATTGTTTTATCTTTAAGATTCCGGGTATGCAAAATAGAAAAAAAGAGTAACACGTATCATCATGATGAAAATTTAACTGACGAGTGGCTATCTGATTGTTAAAAATAATCCAGTTCAATGTACATGGGCAAATGGAGGAATATTAACGTTGCATCACTGGATTTACTCACATTTTTTTTGACCAAAGTGTCGATTTGGTAGTTATCAGCTTATTCCACTCAAGAGCGAGTTTATTATCAGTACAAACAAACCGAATGACTTCCAGAAATATTTTTTATGATTTCGTTGAATTCTTAGTGGCAACTTAACATATGTGTTGTTAGAGAAAGCAAGGGATTTTCAGTTATAATTTTTAAACGTAAAAGACATTTTACAAGCTGATACTGGATCCCGTAAAAAAGTTTTGTTTAAAAATATTTATAGTAAACAGAGTCATAATTTATTGTCGGATATCTTCCTTATTTGATTATTCCGGGATGTAAAGATTATTTTTGAAAGATTTCAACAAAAGAATTTTGGCATCAAATCGGAGCTATTTGGAGGCAAACTTATGTCACATCTTTTGGAAACCAATTTATTCCGGTAAATTTTTAGAACGACTGACCGAGATATGTTTTCAGTGTGTGATAAAGAAATCTTAGTAAGCACGTAAGAAGAAGTTCTCAATCATATTAAAATATTCCTCCGAATTTCCAAATTAACAATTGTTGTTTGACTTCTGTTCAGTTTAAAAGCGGTCAAACCTTTCATTAACCATGTTGAACATCAGAAGGAGATTAGTTTGTGTTATAGAGACGTCAGAATTCTATCAAACCAACACTCACACCCCACGTTTATACCGCTTCTTGGTCAGTTAAATACGCGAGGCTTCACTCACGCTGTGTAAATTATATTGAACGTGAAATGTTCACCTCGCAGTAGCTGCAGCTTAAAGGAAAGGCCCGCTCCGTTCAAACGCTCCATAGCACTAGACTTCCAAGAAGCAGTTATAAGCTCTATGCTCCTCTGCCTGAAATAATTTAACAGCAGTATTTACCAGTCACGTTACCGCAATAAAGAACGTTTATTTAAAAAATGGTATTTACATATATATATATATATATATATATATATATATATATATATATATATATATATATATATATATATATATATATATTTACTAATTTATTAACTTTAATTCTTCAAACTTGGAAAACTAATTATATATACATATATATATATATATATATATATATATATATATATATATATATATATATATATATATATATATATTTACTAATTTATTAACTTTAATTCTTCAAACTTGGAAAACTAATTATATATACATATATATATATATATATATATATATATATATATATATATATATATATATATATATATACATATATTTATACATATATTTATATATATTTATATATATTTATATATATTTATATATATTTATATATATATATATATATATATATATATATATATATATATATATATATATGTATATATATATATATATTTATATATAGTTATTTATATATATTTATTTATATATATTTATTTTATATATATATATATATATATATATACATTCTTATAATTTTAAATGAAATATATGATATGATAATCAATATTATTTAGCATCAAAATTTGTTGATTTATAATTACCTTAGAAAAATTTTTTATAGAGGCCATCGTTAAAATGATAGGTTTAAGATACCACTACTTCACAGTGCCATGGAATGTGTTCGATTTTTTGTTAGTATTAGCTTCAATTCTTGGTATCCTTATGGAAGATATAATGATTGATTTTCCTGTTTCACCAACTCTGTTAAGGGTAGTTAGAGTTTTTAGGATAGGACGAATTCTCCGTCTTATAAAGGTAAGACAATTTTTTCACCATTTAGAGATCCAAATCATCTTAAAATTATTAAAAGTAAATGTTAAAAGCTTTAACCGAGTAAACATCTAAAATGGATTGCACCATGGATTACTTTTTTGTGTGTGTAATGATTGCTCTTTATGAGAGAAGTTAATCTCGAAAAATATCTAAAAACTGATAGTTTTCGAAAAAGAAAATTTTGACAATAATTGAGCAGATAAATAATTTTTTCAAGAAACAATTCTCATTTTGTCAGTTAAAATTAAATATTTTCCAAATTTAAAGAAAAAGTTATTAAGATACTAAGGAATCACGCAACAGTTTGTTATATAAATGAAAAATATGTTCAAAGTCCGCAAAAAATAAACAGAAAAATACATATAGTGGTTTATCAAGTGAAAACCAATAAGTTTTGACACTGCATTAAAATTGCGGGAGAGATTAATGAACCTAGACGCGTCTTCTATTCATTACCAAACTAGGATATTATCTGTTTACCTAGACTTTAGAGCTCATACGATAGCCTAAATGAAGAGCCAATCCCAGCACAATTAGAACAGCAGCAAAGATTTAAGAAGTAAATATCTCAAGACATTAGTAGTCAATAAACCTCAGCTTTATCTGATATGAACCTCTAAAATAAAGTCCAAGCAAAGGCAAATATGGTACTTGTTACCGCTATTTAATGTGTAGTGGTAACAGTAAAAATGAAATGAACAATTTAAAGAAGAGTGTTGAATCTAGTATTATTATTTTCCGATTTCGAAAACAAAACTATCGATCTCACCAAGGGGCGTACTGTGATGCAGTTACATAATTTTGGAGCAATATGCGTGTCAAATATATATTCCGTATTATACATAAAAAGGTTCATTTACGCTTTAACGAGTTATTATGAACCTACGGGATTGAATCCTTCAGATCAATCCTTCACCAGAAACGCGAAAAATCGACATTTTCGATTTCCCAACCATATCGTAGCAGCGCACCGAGTCGCTAATTATGATAAGCTAGTACCGCCAACGCAAGTCGAAGGCTTCGAATCGCGTATCTACCAGACCGGGCCACGGCTATAAAATCACATACATAACTTTGACTAGGCAATAGGAGTTGCGTACCGACTGACCATCCGAACAAAAAGAAGCTCAGCAGCTTGAGAGGTGAGCAACACAGCCAAGCAGTCCACCTGGTCCAACACAACCAACCATTATACTTTTTTTATATCATTTTTTTATTATTAGAGTATACCTCTAGGTATGACAGACTAACCGACTAACCAAGAGAAAGATACTTTCTTTCTCTCTTAGACACAGATGCGGGCGCATAGAGGCACAAAGAGGGTGGACAGTCTGCGATCCCGATGCTCAATAAGGATATCTGTGGATCCGTTATGACCAGCATCCTCCTCGCTGCGAAAAACATCAGAACACCAGGGAGACTCACTCAGGCACATGTATACTAGTAGATAGTAAGACATTCTAGTGTTACCATGATTAATGAAAGAGGAATGACTTGTGTTGTTAGAAAAAGTGCTAGTCTAATCGATGGTCGCACCGCCACCTGCCGCTCACCATTGGCGTTGAAATTGACAGGAACGTTTGCCACGGCTTCGACGACATCACCGTACGCACCACCATCCATCGTACGAGTTCAGCTAGATTCCGCGACACATTCTCACGCATACACTCCATACTGCCTCCCTTCTTACACCTTCCCTTCACCAAGTTGTTTGTGTTAAACCGCTTGTTTTATTTCTTTTTCTTATACCTGCTTTTCATGGCGTCACTATGAGCTAATAGCTGACATGCAGTTGCCGTTTCTCCACTGTAACAAGGTACGCGAGATCCGGGTCGGCCCTTTACCATGTGAATCCAAGGGGTAGGCCCCGAGATTTGGCAGTTTCATAACCTATCCGAAAATCTACCGACCGACAGATAACCGATGCCTCATGCGCCATCGCAACTAAACACCGTTACAGTATTACACGTAGCCAGGAAATACGTGTTTAGCGTCTGTAAAGAATAAAGAAAAATAGTTACTAGCTTATGGAACAAAGAAATTTTGCCCTTGCATTAACTTTACAGGCGTCCAAGAAACGGAAACACGGCCATGTTGGCTATTTATCATCAAACTAGCACATGCCTAGCTTCGAACTATTTTAGAACTCATCAGCTAATCTAGGTAAGAAGAAATCGTATCGCGACCATATGCTCTAGGATTAAAGCCATTGACGGTTCATATCAGATGACGTTAACGTTTATTGGCTACTAATCTTTTTAGATAATTCCTTCTTAAATTTCTACTGCTATTCTGATTATATTTCGATTGCTTCTCGACCTAGGCCAGCTGATAAGCTTTGAAATGGAGCGAAAATTAATTGTACTTACTAAGTTAATAATTAGAAAGAGTTCTTGTTTTATTTTTGTTGCGTATCCGTGTCCAATAACAAAAATAAAAAGAGCAACCAAACTTAAATTAATGTATAATAGACAGAGTCATCAAATATACATAATTTTCAACCATTATAAACCATTAATTAATTAAATTCAATTTTTTCAGGCTGCAAAAGGTATACGAAAATTGCTGTTTGCACTTGTTGTTTCGCTACCAGCGTTGTTTAATATTGGAGCGCTTCTAGCGTTAATAACATTCATTTATGCCATAATTGGAATGTTTCTTTTTGGCCATGTCCGTCAACAAGGTAAGAATGTGATTTCTTTTCTGCCTCCATATATACTCGAAATTACTTATTACTGTAATAACAATTGATTATCTAATGGAAAAAGGGTCTATACGCAAATTTGATCTTTGACAAGGATAGCAAACTTTTTCTCTAATTAGGTCTTTGTCCTGATCCTGCACAGAAACATCTACTCGAATTACACTTTTTCAATTTAGCTCATTAAAAAAATCGTTTGCTACTAAACTTAGCTTTTTATGAAGAACCCTAACATAGTATCGGAAGACTCATCACTAGGTAAATTTAACAAATTACAAAGCTCATTACGATTTTTAAATTTCTAAAAATGTATCGTCTTTCCCAAAATATGGGGCATTGAAGTTGTGGAATAGAATTTTCAGTTTCAACTCTCTACCTCAATTTGTAATTTTCCTACTTGGTAATTGACTAATTGATAATTGACTAAGACAATCGCCGCTCCTAATGAAGCTAACATGGTTAGCGAAACGCGCGTCGAGGGCAAAAATAAAGTGTCTGGTGTAGTGGTGATATATAATAGGTAGTATCGTAGTATCTAATAGGCAATAAATCAATCTAGCTCAATCTACAATCTAGTAAGAAAAGTGTAAAATAAATATTGACTACCTAAATATTTAATTATACACAAATAAAATAAAATTATCTTGTCTCTAGAGGAGCGACGCGCGGTAATGTACGAAAAATAATCCACCTCCACTATTTTCTGGGAAAACATAGATTTCAGTTTTTTTTTATACCAAATAAATTATCGAACGTAATGCACTCGTGATAATTTTCGCTCAATCGACGATTTTTGAAGACTATCCGAGAATTTTTCCAAAATTTGATCAATACTTTTCGAGATAAGGTAGGTAGACAAGGGTGTTTTGCCATTTTTTAAAAATAATCCAAAGAAAAGTGTGCGCAAGTATTACATCATACATATTTGATTACATGAAAAACCCAAATATGTTATTTAAAAATTTTACCGAACTGAGCTTTTTCTTAAATGGTAATATTAAGTATCTGTTTTAAATTTTCAAAATACACAAACGTTAGTAATTATTTTGAGTCGTTACTAAGATACCAGACTTAAAAGTTGCTAAAATAAACAAGCGTCCAATAAATAGATGTTTAAATCCATTTTGGTCGAATTTTAAAATATGATTTTTTTTGTAAGGACGTCAAATATGTGATAAAAACAATCACCATGTTACCAACTAATATACAGACGGCAACACCTCTATGTATTTAAATTATTAAATATCATTTCTCAGCGTGTCGTCTATGAAATTGTTAAAGTATCATTTTCTTTATCAGGGTGCTAGTCACAGAATTTTAAAACTAATACACTAGTATCTTTTAGTTAAAGTTAACACATCAAGAATTTCCTTAATTTTTCAAAATTTTGGCTTAAAAAAACCAAAGATATTTATTAGAAACTCACCCAAATGGGGAGCCTGAGGATGAGTCTTCATTGAATATTTCAGAAACCGTTAAAGATAAAAACATGAAATTCAGGTTCTAAAGTAAAGTTTATGTGCTGAATCGGAATTTGACCTTATAATCGTCGATAATTCAACCGGTGCGTCAAAAGTAGAGGAGGGCATGGTAAAAATGGACTTAACTGTTTTTTCCAGAACTTTTATTGCATTTTCGCGTCGGATTAGGGAAGCCTGAGATCTTTGGCAAAAAAAGGTACTCTTAGTTTAAAACGAATAGACGCACCAATTCCGAGTTAAAATCGGTAAAGCATTTCCATGTCAGAAAAAGAGCTTTATATATACACATATACCCTCCCCTCTATATATATATATATATATATATATATATATATGAGCTATCCTTCGGTGCCAGTCCGTCTGCCTGTCGCACCCGAAACTATTTGACATAGAAAGTTGGAAATTGACACAAATATAGGAATTGATGGTCTAATCAGAGCCGGGTAGTTTTAAAAGTTACATTTGGACTTAAGCTAACCCCTTTTTTTCACTTCCGATTTAACCCCCTTTAAGGGGTTAAATCGGAAGTGAAAAAAAAAATAACCAGGTCATCGTGTGGGGTCTCAAACGAAAGCTTACGAAAACACGAGTTCAAAAACATATACGATGTAATACTTGCGCACACTCACTCACACACCCGTCTCTACCTACCTTATCTCGAAAAGTACTGGTCAAAAAATTTTGAAAAAATTCTGGAATAGTCTTCAAAGAGTTTCAATCGGACGAAAATTATCATGCATTATGTTTGATAATTTAGTTAATATAAAAAAACATTATCGCGCGTCGCTCCTCTAGTGACAAAATAATAATATTTTATTTGTGTTGTATTTTTGCCCTCGATGCGCGTTTCGTTAACCATGTTAGCTTTATTAGGAGCGATGATTGACTTTACCAATTAATCAATTATTGCTAGGTAGCTAAGATGTTATAACTATTATACGTTATTGACTAAGAAAAAACATGAAAATACATATTGAATCTTAAGATATGCATATGTATATATATATATATATATATATATATATATATATATATATATATATATATATATACATATACATATATATATATATATATATATATATATATATATATATATATATATATATATATATATATATATATATATATATATATATATATATACAGTGCGGCAGTATTTGAACGAAACTAAACTTAAAATAATAAACTTTCCATTTAAATGTTTTTAGGAGCTCTGGACGACATGGTAAACTTCGAAACATTCGGTAGATCGATGCATCTGCTTTTTCGTTTAATAACATCAGCTGGATGGAATGACGTTCTAGAATCTCTAATGATCGCATATCCGGATTGTGACCCCCATTACAAAAATCAAACCAACGGGAATTGTGGTTATCCCCTTCTCTCTATAATTTATTTTACGAGTTTTATTATTATAAATTATATGATCGTTATTAATATGTATATAGCTATTATTCTTGAAAACTTCAACCAAGCTCATCAGGAAGAAGAAATAGGCATCGTTGAGGATGATTTGGAAATGTTTTACATCCGATGGAGCAAGTAAGTAATATTCGAACTTGTGATAACTGTTGGCTACTTTACTCACATGTTAGATCAATTTCTATTTCATTATCAGCAAGTTATTTCAGTGCTTTTAGATTATAAAACATTAACAGTTTTCCTGGCTTTCTCGGTTTTTAATACTGGTGCTAATATTTAAAAAGGTGGTAAGGTAAATCGTAGTTTTGTAAATTTTCGTTTTTTCAATACTTTCGCAGCAATGGCTGTGTTTTGAAATTTGAAATGTCCAGCATGGTATAGAATGTAGTTGTATAACAGGGATTTTGACATTTGAAACATGAGAAATGAGTTGTACAAATATTTTTATGAGTGTTCAATACTCTTTTTAATATTCATTATAAAAAATAAGTCTGAAAATTTTTGAGGGGGAAAAGTGAAAATGTTTATATGTAACATGTAAAATATGACAAACAACATATACTTTTTCTGCGAGAAAACAAAAAAAGCCCGGTCTTCTTATTTACGCAGGTGACAATAAAAGTGACCAATGACATGTTTTTACACCGTAAGGTCTTATTGTCTAACTTAGTTTCTATGACTTACATTGAAAAACAGGGCATTTCATGGTATCACTATACATCACTCATAAACGAAGGATGTATAGGTTTGAAACAGTTTATTACAAACTGGGCTTTGTCCATCACTTTATTAGATTTAGCCACCAATTATTTAAAATTTATTATGTTAATTTTTTTAAGTGCACAGTTAGAGATGTATAATTGCTTGCTGAGCTAGTTATTTATGAGCAAAACTATGATTCTATTTAATTTCAAATAATCCCATTATAACTTGGTTGTTGTCTGAGTCGGTATTTGTGAAGAGTTAGCCTATATATCTGCATTCCTTACTTCTTCTTGTCCCAGCATTTTTGCGCATTCTAACATCTGATTCGTAATAGCCCTTAATTAATTCTATTTTGTGAAATAGTGGTGATTTTAACTAAAACTGAGTTTAATGAGAAAGATTATTTATTCCTTACTGGCGCTTTTTTATCCTTATTAATTTTCTTACCAGAAATTTTGAAAACTATAGCGTGAGTAAACTAACATTGAATATACAGTTGTTACTTCATCATCGTTTTGGAGAAGTCGTCCGGAACGAAAAAATTACCTTAACCAGTGTGTTGGTTAAAGTCAAAGCAATCTTTACTGCAATTAAAGGGTAAGAATTACTAGTTCTCAAGGGAAAGGCTTCTTAACAAATTTATTAGCGGAACAGTTTCGTTTTCGCAACTGAGAAGCAGCTATAAAAGTCCTTTGACTGTTACAAGATATTTTAAGAGAGAGGACAGCAATTTTTAAATGGCAAAAAAAAACAGCATACGGAGATCTGCTTTATATATCACATTGCATTTGCCGAAACGCTTTCTATTTCGTCATCTTTTTTAATCTGAAGCTCGATATTAACGAATATTTTAAGTTGACTTTGATTTGGCGTTTACTGTGAAACCTTTCGTTTCCCAGAGTTTTAGCCGAAAAGAAGCTTTGAGAAGATCGTGCGGCTTTCATATCTTTGTCATTTCGCAAAGATTTCATTCGACTGAACACATGTTTTTATCGGATATACTATATTGAAAATTATACCGTTTTAGTGTTATATTTAGCAATATTGCTAAATACAAATTTTTAAAAAATTTATATCTTAGAACTGTTTATTTCACAATTACATTGCAAATTTAGAAAAAATATATTTTTAGGTATGATCCTCATGCCACACAATTTATTAGTTTTAACCAGTTGTCGGAATTCATTGCTTCCCTAGATCCACCCCTTGGTATTCCAAAACCTAATACAGTTGCTCTGGTAAGCTTTAATCTACCAATTGCAAAGGGTAACAAAATTCACTGTCTGGACATTCTTCATGCACTAGTCAAACATGTTCTGGGACATGTTGAAGAAACTGATAACTTTAGACAAGTAAGTATTATATTTTCGAAATAAATGTCATATTATATTATTATGTATACATATATATATATATATATATATATATATATATATATATATATATATATATATATATATATATATATACATATACATGTATATATATATATATATATATATATATATATATATATATATATATACATATATACATATATATACATATATATACATATATATATATATATATATATATATATATATATATATATATATATATATATATATATATATATATATATTGAACTTGACTTACTATTATCGTCACTGCTTATCCCTTATATTACCTAACGCAATAAAATGTATCCTAAAAATATATCCTATAACCTGGCACATGTATTTTATAAAAAAAACACGTAAACTGGATAAGTATTTCTTGAGTGCTAAGCGCACTAACGGACAGAGAGACGTTGCATTTTATTTACATATATATATATATATATATATATATATATATATATATATATATATATATATATATATATATATGTATATATATTCTAGATTCTAGATTATTATTAATATTATATAACTTGGAGAGAGAACATACATATATATATATATATATATATATATATATATATATATATATATATATATATATATATATATATGAATAAAAGAAAACACGTAAATCGGATAAGTGGTTTTCGATTGATAAGCACACTAACCAACAGACAGACAAAAAGAGAGACGTTGCTTTTTATATATGTATTTTATATTCTTTACTACATGATATTGTTCTATATTTAATGGTTTTAGCAGTGCATTGCAAGAGAATGCGCTAGTGGCCAATTTTTTTTCCGACTCTATTATCGTCACTGCTTATTCCATTACCTAACATAATAAAATATATCCTATAAGTGATAAGCGCACTAACGGACAGACAGATAGATAGACGTTGCATCTATAATCTATAATATATATATAATGCAACGTCTCTCTGTCTGTCTGTCTGTCCGTTAGTGCGCTTATCACTGGAGAACCACTTATCCGATTTACGTACTTTTTTTTTAAAACATACATATGTTCTCTGGCCAGGTTATAGGATATATTTTATTACGATAGGTAGTATAAGGAATGAGCAGGGACGTAAAATAGTGAGTGAAGTCGGAAAAAAGTTTGCCGCTAGCGCGTTCTCTTGCAATAAAAAGCCTAAACCATTAATTATGGAACAATATTATGTAGCAGAGAATATCTATAATCTATAATCTACAATATATATAAAATGCAATGTCTCTCTATCTGTCTGTATGCCCATTAGTGCGTTTATCATGCGAGAACAACTTATCCAATTTACGTGTCTTTTTTTAAATTCATACATACATTCTTTGGCCAGGTTATATAATAATAATAATCTATATCTATAAAATTTATAAAATGCTACGTTCCTCTGTCTGTCTGTCTGTCCGTTAGTGCGTTATCCCTCGAGAACCACTTATCCGATTTACGTGATTTTTTTTTCATACACATGTTCTCTGACCAGGTTATAGATATATATTTTATTACATCTATAATATATATAAAATGCAACGTATCTCTGTCTGTCTGTCTGTCTGTCCGTTAGTGCTCTTATCACTGGAGAACCACTCATCCGATTTTCGTACTTTTTTTCAATACATATATTCTCCGGCCAGGTTATAGGCTATATTTTATTACGATAGGTAGCATAAGGAATGAGCAGTGACGATAATAGTGAATGAAGTCGGAAAAAAGTTTGCCGCTAGCGCGTTCTCTTGCAATACACAGCCTAACCCATTAAATATGGAACAATATTATGTAGCAGAGAATATCTATAATCTATAATATATATAAAATGCAATGTCTGTCTGTCTGTCCATTAGTGCGTTTATCACGCGAGAACCACTTATCCGATTTACGTGTCTTTTTTTAAATTCATACATATATTCTTCGGCCAGGTTATATAATAATAATAATAATAATAATAATAAATAATAAAAACATACAAATATCTAGGCTTCCAACAAAGCACCAAACTCAACCACACTCACATCAAAACAGAGCTCAGAACCGAATTCAAAAACAGACTGACGAAACTTTTGCAAACAAAACTCAACTCTAAGAATCTCACTAAAGCCATCAACACGTTCGCTATACCTATACTCACATATTCATTTGGTATCATCAAATGGTCACAAACAGACATAGAAAATATTCACATCCTTATACGATCTCAATTCACCAAATACAGGAAATTACACCCCAACGCATGCAAAGAAAGACTTACCATCGAGAGGAAGGCAGGAGGAAGAGGAATTATAGACATCAGATCATCACACACAAAACAAATACAAACACTTAGGAAATTCTTTCACAGCAAGCAAACCAGCCTCCACACAGCGA
>CM032446.1:96615606-96680606 GCA_019049505.1 Pachyrhynchus sulphureomaculatus | reverse complement strand
ATATCCTTGGTTTTGCCCAAATCATCAATAAGCCAACTAGAGTTACTAAAAAAATTTCTCCATTGTTGGATCCTATTTTTGTTACGGAGTGTGATTGTCTCTGTGGGCATTTTAGGCGGGGAAAATATAAGTGATCATAAATTAACATATTGTAAATTAAATATTTTATCGAAATTATGCACACAAAAATTGATAACTTACAAAGAAAGAAGAAAGTACTTTAATGAGGATAACTGACCTACAGCGCATATCGTGGGATGACATTTATTATATTGAAGATATTGAGGACAAGGTCAGATTTCTTAATTTTCATTTATCAGGCGTATTTAGGGATCATTGTCCTCTCAAAACTGTAGGAGTAAACACGCCTCCAACTCCCTGGCTAACACCTGTTTTGAAAACCCTAATGATAGAAAGAGACCGAGTACGAGCTCAGTTTAAGAGAAACAAAATTCAGAAAAATCATCAATATTATATATATATATATATATATATATATATATATATATATATATATATATATATATATATATGTATATATATATATATATATATATATATATATATATATATATATATATATATATATATATATATATATATATACGTATATATATATATATATATATATATATATATATATATATATATATATATATATGTAATATAAATATGACACAAGTATAAAAGGGATAAATACACACGTAAATATATTTCTGCCGCACTGAGTCAGGCTTTTAACAAACAACAATGTTGTGTCACGTATCAATAAAACCCAATGAAGTTTTCAAGGTTAATAATTAATCTGTAAATTACATATGCCTTTGCAACTTTGAACTCTCCTCAGATGCTCACAAGCTTCATTATTCAGGCTCATTCAGGTGCTCTTCTATACATAACCTAAACCTGTATAATATTTACATATCAACTTTATCAGTAAATGGTAAACTAAAACCTTCAATAACATAGCTAATTTAATAACGAAAGGAAATCAGTTTAATTGTGGCAAAAAAGTTACGGATATCCGGTATGAAAATTAACTATAGTAGCTAAAGCTTAGCTGTAAAATGACTTTAGTCGTGGTAGTAAATGATGAACATCATTCCCTAATAAATCGAGATATTTAATGACTTCTTCGATTTCCTCGTGCTTAATTTGGTATCAAGTCGACTTATGTCGATCTATTGCCATGTATTGTCCGTCAAGATTTTTTTACTAGCAATAAATAAAAATAAAAAAATTATTATAAATAATAATACCAAAATTGTTGATCCGATTGTTCCTTTATTAAATTTCCTATCTGTAATTTTAGGCGAAAAAGAGAAAGAGAACGCGAAGCCGAAGAAGTAGACGAAACCACGCAGACATCATCGCCAGGCGACTGGCGCAGTCGCCTGTCAACCTTTTTACATGTACATCGGGGCTCTCGCGCCTCTTCTCGCAAGTCCTCCCGGGCTTCGGACGCAAGCGACCTTAGTGAGCTTGGTGGTCCCTGGTTAAATCTACCATTACTGTTGCTCTCGAGTGCCGCTAACGTGCCCCCGGAGGACCTGGATTTAAGGCGCGAGTCCACCGATGTAGTTAGTATAAAAGTTAGTCAGGCGACTCCGGATGCTGGAACGCCGCCTAAAGCAACTACACCCTCAGGTAAGGATTTGTAGGTTATTTTGTTACTTTTTTATGTTGTTTCAGTGTGGCTAAGTGTTTACTTGGTAGATTTGGAGCAATTGTATTTGTCTCATATTAGTACCTCTTCTGGTTTTCAAATACCTATTGTTAATCATTTTGAACCCAAAAAGATTTCTAAAAAACTTTAAGGTAGAATGTCTTTTAAAACACGCTAGGTGAAACAAGTGTACGTGGGGCAGTAGGAAAATCATTATAATACAATTTTAATAAATCTTAATATCGACGTAACTAGGTAGGGGGTTCGAAGGATGCTAAACTACGTTAAAATATATTTTAGCCTCAAAACATAAATAAATTTCGTGTACATATCTTTAAATTAAAGTATTATTAGTTTGTATATTTAGACTTTGTTTGATGTCTCAATATTTTTTTAACACCTTTTATGTGACTTATTTGCCAGTTTATAAATAAATATATTCACATTTTACTGTATTGTTTAATGAAATCATTATCTTGTTTAGATGATAGTGTATTTTAAAATTCACCGACTAGAAGAAGGTCTCGATTCAGTGGTCTTTCTATATTTGTTTAGGGTATATTCTTAGAAAAATATTTCCAATATAATCTATCGATTTCAAAAGATACCTTGATTGAGGAAATTTAAATATTTTTCTTTTCCCCAAGTTCAAAATAAAAAGTAAAAGTAAATTTTCTTTGAAACTGGTAAATGTTTACCAGTTTCAAAGAAAACTTTATTTTTATATTGCTTATAAAGCAATCACCGTCGACTGTTTGGATTTTAACATACAAATTAAAAGGGAATTCAATCTTGACCTGACCTAAAAATATATTATTTTCAGAAAAAAAAAATAGATAAATGTGATAATAGTTATTATTATATAATTATTATTATTATAATTATTATTATTCGTTCTTTAAGGCGCAAAAAAAAAATTTAACTTAGCTGCAAAATCAGAGCAGTAGCAGCGGCAAGTTTTCGAGATCCTCGCCAAGGATGCATGATGATTTTCTCGGCCACTGTTTTCCATGACTGATAGTCTGAAACGGAAGAAATTTTGGATCTATAATCCACATAAATATAGTATAGGAGCATACTACAATGAATGCCGTAGTATTATTATTTTTATCATTATTTTAATAATTTGAACGTGAAGGTAAGATTTGTCACATATAAAAGGTTATCTAAAATTAAAACATGAATTTTGTCACTGATTATTTTGATATATCCCATAACTGTTAATATGTTCCATTGACCAGCAAAGTTTCAGGAAAATTAGTTAGCCTAGTCCTGAGAAAATTGGAGGATCAGGTTATCATGCAACTTTAGCCAGCAGTTGTTACTTCTGGACCTAAATTAATATTTTACTTTTCTACGGGTTAAGAGATTGAACTAATAAATCGTTTATTATAATCAGACGTAACTCAAAATTATGATATTTGAATACCAGCTCTCCCAAAATGATGTAATATTAGGTCAGATCAAGGTTGAATATCCCCTTTAATAACGATAGAGTTTTCCTAATAATCGCTTCACGATACAGGACGGCATTTGGATCCATACCATTATTAATTACTGACGTTGTTTTTAAAGCCGTTATTTTAAATTTCTATTGTTTTCTGTTTTAGGGAGTTGTATTGTTTCTATAGTAAATTTAAGTAAAGAAATGTTTTGAGCATTTTTCAATCCCTATATCCTATGCATTTGTGCTAAGCTAACTAAGCTAAAAAGTTTAATTGTTGTAGTCGATTACACTGTATTTCATCCTTTGCTTAACCTCCGTGTTTGTGTAGAAGAAAGAAAGAAACAAATAAAAATGTAAATTTGAAAAGAAATCCAGAATAATCATTTCCGGGCGTACTTATAATGACATTTTTGGAATATATGTATATGTATATGTATATACTCGTATATATATATGTATATGTATATGTATATATATATATATATATATATATATATATATATATACATATATATACATATACATATGTATATACATATACATATGTATATACATATATATATATATATATATATATATATATATATATATATATATATATATATATATATATATATATATATATATAAGGGTTTTTTGTGAGCAGCTTTTTGTCAAATTATGATCAAAAACATTTTTAAATTATTAACTGTAACAAAATTTCTATCACCTTTTTGTTTCGTCATTTCATTTTTGAGAATTGTTCAAGTTCCATATTCTATTAGCACGCGGTAGCATATGCAGTTTTGAGTGAATCCTGATTTAAAAATAGCTATTCATTTTTTGCTATAATAAGACACAAAATAGTACTCCATAATTATTTAATGATAGGATATAAGTTCTTATGTACCTAAATCCAACTGTATCATGTATAAAAAATATTATTGCATCGAGTATGATTATTATAATATATGACTGGCGTGTTTTGTTAAAACAAAAGAAAAGCTATCAGCTTGATTTTCGCTACAAAAAGTTCTCTTTTTAGTCAAGTAACACTCACATCTACATATAATTCTATGTGCTGATAAATGTCATTATGGAGCCTGAACATCTACATAATGTTAGTGCGGACTTATTATGCTGATGAACTTCCTTAAAAACTAGATTTTCCAGCTAAACACGAAGTTTACAGTTATTTTGTTATTGTTGGTGCAAATTTTTGATCAATTACCGATAAACACCTTAAAAGCTTGATGTTTTTAAGGTCAGGATTGTTAAAGTTATTAAAAAAGGCGTTAAAATTATTTAACATAGTAGGCATATGTTATGCATAAATTCATCTAAACTGTTGACGTCACAAAATACAACCGTAGTATATATATAAATACTAAAAAATACTTAAAACATTTCTAGACAGGGTTTCTTTTCTTATGATTTAATTAACTTAAATCTTTTATACAAGAAAAATCAAATACTTAAAAGGTTACGCCACCTCGGAATTTTCAAAAAAATCGATTTTTTTTGGTTAGATTTATTATATATCATACTTACTTACTTATTCCTAAGTCTTTCTACCGTAAGATGTAAGACTGTGAAGTTGAATTGATCAGCCTCTTCCACTCCTTCCTATTCTGTGTCAAGTTCTTAATTTCACTCCACTGAATATTTCTGTCCTGGGCAGTCTTCTTTGCTTCTTCTTGCCACGTTTTCCTAGGTCTTACTAGTCTTCTATTTGCTCCCTGAACTCGCGCGTCATATGTTCTTTTTGTTAGTCTTTCTTCCGTCATCCTGTGTATATGCCCAACCATCCCAATTGTCTGTCCTGAATTTTTGTCACTATTGGTTTTATTTTGAATTTGTTTCTGAATACTTCGTTCCTGATTTTGTCCCTTTTTGATTTTTCATCTATTTTTCTCAGGAATCTCATTTCCGTTGCGTTTATTCTACTCTTGTCCTTGCCTGTGAGGGTCCATGTTTCACTACTATATAATAATGTGGGGTTTACTAATCTTTTAACTATCTCAATCTTTATATCTATTATTCTTTCTCTTTTCTCAAGGAATGTTTTTCTTAAACAATTGTATATTTTCCTACTTTTGCTGTTTTATCGTTTATTCCTTTTTCCAGTCTTCCGTTTCCTTCTATTATCGATCCTAGGTATTTGAACTTGTTCTTATACTCTATCCATTTATTCTAATGTCGTGTTTTTTATTCTTTTGTCCTGTTATCATGGATTTCGTCTTCTGTATATTTATTCTCATATTTATATTATTCAATTTCTCGTTTAGATTGTTTAGGTTGTGCTGTAAGTTTTCTTCTGTGTCTGCTATTATCACCATATCGTCTGCAAAAAGTAGTTCTGATATTTCGATTTTTTGCATTCTCTAGTATCCCAGCATCATCGGTCTCATTTTCTGCTTGGCTCTTTTCACTGCCTCGTTTAGCACTAGTGCGAATAATAAAGGGATCAGCAACCTATTTTTTGTTGTGTCGTACATACTTTTTATCACTTCCGTTATTTCACTGTTTACTCCACATCTTTATAGGCTTTCCCATACATCCTCTCGAAAAAATTAATGTTATGCCTCTATAGTTTTGGCACTCTCTTACGTCTCCTTTTTTTATGAATTGGCATACCAGTGTTCCATTCCTTAGGTCTCCCACGATTATGAGGTTTTCATTTGCATCGTCCATCTCTTCTTGCAGCTTTCCAAAATACTTGTCTTTTCTTCCTTACTCGCGTCTTCGTTTACCCCATATGTAATGATAATATTATAAGTGTTCTCCTTCTTTGCCTCCATATATCTTTTGTTCTATACTAGTACTTTACTTTTCTTTTTTATCTCTATCTCCTTTGTATTATGTTATTTATGCTTAATTGTCTCGTAAATAGTATATCTGACAGACAATAAAGATTATTATTATTATGATTGTTTTTGTTTTTCTTTCTCACATTTGGTCAATGTGGTTCCATGTTTGGCTGACGGGCGCAAACGAAGTCAGCACAAACGCATTACCATTGTGTATTAAGGAATGACCTGACAATGTTACATGTTTTCAAAATCACTGACTTCTGAATGTTTTTGTGTATGTTTGTGTTGAGTCCTAATTGTACTAAGTGTGGTGTGAATGTTGTTGGTAAGGGTCTGTGGCTGATATAATGAAGGGGAAAATGATGACGTTTTCTTGTTTCCATAGCCTTTTTATTTCCGTTGCAAGGTCTGTGTATTTGGAAATTTTTTCTGTAATATTTCGTTTGGATGTTTGTGTCGTTCGGGGACAGCTATGTCAATTAGATAGGTGACTTTTTCTTTTTTGCAATGAAAAGTAATATCGGGTCTATTGGCGTTTTATCTGTATGGATACTGATGTCCCAGTAGAGTTTGTAATCTTTATTTTCAAGTACGGATGTTGGTGTGAATTTGTAGTAGGTTTTTTATTTACGTGGTCTTGTTCTATCTGTGTTTTCTATGAGCTTGTATGTTGTGGCTAGTGCTTGGTGAACTACTTTTGCCTCTGAGTCATGTTTGGCTGTGTATTCCGGTTCTGGCTAATATTTTACATCCGCTTGTTATGTGTTCGATCGTTTCTTTCTGCTGGTGGCATTTTCTGCATCTGTCTTCTGTAATAGTTGGGTCTTTGATGATATGCTTTTGGTAGTTTCTGGTTAATATGACTTTATCCTGGATGGCAAGTAAGAAGCCTTCTGTTTCCGGGAATAGCTGCCCATCCTGTAACCAGGTGTATGATTGTTTTTTATTTACGTGGTCTTGTTCTATGTGGTATCTGTGTTGTAATTGGGTGTGACTGTATCTGCTGGGTGGTCTACCCGGGATAAGTCGAGTGGGGGTATAGTTTTTGTCTGCTTTGACTGTTGCTGTGTGGAGGCTGGTTTGCTTGGTGTGAAAGAATTTCCTAAGTGCTTGTATTTGTTTTGTGTGTAATGATCTGATGTGTATAATTCTCTCTTCCTCCTGCCTTCCTCTCGATGGTAAGTCTTTCTTTGCATGTGTTGGGGTGTAATTTCCTGTATTTGGTGAATTGAGATCGTATAAGGATGTGAATATTTTCTATGTCTGTTTTGTGACCATTTGATGATACCAAATGGATATGTGAGTATAGGTATGGCGAACGTGTTGATAGCTTTAGTGAGATTCTTAGAGTTGAGTTTTGTTTGTAAAAGTTTCGTCAGTCTGTTTTTGAATTCGGTTCGGAGCTCTGTTTTCATGTGAGTGTGGTTGAGTTTGGTGCTTTGTTGGAAGCCGAGATATTTGTATGTTTCTTTGTCGAACATGTTATCGAGTGTTTCATTGTTGATGGTTTCTGTCTCATGGTGGTACTTCCATTGGCCTTTGTTGATGTGGAGCACTTTGCATTTACTTATACCAAATTCCATATTGACATCTAAGGTGAATATTTCTGTGATTTTGAAGAGTTCTTTCAGCTGTGTTTTTGTGGCAGCGTAGAGTTTTATGTCATCCATATATAGGAGGTGGTTTATTTTATGTTGATTCACTTTTTGGTGTCTGATATTGAAGCCATGCTCTGTTCTGTTTAGTATATTTGAGAGTGGATTGAGACTCACTGTTCTGTTTAGTATATTTCTGAGAGTTCGGATTGAGGCGCGAGAAACTGCCTGAGGTGTTGGTTGATTTTATAGATTTCGCATTAACCAGCTGTGGGGTATTATTATTATTATTATTATATCGATTACCAGAATTCTTTTGTTTACATATTTCTCTTTTGTGATATTTTTCAACCAACCTGGTGCTATTATCAGTCCCACTCCCTTTGCCTGCTCTTTCGGTTTCTTCTAGTCCAGACCAAAATAGCGAATATCCCTCATGAATTTTCTTAACCCCCAGTCCTTTCTTTTTGTTTCTGTTATTGCCAATAATTCCACTTGTTGTCCCATCATCTCTTCGACTATTTCCTCTTCTTTACCTGTAAGGCTTCTTACATTTCATGTCCCCATTTTTGTCACTTATTATTTATACTTTTAAAAATATTTCAAGCTTTACAAAATGGAATCGCAGATTAAAGGTAATATAAAAAAAAATTATAGACTTTTAAGGCGCGGACGCGGTACTTTTTTTCTTTTGCGTTTTTCTCGAAACTACTTTTTCCAAACTGATGGACAAAATATCTCAAGATTTACTGAACCGATTTTGATAAAATTTATACCACATATTCTTTATAATATTGTCTCAAACTTGGCTTACGGTTTTTTCGATTGGATGTACTGTTAATTTTTAAAACACAAAATTTTTGTGAAAAATCTGAATTTATTTTCGAACGGCTGTCATTTCTATAAAAAAAAATTTAAAATTTTTACCATACGTAGCTATGACCTTTTTTAACAATACAAAATGATTTGTTTAGTTTTTGGACGATTCTTGACTGAGAAAAAAATTCCACCGATGGCAAGGACTTTTACAAGAGGGTCCTACAAGATGTTTCATATATCCGCCGTTTTAAATTTATTTTTTTTTAATATTTTTTTTTTAATTTGTTGCTGAAACTATAGCGTATTTGGAAAAAATAAAAATTATATTATATATACAATAGTTGCGTCAAAAAAAAAATTATGCCTATTTTTCCGAGCGCAAAGGTGGCGTAACCCCTTAAATTTCTTATCTAAATGATGGCGACAAAACATCTGCAGTAATTATTGTTCTCATGGATCTAATAGCTAAACGGTGCCGCCAAGTCATTACTAAGAAGAGTGATTATTCATCTTTAATACAGTTCGTTTATAAAACCGAAACAAAGACCACTCATTCACGTTTGTCCTTCTAGTATTAAGATAAATTAATCTGCTACCTCTTCATTTTTTTTTAGTTTTTTGTTTATTTCAAGTATTTAATTTTTTTTGTATTTGGCAAATGACCTAGTTACATCTATGCTTCTAAAATATCTTAGTGACAACCAAACTGGCACGTATACACAGCAGAGAACATACTACTTCATATTTCCAACTAGCTACGAAACTATTTTTTTGATTCCAGACAATAAAATAATACACCAAATCTTTGCAAATAAAACATATTTGATAAAACTACTAATAAGAAGTCCCCTGTTAATATTTTGAATCGATATCTCTCGAATATAAAAAAAATATATATATTATTATATTCCCTAATTTAATTAAAATTTGCAAATCTTATCAAACTCAAAACCTTGGTGGTAAAAAACGAATTTGAGATATCCATTCTAAAATATACTCATAATTATAAACTCCGACAAGTTGTAGTCACAGTCATATATATATACTCATAGGTATAATATGGTAAAAATATTATATGTAAATAGGGAAGAGTCCGGTAGTATACCCAACTTAAATGAGAACTAAAATAAATAATTTTAGTTACCAACTTATACCTACACTCATTGTGTAAGTTTATTACATTTAAAAAGGTCACAATCTATCCATTTTATTCACCCTTACAATGCACGAAAAAATAATACTTCTTTACAACTAAAATAGTTCCTTGGAGAAAATAGAAAGGATCCTTTGTATTCCTTCACTGCCTAACATTAAGAATGTAGTATCGTTCAAGATTTTAAAAGAAAACTTTAAATTTTTTAAACTATATAAAGTTTGGTAGCACATAATTTTTTTGTAAATATTTTAAAATATCTTAGTTCTTCATATTTCGATTTTATTCATCTTATTCATTATTACTTAGTTTGTCATTGTGGAATGCAATTTCCCTAGAGCTTTTGCAAGCTTTTTATATTATATTTGTCTGCATTCATTTATGTATTATTTATTTGGGTATAATTGGGAAATAAAACCTTATCTATATATAATTTACACTTATCATAGTTTATGAAAAGTAGTCGGAAGATAAAATCATATTCGATAGTATCTTCGATACTACAGCTTACTTTGTTAACACACTGAAACAAATTTTTACTTTTCATCTGGCTCCGGGGTCGCATAAAGTGACTCTGATAGCATTTTATTTCTTGCAGAAAATGAATCCGTTTATGAAATTGCTCTATCACGCGATTAAATTGTAAAATAAAAAGAAGGTTTTAAAGGTACAATTATATTTTTTCGTTTAAAATAATGCAACATACTCGATACTGTACGTAAATTACAGGTAAAATATCCAGTAGTAAGATAGAACTACTTATTTCCAATTTTAGAGGCTGTGCATACTTTCGGCAGTATGCGTCAATTTGCCGCGTATAGAGTCTAGTCTAAATTGATACATATCTTTCACAGATATTGTACAATTAGTAATAATTTGGGTAACGAAATTTAAATATACTATATATTCAGTAAATTTATATTTTTATTTCTTCGAAGTAGCGGACTTGCCTACAATACTAAAATTGACGTGAAAAATCTAAAGATTATAATATTTAATGCTAAATAAATTTCAATAATGTTATACTTATTTAAACTATTAACTGTGTAGAGCCTGAAGTCTGGGTATCTGCTGCTGGCACGCGTGGCCAATTTTAATAACTAGCAACCGTCCGCGACTTTGTTCTAGTGGAAGAGTTATTTTTTCAAAGCTTTCTTTTAAATTTTGTTAGTTGATTACAGCTTCTCTGAATACTATGTTTGATTATTTTCTAGTAGCAAAATATATTGGTTTTCTGGAATTCCGACTCTTGATAACCCAACATATAATTGGCCATGAGAAAAAGATCTCTGCCTCAAATGGATTCCCAAGAGTTTGAAAGTTTATCCCTGGGACTTGTTTATTGTGAGAGCAAACGATGCTTTCATCGAAAACTGCAACCGCTTGAAAAGAATGGGCAGATCCCTTGGAATCATAGGAATACGCGGAATAAGCGCTACTCTTTAATAGCAACCACACATGCACAGTTTCTTAGAAGTAAAAAACTACTTAATAAAAATTAAACAATTTTATCATACGCCTCAAACTGAAATTAACTACGCAGTAATTGTAATAATTGTAAAAGGAAATGTAATAATTGCACCCAGTTTTTCGTATATATTTCAAAACACACTCACTAAATAACAGACAATTCAAAAAAATTCGTAAATGAAGTAGGTACCTAACTGACAGTGAAGTCAAAGGTAATTTAGGATTTATTAAAATAATATTTGCTGCCTAAATGAACCTCACACTATTAGGTGCTTATTCAACAAAAATACACTAATAACAATAAAAGAAAATGTAAATAAATGTTTGTATTGTTATTTAGACCCGACTGACACCAACAAAGTACCTACATTGTGCCTATAAAAAGAATGGAAGAATCTTTAAATTATGAATAAAAAAACTATAACAACTAACCTTTTCGTTGTCAAAAATATAACATTAAGGAATAAGAAACGAAACAATAATTATTTACAAACAACAAACGAACTAAACTTCCAAAACGAAAAGTCAATTCAAAAGTGACAAAACCGCGCGAGCGCATCGGCTGGTCCTATGACCATCCCAAAATTCCAGGCTACATACCAGTAAAAGATTTTTTTTTAATGGGATGAGTAGATTCAGAAATTACCTATCACAAACAAACCCCCACACTTTACTTCTTTATTATATTAGTGTAGATATAGTATGACCCTAAAATCACCCCTAACATTAGTTATTAAGGTCTATAATTCTGCCATACATAGCACAGTCCCGCCTGACTCTTACACAGGTCATCCAAGATAGTTGTATTCTTAAAATTGTGTCGCCGCATGTGTAGGTGCCTCTATTTCAGTTACGCTTGCTAAAAACCACGATCGTAAAATCCAAATGACTTCTTCAAACGGTTCGATACAAAGGATAATTGTTATCTACATAAAATAGATGTAACGAAGAACATATATGTTTGATAAAGACTTAATTTTAATTATTGATTTATCACTTGGTCAGGTATATTAAGACCTATGTTTCAATTTGGTGGGTTAACCTTAACAGATAGACATATGATGGTGCAAACTTTTTTGTAGTTCCATTCATGTTCTACAATTCTTCTATATATCATTTTTATATATCTTTTACAGTAAAGGGAGCGTTTGCCAGAAAGTCGCCCGCTTGACCGATTTTACATTGCCTTGCGTCACTAAAATTGTCATTGCTCAGCTCCCTCTTGTCACAACGTCATAAAATATAGCCTATGTTAATCTCAAGAGTCCAGACTATATACCAGTAAAAGATTTTTTTTAAAATCGTATGAGTAGTTTCAGAGATTACAAATAAACTCACAAACTTTACTTCTTTATTGTATTACTAATATATATATATATATATATATATTTATATTATATATATATATATATATATATATATATATATATATATATATATGTATATATATATATATATATATATATATATATATATATATATATATATATATATATATATATATATATATATATATATATATATATATATATATATATATAGTATGACCCTAAAATTACTCCTATCATTATAAATTAAGGTCCACAATTCTTCCATACATAGTCCCGACCCTAAAATCACCCCTAACATTAGTTATTAAGGTCTATAATTCTGCCATACATAGCACAGTCCCGCCTGACTCTTACACAGGTCATCCAAGATAGTTATATTCTTAAAATTGTGTCGCCGCATGTGTAGGTACCTCGATTTTATGAAACACGATGGTAGGCAACATACCGGCATAAGTACCAATAAATTCTGTTCTCTTGTCAATTCTACGAGGAAACGCGTATCGGGATGGATCTGACAAATAAGAGAACAATGGGTAAATTGTTGAAACATGGACTTCGTCCGTTTTCAGTTATTTTACATTAACCACCTCTATTTTAGTTACGCTTACTCAAAAACATGCTCGTAGAATCTAAATTACTTCTCCCAATGGTTTGGGATAAAGAACAATTTTTATCTACATGAAATGGATCTAACGAAGAACATATATGTTTTGATAAAGACTTAATTTTAGTTACTGAAACAACTCTCAACAGATTTATCACTTAGTCACGTATATTAAGACCAATGTTTCAATTTTGTTGGTTAACCTTAGCAGGTAGACATATGATGGTGCGGACTTTTTTGTAGACCCATTTATATTTTACAACTCTTTTCATCATTTTTATATATATTTTAGTGTAAAGGTGGCGTTTGCTAGAAAATCACCCGATTGAACGTTTTTACTTTACTTTGCATCACTAAAATTGTCACTGGTCAGCTCCCTTTTCTCACAACCTCATAAAATATAGGTTATATTTATCCTAAAAATTCACGCTACATACCAGAAAAAGATTTTTTTTAAAATCGGATCAGTAAATTCAGAGATTACCTCGAACAAACAAACAAACGAACATACAAACTTTACTTCTTTAGTATATATTATGGATTGTAAAAGTAGTTTCTCCTTCATTGAACGTTTCACCTTCAATTTGCATATATCGTATGTTATTTTACCATAAAAGTTTAATATGATTGGAGAAAGTACCCTCAAAACTGTTTCTGCAGTTTCAATAGCGAGAATCATTAGAATTAAACGTGATTAAGAAATTTTGCAAAGGGGCTCGGTTTACGCAGAAAAAAATGCTATCAAAATCACTCAGTGTAACACTGGAGCCAAAAATTGTTATTGTAATGTGTCCCACATATTTTTTTTCTTATACCGAATTATATTTTGCCTTTCTATCCTATTCAATTGTATTTTTCCTTGACTCTATTCTTTTGCTGCATTTTGAACGCTGAAATTACTATTCAAGATAGGTGTTACTTTATTAATTGCACGCAGTCCGGAGTCTTAATTGAGCCCGTCGGGTTTCCTCATGCTTGTCTATTTCAAATTTCCGAAGCCGAAAACATCACTCCAAGGGATGAAAAGCTGTTGTGACCATATCTCGTCGTTAAGTCAGTTCTCAAAATGGAATTTGCACGGTTTACAAAATTTGAAGAACATCAAAGAATTTAAAAGATTCATACAAGCAAGAAAGGACAAATTGCCTGCATGTTATCGTTAACGTATACTGCTACCAGAAATTTTAATGGCGGGGCTGTAAGAACTGCGAATAAAAAACGGCAGCCGACATTATGAAAAGGCTTATATAACGTATTGATAAATTAACAACTTAGTTATTGATATGTATACCTCCTATAGCTTATATAACAGCTACAAAATAAAAACTTTAGCAATCAAATGGTGAAATACATACACATTACTCTCAATTTAAGCTCTGTACAGAGTGAATCAACGACAGAGTAACGTTCATTATCTCATTTGTTTCGGGAATAACAAAAAATGTTAAATACAATAGTTTTAGGGAATTTTAGGGAATGTTAAGGTGCACAGTTTAAAATTATTTTTGAGTATACAGGGTACTTCAAAAAAGTGTGGCTAATATAACATGTTTTTTTTAAATGGAACATCCTATTTTCTAATTTATTTTTAAATTCTTCGTAAAAACTTTTAATAGTATATACCTAAACCTAGTAGTTTTTCTAATATTTCAATTTAAAAAAAAAAATACTAGTTTTCAGTTTTGTAAAAATTGCCAGTAACGCCATTGTTTCTGAAGGAGGAATACTCATAATTGGTACGAGCGTTCTATAGAGATGAAAAAAAAAAGATATATGTAAAGAAATTTAAGTTAGATACTACAGGGAGTTCAAAATAAATTTATGCATTTCGAATATTTTAAATTGAAAAATCGCAAATTTTTTTAATGGCACACTCGGTATATTATTATTTTTTCTGATAGATTTTACAAAACTTTAATTAAGTATGTCATATACCGATTTCTAATAGTTTTTGATTTATTTTGAATTTTTCAATTTTTACCCTTGTTTTTAATACACTTACGCTATAACATCATAATTGCCAAGACAAAACAAAAATGTAGGCATTGTCAAATTTTGACATGTCTATTAAGCAAGTAAAAATAGTTTAATTTGTTATAGTAAGTGATGTATAAAGGTAACAGTTATGGATTTTCCTAAAAATGAATTAATTGATATTGTTTATATACTGGGCGAGGTAGTAAGGCTTTACGGAGCGAAGTACCCTAATAAACATATACCATCTAGAAAAATCTTTTCAGTGTTTAATGGAACGGTTTGATGGTAGGGGTAGAGTTGAGTATACGAAACGGAAAGTAGTAAACCAGAATGCCACCAATGAAGAAAAAGAAATGGAGATTTTACTTCATGTTGAAGATAATGCCCAGGTCAGCAGCCGTCAACTGGCTGACTTATCTGACACATCCCAATCTACGGTTAATCGCACCACGAGAAAATACAAGTATCATCCCTTTCATATGGAACTACACCAAGAATTTCAAGACCGTGATTTTGAATGACGAGTAAACTTTTGTACCACCATGAATGCAGCAATAGAGGCCGATCCAAATTTTTCATATAAAATAATGTTTTCTGATGAAGCTACTTTTCGCAGTAATGGAGCAGTTGACAGCCATTTTATTATTCAACAGTTAATCCATTTTGGGTCCGGGAAGTTCAAGACCAAAACCATTAGTCGCTTAATGTATGGTGCTGAATATTAAATTTTCGAATTATTGGTCCATCTTTTTTCGCGGACCGCTTAACGGACCTTGATATCTAAGTTTTTTGCAAAACGAATTACCCCAGCTTCTTGAAGAAGTTGTAACTTTGAAAGGGAACAAATGTAGATTCGACAAGACGGAGCTTCTGCTTATTACCACCGGGATGTTCGGGAATTGTTAAACGATCGTTACCCACAAAAATGGATCGGTAGGGATGGATTCATTCAGTGGCCCCCTCGATCATGTGACTTAACACCTTTAGATTTCTTTTTGTGGGGCTACATTAAAGATCGTGTTCATGTGAATTCCCCTACAATACCGGTAGATATGGAAAATAGGATACAGTATACGTGCAGGACAATAACGCCCTTTATGCTAAGGAAAGTGAACGAAAATATAGTAAAACGACTAAACATGTGTGTTTCAGGTAGACGGGCATATTTTTGAACATTTATTACGTCATAATAATTAATCATTAGATAAGTTAAACTATATTATAATTTTATTATTAACTATTTGTTTATGTTTTCACAATAGCGTAAGTGTATTAAAAACAAGAGTAAAAATTGAAAAATTCAAAATAAATCGAAAATTATTAGAAATAGGTATATGACTTAATAAAAGTTGGAGAGTTTTGTAAAATTTATCAGAAAAAATAATAATATACAGGGTGTGCCATTTAAAAAAATTGAGATTTTTCAATTTAAAATAGTCGAAATGTATAAATTTATTTTGAACACCCTGTAGCATCTAACTCAAATTTCTTTACATATATCTTTTTTTTCATCTCTATAGAACGCTCGTACCAATTATGAGTATTCCACTTTCAGAAACAATGGCGCTACTGGCAATTTTTACAAAACTGAAAACTAGTTTTTTTTTTTTTTTTAAATTGAAATATTAGAACAACTACTAAGTTTAGGTATATAACATTAAAAGTTATAAAATTTTACGAAGAATTTAAAAATAAATTAGAAAATAGGATGTTCCATTTAAAAAGACATGTTATATCGGCCACACTTTTTTGAAGTACCCTGTATACTGAAAAATAATTTTAAACTGTGCACCTTCGTCATTCCCGAAACAAATGAGATAATGAACTTTACTCTATCGTTGACTTACTCTGTACTGAGTACGCTGATATAACAGGTACAGTTGAATCAAAGAGAATTATGACGTAAAATGGACGATACTACCGGATGTTCCCCTATACAAAGCAACTGAAAATAAAAAATATTAGATGATGTTAAAACAAATAATGTTATTGGCAACTGCACGTTTTTTTTTTAACTTATATCTCCTTTTTCATAGGATCTTAAGAAACAATTTTGTTTCCCTATTAGTTAATCATCTTCAAACACTAAAATAAAACCTGTGATAAAATGTTCTAAGTAATTCAAAATTTTAACTTCAAAATTAACTATAAAAATTTCAGCGACAACTCCTTTTAGTCTTTAAAAAAATGTGATAGCATAATGATTGTAAACGCTACTTTTTAAATACTTTATAACTTATGAAGATTATTCACCAAAAAATCCCTACCCATGGTACTCTCCGTGATTAAAATTATCAAAATCCTGTTTTGTCGCCTAGCAACAAAAAATATTATGACTTCTGAATAGAAAGAGGACTTGCCTTATATTTGTATTAGAGTACGAGATAATCTAAGAGGAACATAATTATTTAATCAGTCGTCGAATGACCACTTTTCAGTATTGGCAAATTTCTGTGCAATTTCCGATCTTTCGCGTCCGTATATTATGTGTTTAATATAAAAGTAAAACCCACTTTCTGTTCGAAAATCATAAAGTTAAGAGATTAATGATGTTTGTTATTACAAAATGGTTCACAACATGTATATTGCTAAGAAATCTACAACGTCTGCACAACGGCGTTTTTTTCAAGTCTTTCCAGAATTCAGATGCTAGCGACTTTAGCAAACCGAAACGCCGATAAGCCGGAGAGGTAAGATCTTAAAATGCGGGTTCACCAGTCATGACCATATTCAGGTAAATCACATTAATGCGGAAATTAAATCGCTATCCACACCTGCAGCTTATAACACAATAGGTTAGTAGTAAACGCTTGTAGTGTCACTTAAATCACAAGAATATTAATAAATTTATTTTATAAACAAATCCAATGGTGGCATAAATCACGCTCAGCAACTAAATTTGAAAATCCTACGAGATACATTTGTAATATCATATTTTATGATTTCTATCACAATTGTTACCGGTACATCTAAGATGTAGATCGTTATATATCGCAAGGCGTCGGAGGACGTAGTTGATGATATATAATTATTTACGACAGACGTGTACCGGCAATGGTATATAATCCTAGAAACGAAATTTATGTCACACCTAGGTCCATACTTTCATCACCATATTAGGAATGTTACAAAAAATCAGCATATAATTTGTTATATTTTTGCATATTCAACTTTGCTGTATGCTTAAATAGGTGATAAAAAATAAGAATAATATTAAGTAACCTTTCTTTTAACTTAATGTTATAAAATATGTATTTGAAAACTTACCTATCACTGGCTACACTACCCAAGTATCAAATTTACAGACTTCACGAACAACAGCACAAATAATATAACTACAACTATACATGTTCCAATCTACAGGATCAGATTTATATGAAGCTTGCAAATCGGATAGTACCAATTTGTAATATTGTCAAATGGTTTGGAAATATATTTGGTATACATAGGTGTTTTTTTTCTTATCGAAAATGTTTCAAGACACTAAATCATTTTTACGTAATTGGCATAAGGTTTAGCCATCAACTTTAAACGTTTTTAAACTGTAAGGTAACGTTTCCACGCAACAGTTCCTCATAATTACGACTATCGTTGTAAGGTACAGAGCTAATTCTCATTTAGACGTGATCGTTCATTCAATCGAAATCTGGTGAATAAAGAACGTGTTTGTTGGAACACAGTGTGGTAGAATTTTTAACAAAAAAAAAAAGGTAAAGAGATATATTCAGTTCTTCCCCTGCAAACGCACAATCCTAAACTAAATACAATTTAACTATCTCACACTAAAGAGTAACATATTTCAAGCATTACAACTTTATATTTTAAGTGGTACTTTATGGTGGGCTATTAACCAAAAAAGAAAATAACCGGTCAAGTGCAAGTTGGACTTACGCAATTAGTGTTCCGTACGTTGATTGCTTTTAAATTAGAATTTTTTATTACGGAGGTATAAAATGATCAGTAACTTCACAGAACAGATTCCAAATGAGTTTTCAACAAATTTGTTTTCCGATCTTTACTGAAAACTGATGACCTTGATATTTTTGTTTTTGTTATATATACCAGACAAATTATTAAAGGCAATGCACTCGTGATAATTTTCCTTCAATCTATACCCTGTGGAAAATATTGTAGAATTCTTTCAAAATTTTTTGATCAGTACTATTCGAGATAAGGGGGGGACAGCGATTTTTCGCGATTTTTTTAAAAATAATACAAAAAAAGTGTGCGCAAGTATTACATTACATATATTTCTGAACTCGTCTTTGTACAAACTTTCGTTTGACATCCCACTGGATGACCTGGTAAAAAACAATTTTTTTCACTTCCGATTTCACCCCCCAAAAGTAACCCCTAATTCAAAATTTAACTTTCAAAATTACACGGCTCTGATGAGGCCATCAATTCCTATATTAATGCCAAATTTCAACTTTCTATGTCAAATAGTTTCGGAGAAAATCGGGTATGACAAACAGACAGACAGACAGACAGACGGACGGACTGACATCGAAGTGATCTTCTAATACGGCAGAACCTGAAAAGAGCAGACAACTTCCTCTACATATAAAATTGAAAATAATGAAAAAATAATATAACTTTCAAATTCCTCGACTCGAAACCCTTGAAAAAGACGGATAATACGACATATTCGAGCGACCCCTCTCACACCAATTTAACTCCTGGTATCGTTAACTGGAGATAATTATATATAAAATCTGTTCATTATCTAACCAAAAACAAGTAAATATTATCGTAAACTGTAACTAAAACTAAAACTACACAAAGTTTAACCTCCCTTATTCCTTCCTCTTGAGTGATATTGCTCCAAAATTATAGTATCTTTTTCTAATCCAGCGAGAGATGCAAAAACCGGTAACCTCCATTCAAATATACTAATACTAAGCAATATGCGACTATTAACATCATTTCTCAAATGTGACGATATTAAAGTCTGAATGACCTAACTTGAATCGATTTTAATGAATGAGGTCTTTAATATTTGCCGCCACTGCGGAAGTGCACACGGATTATATTAGCTTTTAAATATAATAAAATAAAGGACAATTTACAGTATTTTCCGTATAAAGGTGATAATTACAACTAAAAAATTACATTTCTTTCCAAATACTATTTCTATTAAAGTTAGAAATAATAAAAAAATAACATGATATATTTGAAACAACCACCTTGCTTTAACTCCTTACATGTTTGTCTTTAGGTAATTTTACTAAAAATGTATTTATTATCTCCATCAGAAGCAAGGAAAAATTTTCATAATACTATCGAAAGTTTATAAAATGTATCTCATCTCACCTCTTTCACCTTCTTTTCCTGATAGAAGTTGTTTTCATGATCTAGAAACCCTGAAATGTAAGGAAATGTGAAGAACTTGGAGGGTATTTTGTACAAATACAATACGTTCCTTTGGCAAGTCAATTAAAAAAAAGTTGGGGAAGAAATTAAATCTACAGTTTAGTAAATATAATTTTTAATTTTTTCTGATAATGAATCACAGTTTCTAGTAAAGAACATTACAATTTTTTAATTAACAGAATTTTTAAAAATACAAAAATTTTATTAACGAAAATGTTTATATGGTAATAATTTTTTTTATAGTTTTCTCATCTACTAACTCTTTAAAACTAAAAGTTCTAAAATAGGACTTATTGAATGTCTATAAGGGACCAAATCGAGTAAGATCAGAAATTTTGTTAAACTTTATTTAACATACACCACTGAGTGTAGTTATGAAGCTTCTTAAGTAAATATGAAATAGTTCCCAGCAAATAATATTTTCACTTTATGAGTAGTAGTCCAAATTATAGTTTAATTTCTAGATCTCAGTATTTTCAAAATATATGAATATCACTTACCTGCAGTTGTGAAAAGGATTCGATAGTGGAAGGGGTCATTTGATGAGGATAAGAAGTTTATTTCTCGTAAATGGTTGTCTACTGCTAATAAGTAGGGGAATATTGTCGAAAAAAATCAGACCAGTAGACTCGCTTTCTTCTCTTGAAAGAACGCTTGTCTCGTCAGAACACATCACTAACGATAAAGACTAAAATTAGCTCTGCTAGCTTTGTTATTTGTCATATTTGTCAATTTAAGGCGGATCCTAGAAACATATTAAGGATAGTCATATTTCATTTATCGCAAAATTATTGATGAATCCTTTTAGATACTAATAGCTAAAATCACAAAAAGGTTCTAAAACTTAGGTGAGATCTAGCTGCAAGGGAATTTTAAATTTCTAGTTTTCTAGTGTGCTTTTCTAGTTGATATTGTTATATTTCATCTAGTCAAAGTCGGCAAAGAAATGTTTCGAAAAAATATTAAAAAAAACAATCGAGAAATAAGACCTTCAAATAGATAGGAAAGTTAATAGATTTTAGAATTTTAAAATGAATTTTTATTTTATCTGTTTAATCAAAACTGAAAGTAAGTTTTCCGGTCATATATAATGCTCAGATTCATAACATAGTTGACTTACTGCTGTGTTTGTTAATTTAAATCCCCCATTGCCAAATCAGACCAGTTTTGGGTTAATCCTTTTTAGTAGTAGCAATTCAGTCCATGTTTAATGGCTCGCCGCTTAGTGTCGTACCTTGTTAGGTTAGAGCGATCGTGTTACACTAAATGTGTAAAAAATGAAATAGAATTTAGAGCAATGGCACAATTTCGTGAGATTCGCGGCTAGATAAAAGCAGGAGTAACAATATTTTTAAATGGTCCCTCGGACAATAATGCAACTCGATACCACTAACAGCACACGCAACTTTTTAGGTACGACTTATTATCTCCGCACATCAATCATTGAATAATAAACTATATATTTAGTTGGTGTGCAATGATTATACGATGGCTTTTACTATAGCCACGGTATTTTAGGTATTTTAGTAGACATATACCAGGTGTACAAATATGAAATGCGGATTTCAGACAACAGATGGTGCACCAATGCAGTTTGTGCTATAAAGATTTGACACTGCGCCATTTTGTTGTGTCATCAACAAGTGTCAGACGCGCACGAGTGATAAATTGGAAAAGTGTGTGCATACTGTTGTGTTGTTCTGTTCAATATGTCGAAATTTATACCGAACAAAGATCATTCGCGGACGGCATTAATTTTTTGTTTTCATTTGAAGAAAACTGCTGTTGAATCATACCGATTACTTCGAGAAGTTTATGGTGAACATGCTCCATCGCAAGATACGTGTGAAACATGGTTTCGGCGTTTCAAAAGTGGTGACTTCAATGTTGCAGACAAGGAAAGTGGAAAACTGTCAAAAAAAAAAACGAAAATGTGGAATTGCAAGCATTGTTGGACGAAGATGATTCGCAAACACAAAATCGCCGAGCAATTGGACGTTATTCAACAAGCTGTTTCCACGGCTACGAGAGATGGAAAGATTCAGAAGACCGGTAGATGGGTACCACATGAGCTGAACGACAGGCAAACGAAAAAAAAGCACAAAAACACGTGTGACATTTTGCTCGCTCGGTACAAAAGAAAATCGTTTTTGCATCGTATAGTTACAGGGGATGAAAAGTGGATTTATTTTGAGAATCCCAAGCGCAAAAATTCATGGGTAGACCCAGGCGCACCATCCACATCGACCGCAAGACCGAATCGCTTTGGCAGAAAGACGATGCTCTGTGTTTGGTGGGACCAGGGGGGCGTGGTCTATTATGAGCTGTTAAAACCTGGGGAAACGGTTAATACTAAACGTTAACAACAACAATTGACCGATTTGAACCATTCGCTGCTTGAAAAAAGGCCAGAATACCGAAAGAGGCAACACAAAGTCATGACAATGCTTCATCACATACGGCAAAACCAGTTCGCGACAGATTGGAAGCACTCAGCTGGGAAGTTTTACCCCATGCGGCTTACTCCTTCCGATTACCACTTTTTTGCATCGATGGGTCACGCACTGGCTGAGCAGCACTTTGGTTCGTACGAAGATGTGAAAAAATAGCTCGATGAATGGTTCGCAGCAAAAGGGGAAGATTTTTACTGGCGTGGTATTCACAAATTGCCCAAAAGATGAGGAAAGATGTAAACAAGCGATGGAGCATACTTTGAATAAAGCACTTTTTATCATTCTTCCGAATTTAACATGTTTTTTTAGAAAAAAAAAATCCGTATTTCATCCTTGTACACCTGGTATGCAGAAAGTTTCGCGTGCAATTAAATGCATCGAATTGCATTATTGTTCGAAGACTATTACAGTTTAACTTTTTGTGAAACTACATCAAGCAATGAATTGCCGCAAAATATATTGGGTGCGTAGTGTCAAATTTTTGATATACCCTACATGTCACAAAACTCTATACTGCTTCATATTTTTACAATGCATTAAAAAATCGTTTTTGCAATGGAAGTGTTTAGCCCATTAACATATTTAATGTTTGCAATAGAACGCATTATAACAATTAATAAACATAGGAGTATCAACACCAACTGCTTAGCCTAGGGTAAGGTGCTTAATAGATACTAATAAACAGTGGTGCGACATGCTACTTAAAATATACAAATTGATCAGCCTAGCAAAATAATCAGTGTGACGCAATATTGATAATCCTAGCGTATTATGTATTTTCTCCATAACATTTTTTGATTTTTTACGGCACTTAACTGTCGTAGAAAATTTTTATCCAGCTAAATACACTCAACTGGCTAGTAGTACTTTAAAAAAATAATCTTACTAGCTGCTAAATACGCCGTTCTGCGCGTGCACGCTGAGTACCTGCACTTATTGGCTAACCATAGATACTCGTCCGAGTTTGTGTTTCTCTGTGTCTGTTTCAAATGCCTCAGACCACTGAAAATCCCGCGGATTGTGAAATAGGCACTGCAATTCGTTTCTTAAATGCAAGAAATGTGACAGCGGCCGAAATTCATTGGCAGATAAGTGAAGTGTATGGCGCAAACGCTATGATCGATGGAATGGTAAAAAAATGGGTTAGATCATTTAAAGATGGTCGTATAAACGTGCACGATGAGGGACGAAGTGGGCGACTTCATATTTTATTTTATTATATATTATTATTGTATACACTATGATTTATTTATTTGATTATTCCATCAGATCGAAAGTTCCCGTTATAACCAGTACATTAGAAAGACTTAAGAATGAGTTTACATAGAAATAAGTCAAAATCATCAGGCCTGACAACTTTGACCAAGTATTGACGCTAAAACCTACACATTTAATGGGTCTCATGAATAAAACACTTCGCTTCATGAATCATAAGTAAAGCATGCTCATCTGATATAATTCTTATGACCACTAGAACAACTCCTTAATTTTTTGCACTCGACGCGCGTTTCTCGAAGCGTTTTAGCACCATGAGTTTCAGTGATTAATTGAATCAGTTTTAATCACGAGATTAGTAAACATTTACGTTTGCATTATCAAACTTAAATTCTGGATATGCTATATATCGTAAAATAAAAGGCCATACTTCTTTTCATTTCGCTCTCTTAAGGTAAATGCTGACTCAGGCCATCAATCCTTGAATCACAAAAACAAAGGTGTGGTCGATTGAATTTTTGATTCGGTGACGTATTTAAACTTTTCAATAACGTAACAGCATTACGTGTATCATCTTTAGCGACGAGTCTACTGCTAACAGAACAATATTAAGAAATACAATGAGAATGAATATTTGCTCTATCTTATTCGTATGTATTTAAAGATTGGCTCTAAAATGTAGAGCAGAAGGTTATTTTTACTTTTATTTAGATGCATTACATTTAGACACCAAAATATACGAAAACTGTGAGCATCCATTTCACAATCTATCAGTATTTGACTACACAAAGTCAATACTCTTTATCCTATAAGATGATTCAAATACCATGATAATTATGGATCGCCTTATTCGTTAAAAAGTTTAATTTTAAAACGTGTAATTTGACAATTACGGGATTAAATTGATAAAAGTGAATCTGTCTATGAATGCATGGATCCACAAAATGACATTAACCAGGCAAATTCGAAAAGTTTCAAAAAGATATGTAAATTAAAAACCAAACATTTCTTAATATCTTTGTAGGTGGACCACGCCGGCGCAGTCTTTATAATTTCTTCCTCCGGCATCAAGATGCAGTAGAAAAATCTGACTCTGCTAGTGCCGTTACCTCACCGGTTTCACCTAGAAAAGAATTTAAGGAATTAGGTATGAAATGTACATGTTTTACCTTAGCAATCAGAATATGCCTTAAGATTATAGTTAATTATTTGAATTAGTACTAATAGACCAAGAGGACGACCCCAAATGTTGACCTGTCGACTAACCATCTGCCTAGTTGTTCGTTCTATCGGGCGAGTGGAATAAAAGCCTTTAATGTTGATTTTGCGGCCCCCGTGCCCTGGAATGCCCAGATAAGGCCCAAAATGCCAAAAATGGACTGTCGTTTAACCACTTGAATTAAGTACCATAACATTTCTCGACACTAAAAAAGTCGAGCGCCCCAAAGCGCAGACCCCAGCGAGACAAGACTCAGCTTTAGGGCCTAAACAACGTCGATCCAAAAATGGTCATTTAACCATATAAAATCAATAAATTTAGTTTGTTCTTGATAAAATAAGAGGGAACATGCAAAACGCAGACGCCACCAATACTGGAGGACGAAGCTGGATCCGCTTTTTCCAGCCAAAAACGGTCGTTTTTCGAGTTTTTGAATAAATAAGACCGTAAGTCCCAAGTTTTAGGTCCTACAGGTCTGCCCAACTTATTTTTGGAAAATTTAGGCCTCAGTTAATAAAATATCACGAGAGAAGACGCCTCGCTTGTACCCGAATAAGCCAAGGCATTTTCAAAGTTAAAAAAAAAATCGAAATTCTGATACTATAGACGCTATGACTGAAATTATTATTAGGCTATTCTTCTAGAAAAAACTTTAGATGAATTTTAAAGTAACTTAAAATTAAGTATTTGCTAGACTTTTGAAGCATTTACTACAAATTTTAAATAAATGCTTTTAAATTCTAGTATAAATTGAAAAAAAAGTCAAGTAAATTAATTCTTAAAAAATCAAGTAAATGTTTGAAAAGAAAATACTTCCTTGGTTTGTTCGGGTACAAGCCCTTGTGATATTTTACTAATTAAGGCCAGAATTTTCCAAGAATATCTTGGGCAGATGCGTAGGACCCAAAACTTGGGACTTACGGTCTTATTTATTCAAAAACTCGAAAAACGACTGTTTTTGGCTGGAAAAAGCGATATTGGCAGAGTCTGTATTTTGCAGGTTCCATCTTATTTTGTCAAGAACAAACTAAATTTATTGATTTTATATGATAAAGTCCATTTTTGGATCGACGTTTTTTGGGCCCTAAAGCTGGGTCTGATCTCGGCGGCGTCTGTCTTTTGGAGCACTAGACTTTTTAGTGTCAACAAATGTTATGGTACTTGATTCAAGTGGTTAAATCACAGTCCATTTTTGGATTAGCATTTGGGCCTTTCAGGGCACGGAGGCCGCAAAATCAAAATTAAAGGCTTTAATTCGACTCGCCCGATAGAATGAACAACTAGACAGACGGTTAGTCGACAAGTCAAAATTTCGGGTAGCCCTCTTGGTCTATTATATAATTTTGTAAGACAATAAAGAAGTATACTTTATCCTGAATAAATATACATACATGATATTTCATTAAAATATTGGCAATTAAATTACACGAACTATCCATCATAGCATTCTCGTAGAGTCATTGGATATATTTAAAGCTTCTTTTACTAGGAAGCAATCCAATTTGAGAAAAAAAAAATAACCTCAGATTTTTAGAAGTGACATTTATGTGTCACAAATACGTACCAATATTTAAGAAGTAAAGATAAGATATAAAGACATAAAATAGTAAATAATAAAGTAAAAAAAAAATAACCGGTCAAGTGCAAGTTGAACTTGTGCAATTAGTGTTCCGTACGTTGATTGTTTTTAAAATAAAAAATGTTGTTACGGAGTTATAAAATGATCAGTGACTTCACAAAACAGACCCAAAGGAGTTTTCAACAAAGTTTGTTTCCAATCTTTACAGAAAACTGATGACCTTGAAATTTTTGTTTTTTTTATATACCAGATAAATTATTAAAGGTAATGCCCTAGTGATAATTTTCGTTCAATTTACACCCCGTGGAGAATATTCGAGAATTATTTCAAAACTTTTTGGAGGTAAGGTGGGGGACAGCGATTTTTCGCAATTTTTAAAAATAATACAAAGAAAAGGGTACGCAAGTATTACATTATATATATATTTTTTACTCGTGTTTTCGCTAGCTTTCATTTGACACCACACTCGATGACCTAGTAATTTTTTTTTTCACTTCCGATTTTACCCCCCAAAACTAACCTCTTAAGTCAAAATTTAACTTTCAAAACTACATGGGTCCGATGAGGCCAGCAATTCCTGTAATATTACCAAATTTCAACATTCTATGACAAATAGTTTCGGAGAAAATAAGGTGTGACAGACAGACAGACGGGCAGACAGACACCGAAGTCATCTTATAAGTGTTCCGTACGGAACACTAAAAATACGATAAATTTCCATGGACAATAATATATAAGGCATATACGGATACAGATTAGCAATATAAATTTATAACCATCAAGTAGTCACTGGTGTTAGATATGAATTGTTAAATGGTATTATCTTCTTAAAAATACGTATCTGTGTGTTTTGTAGTGATATAACTTCTAGACACTATACTTATTAATTTTACGTTTTCTTGTTTACAAAATCCACAAAAACAAAATTTAAATATAGCATATATTAGTAATTTTTTTTTTCTAGTTCCTCAAACACTTCATCCTTCGATGGCCGAGGAACCAGCTCCCAAACGAGGAAGCCTTATTCGACGAAAGCGAGTAGGATCGGTAAAAGCTCGCCCTAATTCTGTAACATCAACTGCGGGCTGTCAAAGGACACAATCTGACAAATGTCACTATACTTCTGACGTAAGTATATTAGTGACGGAAGCCTCACCGGAAGGCACAACTTCAAGACCATCATTAAATAGACAAAATAGTGAATCACAAGTAGTGCAAGTGTTAGTGCACAGGGAGAGTGAAGAGTACAATCAAGAGGAAGAACCTGAAACGGCTAGATTACTTCCAAAGTCTGAAGAAGTTTCGTTTTCTACTTCACCTTGTTCTTCTTCACAGCAACCGAGTGAGAAATCTCGAAACGAAACAGTGACTGATGTTAGAATAGATACAAGTAACCCGGAAAATAATGATATTACTAGCTGATCCAAACTTCCTTTCTTAGTTTAGATACTAGTGTGGTATTTTTTGTGATATTGATTATTCTAGCTATTTTATAGTATTTCTTAGTAAAACAAATAGAAAACTCTTTAAAAAATATTTATAAAGTAATATATTTCATTTTAAATTAAGATCAATATTCCGTATATCTTTATCTACACTTTACTAGTACAAAATAACTTTTTCAAAATTACTGCTTATTAGTTATATCAAGAAAAGAAATAGGTCCAAGAAAACCCTAAAATAGAAATATAACTCTAAAAACCTAAGCTTACTTAATAAAAATACTAAAAATAAATTTTGTAAGTATCATCTAACAAGAGATAGATATTTTGAAACAAAAATATTTCTACATAATTTCTTTGTAGTTCAATACAACAACCTTAATATACATACAGAACGTCAAATAGTACTCAGCAAGTCACAATTTGAAAAAAATTATAAATACAATTTTTTTCAAATTTTATTTATAAAAATCCAAAAACTTCCTTTTGGGAGAGTTTATAAATAGTAGACTATTCTGAAAGTTTCTAGACTATATTGAACAACAATTTTCTTGTAATAATAACCCTGTATAATATATCCGTAGAAAAAATGTTTGCGACATTACGCTTTAGAGTAATAGAATTTAATGCCTCTGTACATTTTATGCTGCTGCAGAGAGTTTAGTCAGTAATAGTATCTTTATAGAAAACTAAACTTAGAAAATGAAAAGAATAATAATACAAAATTCGTATATCAAATATCTAATAATAATAAAAATAATTTATTAAAAATATATATTTAAATAATTGGAAAAGTTTACTTTCATACAAAATTCTTCTATAATTTATAATAGTTTATAAGCATATGTTAACTGTGTGTATGTACATGATTTTACAATTAAATTCGAAAAAAATGTTTAGATAATCAATTTCCTTTTAATTATTTTCAACATTTCTATCTCTGTGTCAATTAACATAACATTTTTATTTAGAGAATATAAGTATTTACATTTCTGTAGGATGAGTCTTGATATTATCCAATTTCAAATTAAAGACAATCACTGTTATAAAGTCTGATCTTAGTAAAATGTAAACTAGTATTTTGTCTATTTGAACACTCAAAAATTTAACAAATTATTTTATTCCATTATATGTATGGATCATCGACAGTAATATTGTTATGGATTTATCTTTATCATTAACTTAGGCACGAGAAAAAATATAAATTATTCCATACCATTACCTATTTTGACTACCGCAGGCCAGATTTAGGATCCATTTTATTTTTTTACTTTATTTCTTAAATAACCTGAAAAGAAGTTTAGTGACATTATTTTGATTTAAAAATTAGGCAGTCAAAAATGTTCTCTTTATTCATCGGAAAATGTCGAAATATGTTCCGCCGTATCATGATTCAATCCAAGCTAGGAGCGATAACGAAGAGAGCAAAATTCGAGGCACTTATTGGCGTACAGGCGCAATATTGTAGTAAGACACAACAAATCATATCTCAAGCTGGTAACAGCCTAAAAATTAAAAGCATACTTGCCCTACACTGGGTGCCATTCAAACCTTGCATAAAACCAGCAAGGAAATTACTTCAGCAAAGGTGCATTAGGCAGTCACAATTGCTAAGGTATTCACCACACAACGCAGTGTATCACGGGACATGTAACCAGCACACATTTACGACTTTTGGAACCTAAGACCAATCCAATTGAATTTGATACTCCTTAACACATTTAATTGTTTTTATTGGTACTGCACCTTGTACTATTGTTACTAATACGTTTATTAAAAATCGTTATGAGAGGAGGGTTTATGAGAGCTTTCAGGGAGAGTTTCAGCCTCAACAGTGATAGAAGAACAGATTAAGAAGATTATTTATAAGTTTAAATTGAATGCTAAGAGAGCTAAGAAGATTGACTTTAAAATGCTCACATTTATAACTCCGTAGCTCACTAACGTTAATATAACTACCAACCTCACTAATTCTACCATAACATAATTAGCAAAATTTAGGCAAACTCCAAAATTTGAAGACAGCATTTTTATTGCCAAATTTTGGACTTTTTGATAGTTGTATTATTTCAAAAATATACCAAGTATAAATCCCGTCATACGTTGCGCTGCCTAGCGGATACTTTAGCAATTGTGACGCCTTATGTCTCTTAGTTAAAGGTATTTTCGTACCAGTTTTATGCCAGGTTTGAACGGCCTCCGATATGCTCCTAATTCTTAGGCATTGACCAACCAGAGATAAAATTTGTCGTACTTTACTACCAGTTGGTTTTTTGTGAAACTTTTTAAAAACAATGAAAAGATAAAAACCTAACAAGGTGAAATATATATGTTATGGTACTTTGGGGTGAAAGCAGCAGTAAAACATTAAAAATCAAAAATATTGTTTATATTTAACGTTTTAAATAATAATGCATTTTCACAGAAATTTGAAACTGAACGTTATGTCGATTTACCAAAAAGTTATAAAAGCTTATAGTTTAAATTAATTCGAAAATGCTGATATTTCAAACATAAAATATCTCGGAGAATTTATTTATTTAAGTAATATTAGGTTAGGGATTAAAGGAATGATCTAAAATCAACAGAAAAAATTACCGAATATAAAGCCGTCATAATAATTGAGTTACATTTTTACCAACTAAATTTCCTAAAAATCCGCTAGTCCTAAGTTCTCCTTTTAATCGAGTTATCGATTTAACAATCCGAATGTACTGTAGAAGGGAAATTTCCAAACAAAACTGAAGCATAAAATTTACCTAATGAAACTCGAAGCATACATGGAAATTTTTGATTTTTTTTTCTAAATGACATGTTAACCATACCATATGGAGTAATATGAATGCCAGATTAGATTTCAGCAAGTCAAGATACATCAGAAAATCAGGGTCAAAAATCAAACAGAACTAAAAAAATTTGTGTCTATACAATTATTGTAATGTACAAGATTTTCCCAGATATTAACATAATATACTGATATTAAGAAGCACACAGAAGTGGTAATTTAACTGTTAAAAAAAGTCAATATACTTATATCTATTAGGTAGAAATTAATTCTGTACATTTTTCTTAGAAGAAAATATTGTATTAGTAATACTCTTATTATTGACTAACTTACTAACTCCTTAGTTATTGTTCTTGTGCATATTTTTCAACACTACAAGGAAAAAGAAATAATACACGTCGCATAGTCAAAAGATAACAAGAACTCGGGGAGTGAAGGAGATAAAGCTGTATAGTTTAGCGTTTTTGTCAGTGGCGGCAAATTAACCACTAATTTTGTAGGAAAAAATTAAAGAAATCATGTTGTGTTGATGCTAAAATACAAAATATGTATTTAGGCCCTCACACACTAGTTATCATCATTATGAAAAAATTCAGAGACTGTGAATTATTTATAAAAATTTGTCTTAAACATATAAATATTACATAAGAAAAGCGAGGAAAGTCGTAAGATGGTAATTTCGAGAATATGTATGTTTTAAAATATAAAACAATAGATTTCATTTCACAAGCCCTATTTCAATCAAAGATGTAAAAAACTGTCAACGACATCGGCCTCAAAACCATAATGCCAACTTCTTGTTTAGTATTATAATGGATCAATAAATCTTCGACGAAAGGAAAGGGACACAACCAAAAAAAAAACAGTATTCTTGCTGCTCTAAAAGTTAAATACTTTTTTGGTCGGTTGCACTTGCACTTACACGATCATGAACTATAATGTAAAACATCCTTCGAAAAAGTCAATTTATTAGCTGAACTCTGGTTCATACTCTATTATCAATCGAATTGATTCAGAATTTTATATATATATATATATATATATATATATATATATATATATATATATATATATATATATATATATATAAATATATATATATATATATATATATATATATATATATATATATATATATATACAAATATATATATATATATATATATATATATATATATATATATATATATATATATATATATATGTATATATATATATATATATATATATATATATATGTATATATATATATATATATATATATATATATATATATATATATATATATACATATTTATATATGTATAGATAAGTTTGCTGCTTTGGACATTCTTGCTTATAATATATTTATGAAGAATCAGTTAAATCTTAATGTTACAAAAACCAACGAAATATCTTAATATTTTTCGTTTTTTTTTAATTTTAGTTCTTTAAAATATAGACGACTTTAAGTATATTTACGGATTTCTGAAGCCAGTACTAGGGCTTGTAAATCATTTCTAATTGAGAGTATCTGTGACGCCTTACTTCAATTTTATATCAGAAAGTATTTATTTGCGATTTTATTTCATAATAGCGTTCTGAACAAGAGTCTACAATTAAACTTAAAGTTAGAGCTACCAAATACTAAAGTTCACTCAATTGTTAAATTTTGTAACTTTCCTTTCTATTCTCTTGTTGTCCCTAAAGTTATGTATGATGAAAAAGGACACATTTAATATACTCATTTGTAAAACATATTAAAAAAATCACTGTGCATTTTTAATATTTGGTATTATCATTTTGGCTAAGGCTCCTTAGAACATTGGAGCACATAATATTCCTAAAGAACAAATAAAAGAAATCTTAATTATTACCTTATGAGAAAGGAAATAAATATGTAATTTGTTTTGCCTAGAAATTACATATATCGAATTATGTATTTCTGTTTTTGTTATCTGTAGTTTTATTTAAACATTGTGATTTCTACCAACTATTTGGACTACGTTATTTTAAGGACAATTAAAACCATAACGATATTTTTTGTTTTAATAGGAAAGGCTTTACGGCTGAACTAAAAAGTTGTTGTTTGATAAGTGTGCTTAAAGAATAAAAATGTTAATAAACTAGCGGCTCTGTATTAATTGTTAAAGGTTTACAGAACAGACAATTTGATTCTCCCAACAAAGATCGCTGTTTTCTTCCCATTTTGTTCAAATCTTAGAATACCGTTTATTAGTGCCACCTTATACGTATACTCCTTCCTGATCAAAAGAGTATGCTTGTAATTTTATTTCCAATTATTTTTTACTGGCGCAAACTGAGTTTCATATACCTATAAATAAATGTTGATAATAAAATTTTGATTTAATTAAATAACATCTAAGACCATATTCTGACTCTTGAGTTATGACAATGCCCTCGCGTTTGTGCAATTGAATAAAAATCCAAGGTCTTAATAGGTGGATCATCGTACAACATAAAATTGTGAGTGTGGTAATCGAAGTATCATGTATCGTGATAACTTGTATATCAGTACAGGTTTCAGACGTTAGAATTTGCGTATTTGTATCAATATCGATATTGATCTTTATTATTAAACAGGTTAATATCCAAGCAGCATAACTACTTTGTAGCGACTACTAATTTGTACCAAAGTGGATAATAAAATTTGACTTAAAACAAGGTCTACATCCTACTTAATTAAGTATAAATATGTATTTAATTTTCCTATAGTTTAATTTATTGATAATTTCATTAAACGTCTAATCGAAAGTAAAAATAAATTCAGCTTATTTGTATAGTAAAAATGGACGAACTTTTAATTTATATAAAGTGGTATGACTTATATGAATTATAGAGAATGTGGCTAACATTTATAAAAGCAATTTTTTCTGCGGTGAGAGTCAAAGTCACGAAAGTACTTTTCAAACTTCTTTCACAATTCAATTTGACTTATCATCTTTCTTTTTACAAATTTATTGACGTTTTGAAATATTTACTTTCTGCACCAAGGCCTACTAATATATATAAAATAAATTACATATACGAAATATTACACGGTTAGTTTAGAATTATTGAATTAATAGATTATAGATTTTTAATACTCTACGGGTAATAACATTTACAGTGATTACAAAATGGACTAACCAAGCAAAAGAAAACAAAGATAACGGAAAAACATACAACGATAAGGATAACGTACTAATAGTTGATTAGCCTTAAACAGATACAAGTAACACAAAAAATATGTTGTTGATGTTTTTACCAGAAAAAATAAAGACTCTAAAAATAACTTACAATTTATTTCTGACGTCACAGAATTACAGAAATTCGATATAGTTATGTAACGTCAAAAATAAATTCTAAGTTGTATAGGAACTCATTATTTTAACTCTTAGAAGCCTTTATGTTTTTTTGTATCTATTTTAAAGCTGGTTAACTATCGCATCGATTTTCTTATTGTCGTATATTTCTGCTTTATCTATTAGGCCATCTATTGGTGCCTATTTAATCTTATTAAAGTCATTTTAAGTCAAAGTTAGTCACAAACTTTCTCATTAGTTTTTGCAAAGATCTAATGAACCTTTTTTGTTGGTTAGTTTGCCAACTATTATTTCTACCAATACGAGCATGCAGCTTGACTGTTCTATTTTCTATAACCGAATAAATGGAAACTGTTTACTAGTTCTAATAAACTGCTAAAATCCATATATACCAATTTGTATTTAAACTGTTACTAGGTTTAATTATCGGGCAATGCACTTACCTAGACGTGGTTTGAATTCATTACATGTGAGATTAGTTAAAAAAGTCTGATAAAATATTTAATCGCATAAAAATTGACTCTCTGAGAACTAATACCAGAAAGTCCATAAGGGAGAATTGTTAAGAGGTTACGCCACCCTGAAATTTTCAAAAAATCGATTTTTTTTTTGTTAGATTTATTATTTTTTACTTTTAAGAATATTTCAAGCTTTACAAAATGGAATCGTAGATTGAAGGTAATATAAAAAAAATTGTAGACTTTTAAGACGCGGACGCGGTACTTTTTATCTTTTGCGTTTTTTTCGAAACTAGTTTTTTCAAACTGGTGGACAAAATATCTCGATATCTAATGAACCGATTTTGATAAAATTTATACCACATATTCTTTATAATATTATCTTGAAGCCAACATACGGTTTTTTTCGATTGGATGCACTGTTCATGTTTTATTAATTTTTAAAGCTCAAAATTTTTGTGAAAAATCCGAGTTTATTTTCGAACGGCTGTCCCTTCTACAAAAAAAAATTAAAATTGTTTCCATATGTGGTCACTTAGCTATGACCGTTTTAACAATAAAAAATTATTTGTTTAGTTTTTAGACGATTCTTGACTGACAAAAAAATTCCACAGGTGGCAAGGATTTTTAAAAGGATTACAAGATGGTTCTGCCATTTTTGAATTTTTTTAATATATATATTTTTTTAATAGTTGTTAAAACTATAATGTATTTGTCAAAAATAAAAATTATATAGCAACAATACAACAACAAAGCAACAATAGTTGCGTCAAAAAAAAAAAACCAAGATTTACCGTTAAAAACTCGCGGTACATTGTAGGTTCTGAATCTGAAACACCTTAGACTACACCATTACGTGTAAGTCAATGATTCGATGAAAAAAATAAACCATTTTTGTTTATTTTCTATTATCTATTAAAGTGAAAAAATTCTAATTGATAATTAGATTATTTATTTGTTTATATCACTGAAAGTTCACAAAAGCCGACAATGACAAAATTTTCTTGATATCGCTTTTTTGTTTAATATTTTTTAAAGTTCAAGCACCGTTTATTTTATATATTATTTTTCATATTGCAAAATACACCATATCCAGTAAATAACTGCCAATCTAAGAGGAAGATATGCAAAAGAGTAAATAATATTATTGGTTTAAGTATTCCCTACTCTTTTTTTTTGTACATGGTTACACCTAATCAGTGATTTAATATTAGCAGATATTGGATTTTTAGTTGCAGAATCACTCTATTGGTCCAGCATAGTTAAAAACTTCGAACACTAATAGAGCTGAATTTAATAGTGGCTCTTTATAGTTAAAAAAGAAAGAAAAGAGAGAACAAATATTTCATGTAACATATCGTAATAAATTTTGGGGTCTTTAAGCAGATTCACGAAGGCGGCTTTGTCTAGTCCAGTAAACTTACAAGCAAAACAAATGAATTGGTGTACATATTAATGATAAAGACAACTTAATTTTGGGTCCAGTTAAATTGACACTGATGTCATAATCACTGAAAAGTGCGCTTTCAAAGATTGGAAATGTTTAAAAGCAAATTTGAAATAAATATAATGTTTACTCTACCCATATTTTTCTTTTTTCCTTAAATTCAAGTAGTTATGCGATACTGCAAGAATAGTGGTCAAAATAATGATGAGATAGGTATAGTTTAGATACAGCAATATTATTGTTTTATCCTCTCTGTGTTATCAGCAGGTATATTGTCCTGAATTTTGGACCCCGAAAAGCTTGTGCTCTTTTGTTTATAAACAATTTACCTTTTCAAAACGTGTTTTTAAGCTTAAAATGTGAATAACTTCGGTTATACCAGTCGGATCGAGACAAGCTGAAAACTAAACTCTTTGTAATGAAATTTCCAACAAATTCTCGTTGGTTTTAAATCGCTCAATTATGTAGATAACCTACAAAATTAAAAAAAACGGGCAAAAATCAGTTTTTTTTTCCATTTTATCGTACAGGTCGACTTGAAACTTTCAGAAAATATTCTTTTTATTATAGCAAAAATTTTCGTACAAAAATATTGAACCCAGTGGACACATTTGAATTTGTTATTTAAAATTTGAATTACCCGCCATTTTATGCCATTTAATCTAAAATGAATCTTTTTTTTCTTAATTTAGGTCTCAAGATCAGCTTTCCGATGCCATTAAAAAAAATTTTTTTTTGTAGTAATTTTAACAATTTTTTTTTACATTTTTTTATTAATCAAATAACAACTGACATTAAAAAAAAATTATTAACAAAAATTATTTTTTTTTAAATAAAGGTCTCAAGATTCTCTACCAGATTTGTCAATTTTTTTTTTTTCAAAATGACCGAAAAAACGCATTTGTTTTTATTTGATTAATAAACAAATGTAAAACCGTTAAAATGACTCCACATTTTTTTTTAATGACATCGGAAAGTTGGCATCAAGACCTAAATTTTGAAAAAAAAAAGATCTATTTTAGACCAAATGGCATAAAATGGCGGGCAATTCTAATTTTAAATAACAAATTCAATTGTGCCCACTGGGTTCAATATTTTTGAACCAAAATTTCAGGGTATTTTTGTTATAACGAAAGGTATATTTTCTGAAAGTTTCAAGTCGATCATTTCACTTAGTCGGCCTGTAATAAAATGAAAAAAAAAAATTATTTCTCCTTATCTCCCATTATTTATATCTATCTCCCATTATTTATATCTATCTCCCATTATCTCACCTTATCTCCCATTATCTAGGCTTATATCGAATTATATAGAACATATCATATGTATAAATTTATAAAAACACGTAAATCGGATAAGCGGTTCTCAAGTGATAAGCGCACTAACAGGCAGACAGACAGACAGAGAGACGTTGCATTTTATATATATTATATTTTTTGCAACATGATATTGTTCCATATTTAATGGTTTAGGTTAGTATATTGCAAGAAAACGCGCTAACGGTAGACTTTTTTCCGACTTGATTCACTATTATCGTCACTGCTTATTCTTTATGTTACCTAACGCAATAAAATATATCCTATAAACTGGCCAGAGAACATGTATGTTTTAAAAAAAAGTACGTAACGCACTAACGGACAGACAGACAGACAGAGAGACGTTGCATTTTATATATATTATAGATAGATAACCTGGCCAGAGAACATATGTATGTTTTTTAAAAAAAGCACGTAAATCGGATAAGTGGTTCTCCAGTGATAAGCGCACTAACGGGCAGACAGACAAACAGACAGACAGAGAGACGCTGTATTTTATGTATATTATAGATATAGATTATTATTATTATATAACCTGGCCAAAGAATATATGTATGAATTTAAAAAAAGATACGTAAATTGGATAAGTGGTTCTCGCGTGATAAACGACAGACAGAGAGAGACATTGCATTTTATATATATTATAGATTATAGATATTCTCTGCTACATAATATTGTTCCATATTTAATGGTTTAGGCTGTGTATAGCAAGGGAACGCGCTACCGGCAAACTTTTTTCCGACTTCATTTACTATTATCGTCACTGCTCATTCCTTATGCGACCTATCGTAATAAAATACAGCCTATAACCTGGCCAGAGAACATATCTATGTTTAAAAAAAAAAGTACGTAAATCGGATAAGTGGTTCTCCAGTGATAAGCGCACTAACGGACAGACAGACAGAGAGACGTTGCATTATATATATATTTATAGATGTACACATTTGAGAGACTTAAAACTAACGGGGATTTGTTGGAAATTTCATTACAAAGTGTCTGTTTTCTTTTTGTCTCAATCCGACATATATAACCAGAGTTATTCGCATTTAAGCTCAAAAAAACGCGTTTTGAAAACTTCAATTGTTACACACAAAAGAGCACAAGTTTTTCGAGGTCCAAAACTCAGGACAATACTCCTAGTGGTACCCCAGAAAGAATAAAATCATAATATTGCTGTATTTAAACTGTGCAATTTCAAATGCTTTTTTACTGCACTAGATATTAGGCGTTAAGTGATTTAATAAGTGCATGGAAAAGAGATTATATTATTCTGACAATATTATTATAATTTTTTTTGTGAAACAAGTGGTGAGTGCATATTTATCGTCGAGAATGTTTTTGATTTCAATTCAAAAGATTAGATAAAATAATTAACACTATACATGATTATTCTAAGAGCGATTTACAATTACATCGTATACTTATTTCCGTTGATCTGAGAGAAACACAAGAAAGTACAAAGTTTCAGACTTATGTGTAATTTTCGCAAAATCATCACCAATATGATACAGCCCAAGTGATTTTTTAAGGCAGTTGTCGGAAATTTAAATTTCGGTAACCTAATTTTGCCTGACGTGAAACTATTTTCTGCGTCTTTTATTATATATAGATATTATGGCGATCTACTAAATTTATATTCGGTGTAGCAAGGATTGTATTTATTTAACAATATCGCCGAGCCATTTTGATTTTTTATTTAATAATTTTTTATATGCCGTTCTTCTTAGTCCTATAGTTGGAAGATGGCATCTACAATAATTATTTTGAAGAAAATTGAAACACGAAAAACAAAACGTTACTTTAACACCTACACAGCTCTCTCTTCCAACTCAAATGGGACTTGGAAGATCCCAACAACAAATTATGGTCCATCAAAACCAATGTATTTCCTCCCCTTAACTCCACAGAATGGAACCGAAGACATAATGTAATAATGAGAAGACTGGCATTAGGACACACCTACTCCACGCATGTACATCTATTAAAGAGAGATCCCCTCCACTCTGTCCTAAATGTGACTCCCCCTTATCAGTGTTACATCTAATCGAATCCATTCAACATCAAAACTTGAGACACCCACGGCATCCCATCCAACATCACCATCCTCATAAAATCTTTTGTCCCACTTAAAGAAAACAACCAATTACTTAAAAGAATTCAACTTCATAGTCTAACCTATTTATACCAAACTAACTCTAGTGGGCGCTAAATGATCTTAGCTGTCGATGCGCCCTGCCCAACAGAAACAAACAAACAAACAAAAACATTACTTTCTTCTGTGAGAAATGATGATTTTACCGCTTGCTGAGGCTATAAATATTTAGAATTTTTTCTAAGCAAAAGCAAATTTTGGCTTATAGGAATTTTAAAAATATTCTTTGGACCCATTTTTTATTAATAGTTTTTAGCGAAAAAATATACTGTAGCAGACCATAAGCCCCACAAATTGATAGGAATGAAACATTAAGTTTTTCTTATGCTTAAAAAATATTCTAAAAACATATAATCTTTACGTAATATGAAAATTCTTCACTGGAATATTAACTTAAAATTAATTATTATGTAAATAAGTACTCAACAAGCAATTTTCTTCTGCTCCTTCGTTAACGTTCGATAACCTAATTTTTTGTACGACTATTCAAAGTCAAACGGAAGGACGTCTGCCGAGCGTATCGTAAGCAACGTTTCCAAATTACTTAGGCGTTCTTCACGCAAAGAAAGTTTGCCAATAATGCTTTTTTTCTTATTTTTATTTTAAAACCTACTGGTAAAGTGCTTAATTCATGTGTGGCCATGGTGCTGTAAGCTTAAGTTTTTTTTAACAATTTATTATTAATTATTATTAACGGAAATATTTCTAATTTTTTAAATTACTTTATTTTAAGCTATAATCTACAAATAACTCCCTGCAAGATTTTAGGGTTCATAAAAGAAAAAACGGGCCCAAAACTTTTATCAGACTCTAAAAGAACCGGACAAACCCTTTAGAGAATTCCTGTTATGTATGGCAATGATGAACGTTTCAATAATAAAATATTTGAGCCATGCTCTTAAGTCTACCATAAATCTTAAAAAAAAAAATTAAACTGGTACATATGAACACTTAATTTTATTAGTTAATGTCCTTATAACAAATTGTTTCATAAAAAAATATAAAAGATGTGAAAAAAGCTTATATAGTAACTCTATAAAACATACCATAGACAGTATTTTGTGAAGCTAGAAGCCGTTCAAAAACAAAATTTATCAAATATACGAATGTAAAAACTTCAAAGTTTGTAAGAAATCTGCACCAAGGGGACAACGAAAGTTAAATTTTACTTATTATTTCTACTACATTACCAATACTTTTTTAAGGCACTGTCTATTGATTGCTTATTTTTATTCCTATTTGCCCCTTTTTTTGCCCAATACAATTTTTTAATTAACTTCTAAATTCAAAAACATCTTACAAAAATCGAAAATAAAAATGTAATAACGATATTTTCAGTATCAAAACAATTTACATAATATTTTCAGTAACCAAAGTTATTTTTAATTATCATTCACAAGTTGGTTACTTCAGGTTATGATTATAAAAAAATAAATAAATAAAAAGAAAATAAATTTTAGACTAAAATGGCCAATTTCTCAGGCCTAAATTGTTTAAATGAGTTCTTAAGTAGCTCAAATGAAAGCTTAGGAAATAAGGAACATTTTCTGGTATTTTAGGTAAGGGATACTGAAAATTCGTCAGAAGAAAAAACGTGAATTATAAGGAGTGAAAAATTTATCTTATATGTAAAAAATGATTAAAATTATGTTTAGATCAATTAAAGTAATGTTCATGAAACATATTTCCAGAGTTAACTAAAAAAACTTGCTTACAGTTTGCAAGTACACCTATTTAACCATAAAAAAAGGCAAAAAAAACAAAAAAACGACAGAAACGGCCGACCAGAAGGTTCAAATGACATCCATAGCACCTTTTTTTTTATCTAGAATCAAAATCTATCAGAATTATTAATTTATCTTCAATAAATTTATGATAAAATTGCAAAAACACGCTAAAAAACCCAAAAACGAGACAATTCTTCCATTTTTGAGGGTGTTGCCCCAATTTCTCAGCGGTCGCAATATTTTTTCCGTCGAGACGAGTATTTTTTTTTTAAAGTAGCGGTATCCGACGCTTTCACTTCAAAATCGTATTCTGTCTGGAGTAAAAGTATATAAAAAACAAACGCTAGTTTACGAAACTGCTGTAATTAGAAAAAACGGAACCGTAACTGGAAACTCTCACAAAAATCATACTTGCTTTTATTTAGGCAAAAAACAAAAATCTTTTTTAATTTTTGAAGATTATCGGCAACCACATAATTTTTAGGCAATTTCAAAAAACAAGAATTTTGTGTTTGTGGAATGAATGTCCATTTTCTCTGAAACCCTTAATAGATTTTAGTGGGGAGAATTCTCATGGGAAGGTTTTTGCTTTTATTGCTGGTACTAGATTGATGCCGCTTATATTATTATGCTGTGCATACTGTGGCGACGGTGGATTTGTTCTAGCTAAGTGGATGTAGACTCATTTGAGAAATGACGTGGTTTGGTGAGTACCATTCTCGTTATTTACTTGCCTTGTTTCCTCGTTTGTAGAATCTGACCGCTGACCCTTTTTTAAGGCCGAAAACGTTTGGCTGATATTTAAATAAAACATATACCAACATACGACGTTTCATTCTCTTTTAGACAAGGGCAACGACCAACCTTCGTTAGTTTTTACGATCAGCCCACCATGCGCCTTGTTGCGGACTCAATACCATGCCTGTTCCTGCTATCTTTTAACGATTATCTCTTCTTTACCCTCTATAAGGTGTACGTAGGGTCACGCGTATTCATTCAAGTGGCACAAAAATTATCCAAACTATCCGAACTCTCCCGTTTACAGTAGTTACAAAGTATATACGTATCAAGGGTTAACGACAGCTGTTGTTTCTAAAAAAAACATTTAAATCGCAAACTTGATTTAATTTTCTCGGTGCAAAAAATGTAGAAAGCCTTTATACCTTTACCTTCGTTTTATTTGTTTCATTGCTACCGGTATACCTTACATACTTATTTTACTTGTATAACAATAATAATTTTACATTGTCTTAACATACACTCGTTACATAAGAAAAATAAAAAAAATACCAAATATTATGTTACACGTAGCTTTTTTTGTTTAAGATTTAAACCTGTAAATATATACAGGAAAAATATTGTTAATGTAAACATAAAATTATTATATTCGATAATAATTGTTTCTTTTTTAAAATAAAATATTTATTAAAAGTGTAGATTAATTCTAAATAGGATAGAAATACAGAAACTATGTAAATATAGGATAACTGTATAGTGTTATTGTAGTTAAGAGTGGTTTTTTATTATTGTTGAGAAATATTATTAGATATGCAGCGTTATGTTATGTCAATTAAATTTTAAAGAAATAAATGCCTAAAATTAATATATAAGCAAAGAAATTTAATATTATAATTAAATACAATCATAAATTTTAACAGATAGGAAATATAAACCAAATAATGCAACAATAAACAATGTTATTGAAAATAATAGATTATTTGATTTAAATTCCGATTTTCACGCTTTACCTACACAACAAGGACATTGCAATGTAGAAAATTTTACATGTGGCCTCACAGTTACTATCACACATTAAATACACGGGTGAACAAAAAAATCGACTCAAACGATTTTGTTTCATTTACAGTGGTATTATTTTTGGTATCATTAGAATGCTGATTTTCTACTCTTTCTAACAATACGAAAAACATTTGGATTTCCAACAGTTTTACTCAATAGAACCGTTTTTGCTCGCTCAGCAACTTATTCGTTGCGCGCTATTTATTCTTATAAAAACACTGCATTTTCCTAATATGGGAACTTGAAACGTCAACATCTCTGCTATACCTGCTCACTAATTACACCCCGAAAGAAAGGCACAAGTCATTACCCTATTGCAAGAAGGGCACAGCCAACGTGTGCAACTGCACCTGAGCCAGTCATCTGTCTCCAGAGTGTACAGACGTTACCAAGAGACTGGCACCTTTACACGGAGACCAGGATCAGGAAGAAGAAAGTGTACCTTGGAACGAGAAGACCGCCTCATTATCAACACAACTCTAAGAAATCGTCACTTGACCAGCGCTAAGGTCCAGCAGGAGCTCCGACATGTTCGTGGTCGGGCTGTCAGTCATTGGACAGTCAGAAGAAGACTTAAAGAAGCTAATCTAACTCCGAAGACAGCAGCTCATCAACAAGCGCGACTTAGATTTGCCCGAGAACATGTTGACTGGACCTTAGAGCAATGGCGCTCCGTTTTATCCTCCGATGAGTCCCGAATATGCCTATATGGCAATGATGAAAGGAGATGAGTCTATAGGAGACGTGAGGAGCGCTATACGCAGTGCTGCATTACTGAAACGGTCGCTTACGCAGAAAGTTCCGTCATGGTGTGGGAAGGCATCCCACTGGATGCGAAAACCGATGAGGTTTTCGTGACTGATGAGACTTGTAGCGGTGAATTACCTGTTCACTGGTACATCGAGGACATCCTGCAGGAACACGTCGTTCCTTACGCTGGGTTTGTTGGCGATAGCTTCGCGCTAATGCACGACAATGCGAGGCCATATGTTGCTGCATCGGTGCGGCAATGCCTGGCGAAAGTGGGAATACCCACCTTAGATTGGCCTGCGCGGAATCCTGACCTCAATCCAATCGAGCACATAGGGGATGAGCTCAAAAGAAGTGTTGGAGCCAGAAATCCAGCCTCTGCATCGCTGAGATTGCGGGGGCGGAAGAGTGGAGAACAATTCCACAGGCAGTGGTGAAAAACTGGCTGGAAGCAGTAATGAGGGATACGAGGGTAATATAAAATATTGATTTGGCTTTTATCAATAAATTTAATTGTTAAAATTTGTTGTTCCCCTTTCGATCATTTTAACCAGTAAAAAGCATAAGGTATGCGATGAAATTTGGTATCATTAAAAAGAGAATAGACTGGGCTTTCAAATGATACTAAAATCTGTAAAAATATATGAATATTAAATTCTAGGATACCTGTTAAATGACGCTAAATAGTTTGACCCTATTTTTTTGCTCACCAGTGTAGTTCAAACCAACGTCGCGAGCAGGGAACTTGCACAATAAACAGTAGTGTAGATTAGGGATTAGCTACAATGGATTTTATCTATCGATAGTCGATGGTAACCTACCTACTGATAATTTTAACTTGTCAATGTATGTATATATATATATATATATATATATATATATATATATATATATATATATATATATATATGTATATATATATATATATATATATATATATATATATATATATATACATATATATATACATATATATATATATATATATATATATATATATATATATATATATATATAGATATATATATATATATATATATATATATATATGTATATATATATGTATATATATATATATATATATATATATATATATATATATATATATAGATATATATATATATATATGTATATATATATGTATATATATATATATATATATATATATATATATATATATATATATATATATATATGTATATATATATATATATATACAGTCCCTGGCCAAATTATTAGACGCACTACAAGATTTCATGTAAAATATTAATTACCGAGTGATATTGTACCGTTTTATTATTTTAAATTGATTTGTTTTTTATTTTTATATTATCCAATCAATTACCTATTTATTTGACATAAATAAAACAGCATTAATTTAGAAAAGCATAAGTTTAATAAGTTTTAAAGAAAAGTGAAATTAATGTTAGTAAAATTCAATATTTAGTTGAGCCACCTTTAGCCGCTATCAAAGCTTTAATTCTGCGCGGCATGCTATCAATGCAAGATTGTACTGTCTCCTGCATTTGAGGATGATGATTCCACACATGAATAATCTTTTTTAGGAGCTGGGTTTTGTTGGTAATCACATCTTTAGCCACTTTTCTTTTCATCAGCTCCCACACATTTTCAATGGGGTTCATACCCGGCCAATCCAACAGAGGGATATTTTTTTCTGCCAAAAAAGCTTTAACAGACCGAGCAGTGTGGCAGGGAGCTCCATCTTGCATGAAAGTGAATGGTTCCCCATTTGGAAACCATTCTCTGAGCTGCGGAATCAACCGATTTTATAATACTTCTTTGTACTGATCTTGCCCCATTATTCCTTTGACGACGTACAGACGTCCAGTGCCCTTGTCGCTGATGACTGACCAAATCATCACTTTGGTGGGATGTTTAACCGTCGGGACGACACAATCAGAATGAAACTTTTCTCCATGACGACGACGCACATACTGAGCTTTATTCTGCAAAATTTCGAATGTGCTTTCGTCACTGAAGCAGACCTGTCAAAAATAGGAAAAATATATAAACTTCCATTTTTATTTGCTTTATTTAACTGAAAATGATAATAATGTATCAATTATTGATTAAATTGCTGTATCTTACCGATCTCCAGAAGTCCACATCTTTGTCTTGCCATTGTTTGGCCCACTTCAGGCGCTTTGCTTTCATTGCAGCTGTTAACTTGGGCTTCCTGGCGGGGCGACAGGCCTTAAAATCTAATTCTTTCAATTTTCTTCGAACAGTGCGCTCAGAAGCATTTACGCTAGTATCCTGGAGTTGTGATTTTATTACCTTTGTGGTAGCAAATCTGTTTTCTACACAAATTTTCTCTCTGACCGTGGAGTGAAAATTGGTTTTCTACCGTATCTTTTCTTTCTTTTCGGGCTTAATTCCTTCCCTGACTCAATTTTCTTTTTTATGCGTCGTACACTAGCTTCAGAAACCTCCAATCTTCGTGATATTTCTCGGTTTGTAAATGTTTTCGCAATCACAAGGGCCTTCACTTCAGCTTTTTTACCTGGTGAAAGATCGCCTTTTCTACCCATAATGAAAATAGTCCAATTACTTTTTTAAAACACTGCATACAAAATAAACTAATAACTGAGTAGTATAAAACTGTTAAACAAACAATCACAGTCCTTAAAGCCACAGAAACACGTCCGTACGTGACTCGATTCCGATCGCGACTGCTACAGATTTGTACTTGTTTACGTTCATGTATCACTTTGTCAACACAGTGTTGCCATATGTTAAAAATAAATACAAATATGTAGTCTACAACAATTCTTTTAAATAAAAATCAATAATATTGTAGTTTAAATATACCATTATTGCATAAAAAACTCTTAAGAAACATAAAATTACTAAAAAAAATACAGTGCGTCTAATAATTTGGCCAGGGACTGTATATAATAATCATTATCTAGGACTAGTAAGTACTCTCCTAAACATTACCTATTAAATGCTGCAGCTGACTGAGTCTTATTACAATTATTAACAATCTACTGTTGTTTTAGGCGCTGCTACTAAGGTTGAACCAGAAATACGAAAGCGTTGAAGATTCGCCGAACCAAACTCATGGTAAAGAAATGTAACAAAGAAAAATAGATTGGCTGAGGAAAGCTATACTAAAAGAAAGGGCACAGTTGTTCCCGCAAAATCAGTGCAGCAGACTCCCTGGAACTGCAAGTTTAAGTCTTTTAAAAAAAATCAGTTTAGAACAATAGCATGCCATGTTTAAGGAATATTATGGTTTAAAAAATTTTGATAGTTAAAAGGAAATGTATAAATTGGCCGACAAAGAATATGTAGCACGTGAAAGAAAGATAATTGAAAATTCAACTGTTAATAAAGCGATAAGTCGGTACTACTTTTAAGAAAAATCGAACACCCGATAGCGCTGTTAGAAAACTAACACCGCCTAAACCTGTCTTTCATCGCCTGTACCTTGAAAATGAATCTAATTCAAAAGTTACTGAATCTGTATTTCGTGAAATCTTTAAAAATATGAGCCACCATTGAAACTTTTAAACCCAAGATGGACCAATGTTCTAAACGTACAAAGCAGTACGCCTAAAAACTACTAATATTGATCAAGATTACACTGATCATAGAAGGAGAAAGACAAAAATATGTGAAATATAAAAAGCGAATTTAGCCAGGGCTGTTGATAATAAAAACAGTATGTAGGAGCTCTGATCTTCAGGCTATTCTGACAATTCCATTTGCAGGGGACGCCCAAATCTACTACAAACGAAAATTTTCGATATTCAGTTTACAATTTTTGACTCATTTCAAAATGGTATTTCTATTTGTGGGATGAGACTCATAGTAAAAAAGGGGCGCCGAGATAAACAACTGTCTCTTATATTGAATTAGTAAATTAGATCCAGAAGTGCAGCATTTAATTCTATATGTCGACACATGTGGTGATTCAGATATCTGAATTTTTCTTCAAATCATTCGACGAGTCAAATATATAATACAGTGCTTGCCACGAAGAATAGAATAACTCATATAAGTGATGATTACCCAAAACGTTCACTGAAAAAAATTATTTTTAATTCTACTTTTTATGATGGTCCTGTAGATGATAACAATCTTGAAGTGAGGTATGTTAAGTTCCAATCTGTTCCGAACTTAATTGATAGGATAGTCAAAATCTTCAATAAGCTTTCAAATTTGAAGATAGTTAAGACTAATTATTTATGTAATGGCAAGTTGTTTACCAGGACCAAACAAAGAACTCCTCTGATGTTCAACAGTAGTGTTGTTTATATATTGCCATGTCTGGGTTGTGAAGGTGTTTATCTAGGACAGACCTCTCAATGATTGAAAAATAGGCTGACACAGCATGGGAGTGATTGCGTGATCGGGAAAAACTCGTGTGCTGTGGCGTGTCACCATTTGAGTACGGGACATGTTTTTGACTATGCGAATACTAAGATTCTTGAGTCTGAGAACGTATATAATAAACGGTTATTCCTTGAGATGTGCCATATTATTAAGGATGATAAGACAATTAATTATAAAACGGATATTAATAACATAAGCAATATCTATTGTAACATTTTAAGTTCGTAGATTTACAGCGTAATCTGATAAGCCATTATGAATTATGCATAGGTTAGTACCGACACAGTCAAACCACTGTTCAAGCAAATTACTTTCGTATTTATCAGTGAATTTGTAGTGATCGGGACAGAAGGTTTTATGTTGTTCCTTGTTTGTGTTTCTGGTTGTTAGTACTGTGTAACACATGTTGACATCACCTTTGATTTTGTAATACTCTGTGTTGGTGTCTCCTTTTGTTTATTCTTATTTAGTACATACAGTTTTTTTTCTCTACTTTCAGTTTTTACATTCCTGACGAAGTTGGGAATTACCAACGAAATATAGAATTTAACAACAAATGAGTTTCCTCTTATTGACCGATTTCCCGAGAAAAAGAAAAAAAACTTTAACTACTTTTTAGGGTAACAAAAACATCTTCTTCGTTGTTGGACGTAATTTTAATCTCTAATGAGGAAAAAAATTTGACTCTGGTGTCAAAAACTCTTGTTTATCAGATTATTTTTAGATTTTTTGTTTTATACCTGATTCTAAACAAAATAATTTTCAAATTTAAAAGATAAAAAATATAAGGACTTGCTCAATAAGTTTTACTGTTACTCCCTATGAAAATATTAGTTACCTTCAAACCATTAACGACAAGTTGCTGCTCTAGACAATTTCTTAATAAATATATTTGATGTATTTGCATCTATCGTCGAAGTGAAGTTAAAGAACAAAGGGCCACCATGGCTTACTTCTACTATAAAAAATATGAGATTAAAAAACTAATGTTTACAAAATACGTGTACGATTATATCAGACAACAATAAATGTTCTTGTGTATATTTGCGCTGAGTTCTAATTGTGTAGTGTGAATGTTGGAATGAGGCCCGTGACTGATATAACGAGGGGGACGATGATAACTTTTTATTGTTTCCGTAGCCTTTTTATTTCTGTTGCAAGGTGTATTTGGAGATTTTTGCCATGCATTTCGTTTAGATGTTTGTGTCACTGGAAACAGCTATGCCAATTAGATAGGTTATTTTTTCCTTCTTTGTACTGAAAGGTGGTATCGGGTCTTTTGGCGGAGACTGTTTCATCTGTATGGATGTTGATGTCCCAGTAAAGCTTGTAATCTTTATTTTCAAGTTTGTATGTTGTGGATAGTGCTCGATGCATTACTTTTGCCCGAGTCATGTCCCGCTGTGTATTCAGTTCCGGCTATTATTTTACATTCGCTTGTTATGTGATCGATCGTTTCTTTATGCTAGTGGAATTTTCTAGATCTGTTCTCCATAACGATTTAGTCTTCTGTTTCAGGGAACAGCATCCCATCCTGTAACCAGGCGTATGATTGTTTTTTATTTATGTAATCTTGTTCTATGTGGTATCGTGTTTCCCGTGGAGTGTTTTTTCTGAGCAGGTTTTCATCTTTTCCGGCTGTGATTAGATGTGTCTGCCGGGTGGTTTGCTTGGAATAAATCGAGGGGTAGGAGTTTTTGTCTGCTTTCACTGTTGCTGTGTGTAGGCTGGTTTGCTTGTTATGAAATAATTTCCTAAGTGCTTGTACATGTTTTGTGTGTATTATATCTATAATTCTTCTTCCTCCTTCTGTTCTCTCGATGGTGAGTCTTTTTTTGCATGCTTTAGGGTCTAATTTCCTGTATTTAGTGTATTGAGAACGTATAAGGATGTGAATGTTTTCTATGTTTGTGCATGACCATTTGATGATACCACGGATACGGAAAGGTATGGCGAACATGTTGATGGCTTTAGTAACATTTTTGGAGATGGGTTTTGTTTGCATAAATTTCGTGAGTCTGCTTTTGAATTCGGTTTTGAGCTCTGTTTTGATGTGAGTGTGGTTGAGTTTAGTTTTTTTGCGGATATCCCATTTCCTATTGGTCGGACGGCAATTAAAGTCATTATAAAAGTTAGATAAACAATTCTCTACAAAAAAAACATATCCATTTTTTACATACGAGCAACCATTTTGTCAATAACGTACTAATTATAAATTTCCAAGTAAGGCACAGACTCCATGTAATCTACAAAGCATATAAATTGGAATGTACACACCAAATGAGCTCTGTTTTGATGTAAGTGTGGCTGAGTTTGGTGCTCTGGAGTTTCTTTTTTCAGCATGTTATCGAACGTTTCATTGTTAATGGTTTCTGTCTCGTGGTGACCCTTCCATTGCCCTTTGTTTATGTGGAGCATTTTGCATTTGGTTACACCAAGTTTCATATTGATGTCTAAGGTGAACTTTTCTGTGATTCTGAGTTCTTTTAACTGTGTTTCTGTGGCGGCGTAGAGCTTATTTCACTTTTTAGTGTCTGACTTTGAAGCCATGGTCTATTCTGTTTAGTATATTTGAGAGTGGATTGGGACAGAGGCAAAACCATAGAGCGCTGAGCGAGTCTCCCTGAAATATACCCCATCTAATGTACAGCTCTTCTGTTTGGGTGTGTTCGGTCGGTGTTTTTAAAAGTATTTAGGTTTTCGATGATTTTATGATTTCGGCGAGGAATTGTCTGAGGTTTTGGTTGATTCTGTAAATTTCTAGTGCTTTGATTAACCAGCTGTGGGGTATTCGAATCGAATGCATTTTTATAGTATATGTAACCGGTGTGAAGGTTTCTGTGTTCTCTTCTGGTTTGTCCCATGATATCGCTGTCTATGATCAGCGGCTCTTAGCATCCTCGGCTGTATTTCCTGCACCCATTCCGCTCTTCTGTGAGAGTCTTGTTGTATTTAACACATGGGCTGAAAAGTCCCGGGCCTAACAAAGAAAACACGGTTTTTTTGGTTCAAAATTAGCTTTATTCATCAACGTAATCTCCATCAAGAGCAACGCAATCATTCCAGCGCCGCTCTAACATTTCAATACCACTTTTGTAGAACGATTTATCTTTTGCCTCAAAATAGGCCTCAGTTTCAGCGATAACCTCTTCATTCGTGCGAAATTTCTTACCGGCGAGCATTTTTTTCAGGTCTGCGAACAGCCAGTAGTCGCTGGGAGCCAAATCTGGCGAATACGGTGGATGTGGGAGCAATTCGAAGTTCAATTCATGTAGTTTTGCCATTGTTTTGATTGACTTGTGACACGGTGCGTTGTCTTGATGAAACAAATTTTTTTTCTTTGCCATATGCGGTCGTTTCTTTGCAATTTCGGCCTTCAAACGCTCCAATAACGCTATATAATATTCACTGTTGATGGTATTTCCTTTTTCAAGATAGTCGATGAATATTACACCACGCACATCCCAAAATACCGAGGCCATAACCTTTCCAGCCGATTGTTGTGCTTTCGGGCGCTTTGGACGAGGTTCACCAGTTGCTGTCCACTCAGATGACGATCGTTTGATTCCGGAGTGAAGTGATGGATCCATGTTTCATCCATTGTCACATATCGACGCAAAAATTCCGGTTTGTTACGTTTAAGCATGGCCAAACACTGCTCAGAATCATCAACACGTTCTTGTTTTTGATCAACAGTGAGCAAACGCGGCACCCACTTTGAACAGAGCATTCTCATAGTCAAATGCTCATGCAATATAAAGCCAACACGTTCTTTTGATATCTTTACGATGTCAGCTAACTCACGGAACTTCACTTTTCGATCATTCAAAACGATTTTATGGATTTTTTTGATGTTTTCTGGTGTTACCGCCTCATTTGGACGTCCACTACGTTCTGCATCATCGGTGTCTCTACGACCACGTTTGAAGTCAGCAAACCAACGTTTTATTGTTGTTTCTGATGGAGCGGAGCCCCATAACACTTTTCAAGCCATTGCTTCGCTTGAACGGTATTTTTTCCCATCAAGAAGCAGTGTAAAATTAAAACACGAAATTGTTTTTGATCCATTGTTTTGAAAATAACAAAAGTAGCGTCACTCTTAGCACAATAACTCACAAACTAATGAATAGAATATCATGAAATTTTAACAGCTGTCTTTTGAAGGTTAGTATTAACTGAAAAAAAGGTGACTGCAATAAAACTAGCGCCATCTATGTGTTAGGCCCGGGACTTTTCAGCCCATGTGTTAGATGTTCTATTTTCTTGGAAATTGTGGCTATGATAATCTTGTATAGAGTTGGAAGAGTATTATCTTTTTTTTTTATGGGTCTAGCACACGTGCTGTAAGGAAGTCCCTAAAGCGCTCCAGGAGCGGCATGTGTGCGGAAAGAGCGATTCACGTTGTTCTTGAATCTCTGTAAATTATACTCGGTGGGAAACACAGCACTGGGCAAATTATTCCAAAGGGATGACGTTCTCCATATAAAAGATTGCTTGAAAAGCGTTGTACGAGGAGTAACAAGCTGAACCTCATACGAATGTGAAGCACCAGCGCGACGTGTATTTCTAACATGCACCGCTTTGGGAGGAATTAAGCGGGCTGTTTGTTGATTGTGTTGAGGATTGGTTGGGTGTTCTGTTTGAAAATTAAGGTATGGAATTTCTTGTTGAGGGGTCGGCGCCTGGCCATTGAGTGAGATGTGGCTCCATTTCTGCTTTGAGCGTTTGTGTGAGAGGCGATTCGAAGTGTGTTGTGTAGATGTTGTTGAGGATGGTGAATGATTGATTTTCTTGTCTGTGAAATGTTGTTGTCCGGTGATTGCTAATTGTCGTGTAATATTATTGAGTTGTTTGTGCTCGGTGGTGGGTCTTGTTGTGGGTCTTCTGGTGTTCGGTTAGGTTGTTGTGTGTATGTGTGGAGCTGGTTCGGTATTTGCTTTATTGGTATTATTGTTGGGTTGGTCTGTGTTCGGGTCGACAGGCACTATATCTTTGATGATTTGGAATTCAAAAGGTGTGAGGCAATTGTTCTTGGTAATGACTCTTTTTTAATCTATTACTTTCTGTTCTGTAACAAGTAATTGGAGGTGTAGATATTGGGTCAAGAAAAGTCTGTGTAGTTCCAGTCTGTAGCTTGATGTTAATGTTTCGAGTTTGGCGGCGCTGTAGTAACAGCGCACCATTGTTCTGTTTATTTCATCTGTCCCTTGTAACCACTGCCTTGGTTTGTCAGCCTTGGTAGTTGCATGTTGTTCTAGTAAAGCATATATGACTGGATTTAGCTTGAGTGGTTATGTTTGTCTCACATCTGTATCGGTTGTGAATTGGTTTGGGTGGGCGGCGCATATTTTTTAGTAATTTTATTCTGCCCGGTCTTCATGGTTTTGGTCGAGCTGCCTTTTTCCGCGACGTCCTTGACTGTTACGTTGTTCGCCCGATTGTCTTTTTATTAGTATACATACGGTTGTTTAGGGTGTTTTCAATGTTCTGTAATGCCAAAAGCTCAGTGTCCCGACATTGGGTTGCCTGTTAGTAGAAAGAAAGAAATATTATTATTTATTTCTATATGATAAAAAGTGTAATTTTTTTTACTCCTGTTGTAAACAATGTTATATGTTTCTTTTGACCAAACTATCTGCAACTTACTAGAAATACAATTTCTTTCGTAAACCTTTTTTACCATGCCAAATAGAAATGGTGATTGTGTATATTATTTATCAAAATACTGATTTTATATATTATTATCAAAATACTAATTACTTATTTTATTAAAGGTAGGTTAGTTTTTCTACTAGCTCTCACTCGGGGTAAGTCTGATCTTTTGTTTTCCCAGACAGTTTGGTCTAGATATTGTCAAATTCAGAAATAAGTCGGAATCAGATGGGCACTACTAAATTTGTGTTATTTAGAGTTGGCCTTGCAGGCTGTTAAGTGTGCCAAAGGGAAAAAAAAAATTTGGAAAAAGAATATTTATCGATTTTTAATTTAATCCGGACTAAAGTTATTTTCTAGCCGACCTATAAGTTCAGAAAAGAAAAACCCAGATAGGCTATTGATTGGATAGTTTATTCTATGTTTAAGTTTACTAAACACTTAAATCTCTTGGGAAACTGTGGTACATTTGAATTTTCTTTTGTTGAACCTTGTTGGTGTAAATAATTTTAATATAGTCTTGACGGGTTTCAGAGACTTATAGGGTTGTGGTACTTTGTTTACTCTTTACGCCATATGATCACTCTCAGGTTAACAAAAGCTTTGTGTAAGCCCTTTCCTCCATACTTTAAGTACTCCGCAGGGATAACATCGCTTCCTGGTGCTGTATTGTTCTTAAGTTTCTTTAGTGCTTAAAACTAAATCTTCTTCTGTCAGTCTGCTTGTAGCTGTGGTGAAGATAGGATTTTCGTTCCTCTCTAAATTTAACAACTCATGAAAGTAGTCACGCCATGTGTAGCATCAGTTATTATTTCTCCATCGTCTTGGAAGTCTTTCTTGAAGTCCGTAATTTTCTGGAAAAAAGCTCTTATGTTATTACAGTGTGTAGTGCCTCAACTTGGAAAATTTTGTCATTCTGTTTTTGTAAATCTTATTATGGGCAAAATTTACCACATTAAAATTATCATCATTTTGTGAATATGCTTGGCCAATTTGTCACCTCTTTGTTCCAAATTCTGATAATAAAGTCGGTAATTCAAGTAATAATTTTGAACGTTTCTCTTTGACGTCACTTTCCTTTTCTGAACCACTATTTATCCCCCAACTAAATGTGCAAATTTTGGTTCTATTCTTGAAAAATGCCTACTTAAATTCGTGAATTTTCGAGTATAGAAAAAGTTTTCAGCAGCTGTGAATATAAAGTAATTGTGATTACAATTAAGATAAATATAATTATTACACTGAAATAAAAATATCACATGGAAAGTTCTGAATTTTTCATTTGGGCCATTCGTTTCTTAATTTTTTTACTGTTTTGATCAAATAGAAATTGTAAAAACGCCTGTTAAACAATCGATCAAAATACATAAATGATTTATGTAAAACAAGCTTAAGTTGTCAAATATCGATGTCATAATTAGTGACAGGAAATTATCTCGTACTAAATCCGTAAGAAATCTCTCTGAAACTATAAACCGCCATTTTCTTTTCACACTTTGGGATTTTAGTTGGTGTTCATGTACCGCACAAGTTAGGATATTGTATATGGAGAGAGGGGTTACGGAATAATTTATTTATTAATGTTTTCTTTTTTTACGGGTCTAGCACACGTGCTGCAGGGAAGAAGTCCCTAAAGCGCTACAGGAGCGACATGTGTGCGGAAAAAGCGATTCACGTTGTTCTTGAATCGCTGTAAATTGTACTCGGTGGGACACAGTCCTGGGCAAATTATTCTAAAGAGATGATGTTCTCCATATAAAAGACTGCTTGAAAAGCGTTGTACGAGAAGTAACAAGCTGAAGCTCATGTGGATGTGAAGTATTAGCGCGACGTGTACTAACATGCACCGGTCTGGGAGGAATTAAGCGGGCCACATTCTTCGAACACTTTCCATGAAAATACTTGTAGAATAGGCTCAAGTCGCCAACCGTTCTTCGATGTTCCAGCGAATCAAGGCCGCGGTCAGTTCTGGGTCTCCAATCAGACGAACAGCTCTTCTCTAAATAGAATCCAACAAATGCAGTGTATGTTTGGGAGCGGAGCCCCAAACATGGGAGCAGTATTCCATAGTTGGTCGTATTTGAGCTTTGTAAAGAATTAACAGTTGTTGTGGAGTGTAAAGCTTTCTGGCTCGAAATAATATTCTCAACTTTTGAGACGCTCTCCTTGCTATGCCTGCAACATGTTCATGCCAGGACATATTTGCTACCAAATTAACGCCCAACAAATTGAGTGACGATGTTAGAGGAATGGAGTGCCCCGACATAACTATGTCGGGTTCAGCGACGTTAACTTTTTTAGAAAAAACACACAACATTACATGTAATCAATAGATACATATCCTAAACTAATTTCCCACTTAACTACTTACACTAATAATTTACTTAATTAACCAATCTAACCTAAAATTTAATTATTTTGCTTTATTATTAATTTCACTACCATAGAAAAACTCAAAATACCCGTAACACACAGCCTATACCTAATGCAATGGTCTAATGTTTATTCTTATTCGCTTTTTAAATTATTTTCGGGATAAGCCAAATACATCTATATCTTCACAATATTTATTGAAACAACCATAGAGCCTCACAAGTGGAGAATTGTTATAGATATTCCTCCTATGTGCCGTTAAATAAAACATGTCAGTGGATCTACTGTTGTTTCTACTCACTCGAAAAGGAAGTTGTTCTAGAAATCGCTTATTATCAATGTGGTTTCTTAATATCCCGTGCATAAATACTAAGCTCTTTTCACTACGTAATTGTTGCAGACTAGGGAAGCTAAACACTCCACGCAACAGTCCTTGTTCCGTTCCTCTTTGAGGATAAAGTGAAAAAGTCTTATAAAGTAAAAAATTTTAGAAATTTTCTCTGTACATTTTCTAAACTAGATACTCTGTTCATATGTTGCGAATCCCATATAATGCATGCATATTGGAGTTTCGGAATGACTAGCGACTTCTATAAAGCAATTATTGTATTATAGTTATTGAAAAATTTACAACTCATTATAATAAAACCCAGAATTTGTATAGCACTGGCAGTTATTTTATCTATATGTATATTAAAGTTGAGTTTCGAGTCAAAATGGATACCAAAGTCTTGATGCATCTCTGTTCTAGTCAAAACTATACCATCAATACAATGGTCAAGTTGAATTACAGTCCTTTTAAGTCTAAAAGACATCACCGAACATTTGTTTGTATTTATATTTAGATTATGCTTGTTGCACCAGAGCACAACTGCATCCAAATCCCGTTGCAACTTCTGTGCATCTAATACATTTTTTATTACACCACTGGAGAAATTAAGAGTCCCACCTATATTGTTTATAACTAGTAAAAACAAAAGGGCTCCAAAGTTTGAACCCTGTGGTACTCCCGAGGTTGGTGTATATGTTTTAGATTTGTAACTTTTAATCTCAACAAATAGGGATCTGTTACCCAAATACGATAATAACAATAAAATTATATTATTATCTACAGAAAGTTCACTAAGAGCTTTTATTATCTCCCCAAAGGCCACCCAGTCAAATGCATTTTCTAAATCTGTATAAATTACATCGACTTGGGCACCATCGTTGAATGCTTCCTGAATATATTGAGTGAAATTCACTAAGTTAGTGATAGTTGATCGATGTGGCAAGAAACCATGTTATTCGTCCGAGATTTTATGTTTAACATGACTGTTTATTCTATTACCAATAATAATCTCAAATATCTTTGAACTGGCTGAGACTATACTAACAGATGTATAGTTACTCATTTTGCCCCCGTCACCCTTTTTAAATATCGGGATAACCTTACCTTCTTTCCATTTTGTGGGATAGATACCTTGTTCCAAACATAGGTTGAAAAGGTATTTTAACGGGCTTATGAAAAAATCTACACAACCCTTAACAATATAAGTAGGCAACTTATCAGTGGCTACTGACTTATTTATTTTTATTTTTTTAATTGCTTCTCTAATTTTCGGCCCTGTTATTTCCAAAAAACCAAAACCACAAGAAATACGGGAAGTCTCACACAACCATTATATATGTTATATATGAAACCAAAATAGGAAGCAAATGCATTCACTACATTTTGTGTACCGTTTACCTCTTGCTGGTTTAGGAACATATTTTCTGGAATATCAGAGCTACGCTTTTGGCTTTTTACAAAGGACCAAAATGCTTTTGGATCTTATTTTGATTTCTTCCTGTACTTGTTGTTTATATGAACGATAGGCGGTTGTGCTTTGAGCTTTTACTAGTTGCATGTATTTTAATTCCCATCGCCTTTCACCGGTTTTTTAAAACTTTTTATGAAATGTATCTTTTAATTTTATGTTATTTATTATTTCATAATTAAACCAAATTGGATATCGCCTTGCGGAGTGCTTGGCCCTATGAACGCAGAGATCAAATATGCTATAGATTTTCTCATAAAACTTATACACTGCCGTGTCAACAGCAATTTGTTTTTCTACCTCTGACCAATCAATACTGCTAAATTCATAGTATAACCGCTCAAAATTACCTTTTTTAAAATTATAATTAGTTACTCTATTAAACGGTTCCTATGATTGTCTGCCCTCAATCCTTTCAATATTACTGACAAAGAAGGATGGTGCCCATCTTCCGGTAAAAGAGGTACATCATCCCTACTCACATATTGGTCAGGAAGATTACTTATTACTAAATCTAAAATATGCTCATTCTTGTTTTCTACAAAGTTAGAGTAGGCACTAAATTCTAAGAACATTTTTAAATCTTCCAAGCGACCACATTTCTTATTGATACTATACTCTGATATGTTAAAATCACCTACTATTATACATTTTTTATTTAACAGGTTTTCTTCACAATATTCATGAAAAGTTCTTAGACTCTCACGGTTATTTCCTGAAGGGACATATACTACAATAATATAAAACTTATAATTTCTATCACAAACTCGAACACAGACTACATCAAGATCCAGAAAGTTTTCAAATAATCTGATATCCCTCGCGTTTATATGCTTGGCCACGGCCAGAAAAACCCCTCCACCTTGACTCTGTCCTGTGCTTACTTTATCACGATCCCTTCTAAATATGTTAAAGTTATCACTAATCTCACTTGTAAATATTAATTCATTTAACCAGGTTTCTGTAGCCGCTATGAATTCACAATCTGCCACCAACAATGATGCTTTGAGTTCTGTCAATTTTTATACCTCTCATATTCTGGTAATACATAGTTAGACTCTTGACTTCCATTGGATATCCTAGCACCGTGTTCAGAACAAACTGTCTCTATACTAGTATTAGTATCTTCTGTATCTACCTCTACCGTTGCTGAAGCCGCCTCCTCGTCCACTGGGTCAAAAAAACTCTTTCACAATAACATCCTCCGGCCAGTTTGACAGATCAAGCACCTCCACTAGTCTATCACTTGGAATGTTTATCTTGTAGCTGCTAGTTTCTTTGGATCTATTATTTAATTTTTCTACATTGTACTCCATTCCAATAAATTTTGCACTAAGATATTTTTGAATGTGATCCTTTGTCATTGCAATGTAGAGATTTCCTAAATATATTTGTTTGTTCTTATCATATCTTGGTTTCCTTGCAATTAATACAGGCTGACCATTGTATTCCAGTGCCGCCTGTGTATTTTCACCGGATAACGAGGATAATGTCTTGGTTCTAATTTCTGGTACTTCACCTTTATTACCTTTTGAGCCGTTTTTGCTCCCCTTACAGTCTTTATTTATTTATGTGATCTCTAAAATATCTGCTAAGATTCTCCAATTCCCCTCGTAAATGTTTAATTTTCTCATCCAAATCCTTAATTTTATTGTTAAATACCTTCCTTATATCAATATCACTGCTGTTTGTGTCCTGATCCAGTTCATTGTTTACATTTCTCATATTTTCTATTTTTAGATTAATAAGCTCTTGTATTTTTTGGCCATTGTCCCTTGAACTACCCAGAATTTTCTACATTTCCACAACAATTAGAATAACCCTCTTTAATAGCTTCATTTATGGTACTACTATTATGTTTGATATTGTTGTCTAGTACATTAGCCTTGTTTTTTATTGAATTACAGATATCCTTTACTTGAGCGCATTCGATCTTTATATTGGCAATTGCTTGATAATTACCTTCTGCCTTACTCATTGTCTTCACTATAATGTCATTCTGTTTGATACAAAGTGATTTTATTTCCTGAATTAAAGAAAAAATAGTAAATGAAAAACAATAATAAACTTTATCTCTAAAAACCTTAAGTCTGTCAGAAGAAAATCGTTCACCGTTTCGGTATTAATGTTAGAAAAGTTAATAAAAAAAACCTATTTGAAATTCGTTTTTATTTTGTAAAGCTGACTTAAACATCAAGTCAGCTGTTAAGGGACAATGACACAGAGAACAATGCATGTGCTTTCGCATGTTACCAAGGAAATTTTTTTGAAATAATAGATAAAAAATCTTCTTAATCATGGTTAAATATTATTTTTACTAGATGTGTGGTGTATTATCTATTATTGTTTTCATTTGTTATTAGATTACCTCAACCTAAAATTTGAAAAATTTATAATTGTTGAAGAAAATCGTATTGGTGGTAACACAGCCTTTCAGGTGCGGGTTGGTTTGGCAGAAAAATGCAGTTTTGCCCTTTTTCTAATTTTTCAAAAATTTTCAAATTTGAGAAAAAAGTATTGAATGATATGACATGACCCCACGAGTCATCCGTTTCAATATATGTAATCAATATGTAGTGAATTCAATAAGTATATATATATATATATATATATATATATATATATATATATATATATATATATATATATATATATGTGTATATATATATATATATATATATATATATATATATATATATATATACATACATACATACATACATATATATATATATATATATATATATATATATATATATATATATATATACCTATTTAGGTCTTTTTTCCTTACAATCCTCAATTTATGTTACGGCATTCGGAAATCATTTGATTCTGGAAAAGTTCTCGAATGAGTAGCAAGTATGTATTTGAAATGAGTAATGTCCATCTATTCTGTTAAAACTAGATTATCTTTATTTTTGTATCCTATAAAGGCAATTATGTCTATTGACAAAGGAAGGAAAATAGGATGCTGCTATGTGTTGAGACGATTAACGAAGTGGGGCTGCTTAATCTCTAGAAATATAAATTTTACGGAAAATGCTTTTTTAAAAAGTTCTTAACATATTTTTAGTCAGACAAATAACGTGATTTAAGCGCTTTAAGATATATACATTGATATAAAATGGTAGTAAAAAATAATTATTTGTAAACCTTTCTTACTTAACTAAGGCCTAAGCAATATGGCAACGTTCCGTGTGACGCGCTCAAGAAACGTGCTTTCGGATTGACTTTGACTTAAAAATTCCCATAAATTTCTTTTAGTTTTCAACAAAAAAATTGTTATGTATAGTTTTAACCTTGGTAGACGATAAGCCCCCCAAATTGACATGAGGCGAATTTTGAATTTTTCTTCTGTTAAAGAGATAAAAATATCTATAGAGAGAGAGATAAAAAAAAAAACTATAATGGATAGTATGGCCGAGGCACAGGAACTCTCTCTGAATAGACTCAAAGCTGTTAGTATGAACCCTATAAAAAGGTGACCATACTGTAGAGGAATATTCCAGATGTAATTTGACAAAGAATAGTAGAGTCCTCCAGATAGCATATGATAAACCAACTGCGAATTTAAAGATAAAGCCCAATATCCGTAAGGAGCTAGACTTAAACATCAAGCCAGCTGTTAAGGGACAATGACACAGAGAACAATGCATGTGCTTTCGCATGTTACCAAGGAAATTTTTTTGAAATAATAGATAAAAAATCTTCTTAATCATGGTTAAATATTATTTTTTTTACTAGATGTGTGGTGTATTATCTATTATTGTTTTCATTTGTTATTAGATTACCTCCACCAAAAATTTGAAAAATCTATAATTATTGAAGAAAATCGCATTGGTGGTAACACAGCCTTTCAGGCGCGGGTTGGTTTGGCAGAAAAATGCAGTTTTGCCCTTTTTTTAATTTTTCAAAAATTTTCAAATTTGAGAAAAAAGTATTGAATGATATGACATGACCCCACGAGTCATCCATTTCAATATATGTAATCAATATGTAGTGAATTCAATAAGAATATATATATATATATATATATATATATATATATATATATATATATATATATATATATATATATATATATATATATATATAGAAAGAGGAAGGGCACTGGCAACAAACAATCCTAAGTTTAACTACTAGGAAACGCCCTTATAAGGAGAAGAGATGAGCAATCAAAGATCTAAAGGCTCTAGTATCTGCTTTTTATTTTTGTTATCGAGCTTTCGCTGCCTGATGGTGGCTTCTTCTGGATTCTAAAAATGCAAACCAGGTACAGAAAATAAATCAAAACGTTCGTTTTTTAAAATGTGATTCAATGAATTGTAAGACTGTATGAGGAATTACTTACAAAAATTTAGCAGTTAATCTATCTCTGGTGAAGACAATAAAATTTGCATTTTTGTTGGCCAGGTAGTAGGTATGATCATAAAAACATGTTAAAAAGACACTTAGAGAGTTACACAAGTATTAAAAATAAAACGTTCTCAATAAACATTAAAAAACACCTTTTAAGACAGAAACACAACTGCAAGAAACACCATGATGTTGAAATGGTACTCCATTTTAAATTTTTTTCTGACATCGAGTTTAGCAACTATTTAGTGATATTTGAGTCCGAACCGGATATTGTTGGTAGTCTATGTCGTCATCAGGTCGACAAAAAACCATAAAAGCATTAAAGTTAGGGATGTGGTAAATTTTTTTAGGTGGATGCTACTATTAGATAAATTATTTATTATTAACTAGCCGGGCCCGCGGCTCCGCTCGCGTGGACTTAATTCACTACTATCGTCACTGCTTATCCCTTATGTTACCCAACGTAATAAAATATCTCCCATTACTTCTCCTTATCTCCCAATATTTCTCCTTATTTCCCATTATCTCTACATAATTTCCATTATCTAGGCTTATCTCTGCTCATCTCCCATTATTTCTCCTTATCTCTCATTATCTCACCTTATTTTCCATTATCTAGGCTTATCTCGACTTATCTCCCATTATTTCTCCTTATCTCCCATTATTTCTCCTTATCTTCCATTATCTCTCCATAACTTCCATTATCTAGAATTATTTCTGTTTATCTCCCATTATCTCTCCTTATCTCCCATTATTTATACTTATCTCCCATTATCTCACCTTATCTCCCATTATCGAGGCTTATCTCGACTTATCTCCCATTATTTCTCCTTATCTCCCATTATCTCACCTTATCTCCCATTATCTAGGCTTATATCGAATTATATAGAACATATGTATAAATTTATAAAAACACGTAAATCGGATAAGTGGTTCTCGAGTGATAAGCGCACTAACGGACAGACAGACAGACAGAGAAACGTTGCATTTTATATATACTGTATTCTTTGCCACAGATATTGTTCCATATTTAATGCTTTAGGGAGTGTATTGCAAGAGAACGCGCTAGCGGCAAACTTTTCGCCGACTTAATTCACTATTATCGTCACTGCTTATTCCTTATGTCACCTAATAAAATATATCCTATAACCTGGCCAGAGAACATACGTATGGTTAAAAAAAAGCACGTAAATCGGATAAGTAGTTCTCCAGTGATAAGCACACTAACGGACAGATAGACAGACGGACAGAGAGACATTGCATTTTATATATATTATAGATATTCTCTGCTACATAATATTGTTCCATATTTAATGGTTTGGACTGTATAATGCAAGAGAACGCGCTAGCGGCAAACTTTGTCCGACTTCATTTACTATTATTGTCACTGCTCATTCCTTATGCTATCTATCGTAATAAAATATAGCCTATAACCTGGCCGGAGAACATATGTATGTTTTAAAAAAAAAAAGTACGAAAATCGGATAAGTAGTTCTCCAGTGATAAGCGCACTAACGGACAGACAGACAGACAGAATACGTTGCATTTTATATATATTACAGATGTAATAAAATATATACCTATAACCTGGTCAGAGAACATATGTATGAATTTAAAAAATTACGTAAATCGGATAAGTGGTTCTCGAGGGATAACCGCATTAACGGACAGACAGACAGACAGATAAACATTGCATTTTATATATATTATAGATATAGATTATTATTATTATTATTATTATATAACCTGGCCAAAGAATATATGCATGAATTTAAAAAAAAAGACAGGTAAATCGGATAAGTGGTTCCCGCGTGATAAACGCACTAATGGACAGACAGAGAGACATTGCATTTTATATATATTATAGATTATACATTACAGATATTCTTTGCTACATAATATTGTTCCATATTTAATGGTTTAGGCTGTGTATTGCAAAGGCACGCGCTAGCGGCAAACTTATTTCCGATATCATTCACTATTTTACGTCACTGTTCATTCCTTATGCTACCTATTGTAATAAAATATAGCCTATAACCTGGCCAGAGAACATATGTATGTTTTAAAAAAAAAGCACGTAAATCGGATAAGTGGTTTTTCAGTGATAGGCGCACTAACGGACAGACAGACAGACAGACAGAGAGACGTTGCATTTTATATATATTATAGATGATATTTATTTTTCAGTTTTAATTTAATCACAAAGGGACTTAAATTTGATGAATGTTAATATTAGACGAGTTATTTATTATTAATTATATTAATTATATTAATTCTTTAATTTTATAACAAAGGGATTTATAGGCTAATTTAAAATATTTGAAAGAGAATATTAATACTGGACGTTATTTATTAGTTGTCATATTTAATTTTTTAATAATTTACTTTTAACAAGAAGACACAGAAAAGTAATTAGTAATAAACAGCAGAAATAACAGAAAGAGAAAAGAAACGTCAACTTTACTGGAAACTAATTTTTTCATAAAAATCGTTCTTTTTCATTGGTTTGGTATGGTTTTGTGTTAGTAAATAGGTATACATGGAGCTCAATCCTTCTGTCTTTTTTGTGATTGAGAT
>CM032446.1:96598106-96610606 GCA_019049505.1 Pachyrhynchus sulphureomaculatus | reverse complement strand
TAAAAAGGTGACCATACTGTAGAGGAATATTCCAGATGTAATTTGACAAAGAAAAGTAGAGTCCTCCAGATCGCATATGATAAACCAACTGCGAATTTAAAGATAAAGCCCAATATCCGTAAGGAGTTAGAGATAACATAAGCATATTGTTTCTGAAAAGTAACTCTTGTATCTTGAATAACAGCTGAATCCTTCACACCTCAACAGACCAAAACTGTTTACCAATATGATAGGGCGATTCAGTTCCTCTATGAATCTTGCAATAGCTTATAATTTTATACTTTTAAACATTCAATGAAATTAAGAGATTTTTAAGTTGTTCTGGCAAAGACCTCTGTAGCATTAATCAGTCTAATACTAATATCACATTTGTTCTTAATCTTGTAAAGAGAACTAATAATGGTCTTATTGTTAGAACAAACTAAAAAGGTCTACAAATAAACCCAAAACACCCCGTGCATTATCAGTAATTTTATTTTTTTCTGTTTGTTGACAAAATTAAAAATGAAATAATGCTAAAGGTATCATTTCAGCTGGCTATAAATTGAATGGTAAGCTATACAGTGAGATAAGAGCCTCTGCATTATGTGGATAATGAAGCGTTTCCTTGTTTTATTTGTACTATATCCCCTCGTTCAAAATTTTCACTTTTAACAGTTTTAGAACATTTATAATTTTGTATTTCTAATAAATTTGTAATATTACTAAACATAACTAGTTTTATCCTTTCTTATTTTTTACAAAGGAAAAAAAGTATATAAAAATTAAGTACACATGTTGGAGGCCTTAATAACAAGCAGAAACTACCAAAATCTAATACTACAAACTGTGGTAAGTTAACCTTAGAATAATTAAGTTATCAGAAAAGAAAATTAGGTTAATTCCGGACTTACAAACCTTTTGCCTCATACCAAATAAAAGTTATGTTGTTTAAAATTAGCGCCAAGAGCGAAATTTTTTAGTACCGACACCTGATGATGGAAAGGCGCATTCTTACGTGCAGCGATGAACCTACTGATGACATCGCCGTCATAATTTTCGTTCCTAAGCAGTCTGCTGAAAAATTAGAACATGTTTCTAAACTGTTTTATTTATCACGCCACAAGTAATGGACATTAGAGAGTGTATTATATGAAATCGAAGTGCTATCACGTAATAAATCATAAAAAATGTTATGTTTATTAAATATCTTTCCACGTTAGCATTTTTATGTTTAAAGTGGATTAAATCACCACTTATTTCGAACATATTTGTTAAAGTTAAAAACTTTTTCAAAGGAAAGTTCTTTCTTGATTAATTTGACATAGATTACCAAAATTTGGCCAACAATTTAAACCTTTTTAGGATATGCGAAATGCCTAACAGCCATAAAGCTTTCTCACTTTATAGTAAAAAACAATTCTTGTTACTAAATCCATCGCAACATTATGTTTTTAAACCTACATGTTGCCTACCTACCTTTTTTAAAAGGAAAACGCAACAAATACTTTGAATTTCTGTTACACATAAATTAAAAAAGATTCAATTTCTCGATGCAAAATTATTGTTAAAATGAGAATAAATAAAAGTATACATCCCATTTGCGTATCTATTAAAAATTAGCCTATGAATAAATATTATTTCGATTTTTTGAACAGTTTAATATGACTCTACATATCTACTATGAGTTTGTAGGTGTACTGTAATAGTGGAAAAAGTTGACTGTCTTTGTTTATTCTTACTTTGAGATTAATTTGGTATAGAAAAATAAATACGATTTTTTTATGGTTCTAGCATACGTGCTGCAGGGAAGTCCCTAAAGCGCTACAGGAGCGACACGTGTGCGGAAAAAACGATTCACGTTGTTCTTGAATCGCTTTAAATTGTACTCGGTGTTCTCCATATAATTTTGCATAAATATTTGCATGAAATATAAACCAGTAATAAAAATTTCGCAATGTATTAGTTCTACGAGGACACTATATATATACATATATATATATATATATATATATATATATATATATATATATATATATATATATATATATATATATATATATATATATGTATATATATATATATATATATATATATATATATATATATATATATATAAAGGGTGTTTTTTATAGAGGTATAGAACTTTGAAATGGAATAAAACAAAGATGAATTTTTTAAATTGACATGAAATTTACTTTATTCGAAAGATAATCTTCTGGCATTATAATTTAAATATGACTTCGGGCATATGACCGCCACGGCTGGCTCGGACGTAGTCTAATCTGGAGGTCCAATTTTCGATGACTTTTTCCAACATTTGTGGCCGTATATCGGCAATAACGCGGCGAATGTTGTCCTCCAAGTGGTCAATCGTTTCGGGCTTATCGGCGTAGACTAGCGACTTCACATATCCCCACAGAAAAATAGTCTAGCGGCGTTAAATCGCACGATCTTGGAGGCCAATTCGCGGGTCCGAAATGTGAAACTATGCGGTTATCAAACGTTTCCTTCAATAAATCAATTGTGGCACGAGCTGTGTGACATGTTGCGCCGTCTTGTTGAAACCACAGCTCCTGCACATCATGGTTGTTCAATTGATGAACGAAAAAGTAAGTAATCATGGCTCTATAGCGGTCACCATTGACTGTAACGTTCTGACCAGCATCGTTTTTAAAGAAGTACGAACCAATGATTCCACCAGCCCATAAAGCATACCAAACAGTCAGTTTTTCTGGATGTAACGGTGTCTCAACATACACCTGAGGATTATCATCACTCCAAATACGGCAGTTTTGTTTATTGACGTATCCATTCAAACAAAAGTGAGCTTCATCGCTAAACAAAATTCGCTTATGAAAATCGGGATCAACGGCAATCTTGTTTTGGGCCCATTCCCCAAATCTACGCCTTGCTAGGTGATCGTGTGGCTTCAATTGTTGCACGAGTTGGATTTTGTAAACACGCAAACCAAGATCTTTCCGCAAAATCTTCCATAAAGTGGATGGACACATATCCAATTCCTGTGCACGATGGCGGATAGACTGATTCGGGTCTTCCTCTACGCTACGCTCTACAGCAGCAGTGACTTCTTCTGTACGCACTGTACGACGTCTCTGTGGATGCGTATTATCATTTACAGTAAACGTGGTGCGAAAACGTTCCATAGTTAATCGAATTAATTGCTCTGATGGACGATTATGTTGACCGTAAAATGGACGTAGTGCGCGATACGTATTTCCATGACCATGATTTTCAAAATAAAGTTGCACAATTTGGAAGCGTTGTTCAGGCGTCAGTCTATTCATGTTGGAATGCCAAACCAAACGAAACATAAATCACTTGACAGCTGACGAAATGGCCGCCAGTTAAAAAAGTGTTGCCAACTTAAAATTTTATACCTCTATAAAAAATACCCTTTATATATATATATATATATATATATATATATATATATATATATATAAATATATATATATATATATATATATATATATATATATATATATATATATATATATATATATATATATATATATATATGTGCTGCCATTTTCAACCAATTAAATGATTCAAATTTTATAAATGTAATCATAAATTAGATTTGGAGTTTTTCTTTGAATGTTTTAAAACCAGTAATGCTTATTTTTTGTTATTAACTCTCATGGCATGTACACAGTACTCCAAATTGGAGAAATAGTAGACCATTTTGGATGTAGCTGTTTTAATTAATTATTTAAAATCATTTATCTTATTATAGGTGATCATCGTAGGTTTTTAAAATATTGTGCTTAAACAATATCCTGAACTGAATATTTTGTGGAAACGCCTTTTTTTTTGCTGATCGTTTCAAAAAGTTTTAATGACATAATCCAGTTCAATAAGTTTTACAAAACAATAAACGAATAGGCATAGCCTTCCAAGGTTCTGTTTGGATAAATTTCTAGTATTATTAGTTATAGCCGCCTCTTTGTTTCTCTCAGTTATCTTCGCAAAAATTACTGATACTGAACGATATCGACCACATCCCAGGACAAGTTAAAAATAATGTGAAATTAGTTGACCAATATATTGATTAAAGTTTAGAACTATCGATATGATTACAAATGATGGTCATTTCTGATAAAATAAGAGTAGTAATATACTTTAGAAATAAAAATGTCTGGTTCATGTACCATTTAATGATCTGATTGTACATTCTTACAGTCCTTTTTTGTATTCGTTTTTATCTTACTCCGAATTAATCAGTAAATGAATCATTAGCTTGGCTAATATTATTTTTCATATATTGTATTGTGTAGTCATTACAAGTTATATGTCTCCAATTATCATCGGCAATTTTCGTGCGGTGTGGATTCGCTCTAAGGGTACAACAGAAAACGGACATTTTTTACACTAGTTATTAGACCGATTGTCGAAGTTGGACTTACTAGTTACGTTTGTCAAGGTTATGTTTTGATTTTGATTTCTAATCAATATGAAATAATTTTCAAGTAATTACGACTATTCAAAACGACACCACCATAATAATGGCAGTTTAAACACCTAGTGATTGAGCGATATTCAAATACAGACGAAGATGATCATAATTGCTTTTTTTATAATAAGTTTGGCCTATTTAAATGTCGTGTCTACCGGGACTGATGATTTATTGCTCATTTCCAAAAGCAGATCCTCAAATTTACTTAGATATACATCTTATTATGATGCATCTATTATCAGTTTTCACGTGCCAGAAAATACAATATTTTCTTCATTTAAATTTGTTGGATCTGAACAAGATCTTTCAATATTTGGTGAGTGGTTGAGTCAAATCTAAGTTTCATTAGACATATTAATATAATTGCTTTGCATTTGCCTCATAATTATTTTTCAAAATCTTTTCAGTTAATCATAGTTGAGGGCTCTAAAATTTTTTAGCTAATAACAAGTTGTAGAAAATAAAATTTCAATTTTAAATTGTTTAGATATGATCCATTTAAGGCAGCGGTCAGCAACCTTATAGTAGGCAAGAGCCACATAGTGGCAAAATGAAATAAAGGCGGGTTCATAATTTTGTTAATAGGTTTTGTTAATGTCGATAATAAAAATGCCAAAACACAAATATTTACTTTTACATTTTATTCATCATCATTTTATTTAAATTTTATTAATAAGTAGGAGCAATGACAAAAAGAAAATGGGAAAAAACAGACAAATTAAATGAGGACTTCGAAATAACTATATGAGAGTCAAATCAATATTTAATCTGATTTTTGAGGCTGTATTTGACTGGCTATTTGTAGAATGTTTGCTTTTATGTCTGTCATAGAATGACACTTAAATGCTCACCTGTGAGACGAGAACAATATTTATTTCTTCTGTAACCGAGAATTGAAAAAGTTTGGTTGTATAAGTAAGTGCTGCCAAAAATTTTAATTAATTGCTGAGCAAACCTTTTCAATTCGTCAAAATTAGATGGCAAACTGCCATAAAATTTAACAAGATCATTGATTTCATAAAACGAGTTTTTGAGAGTGTCATTAGATTGAATATCAATCACATTCATTTGTAAAATACTTGGTACATCTTCGATATCACATGAAAAAGAGTTTGCAAAAATCTTCATTTTGCCAGAAACCTTCTCGAAGTAATCTGCCATTGAACTGATTTTGTAGTTGCATTAAAATGCATTTCGTTTCATTATTTTTTCAATGAAAATTTATTCTAACTTGCTCGACAGCTTTTTTAGAATTCGGGAAATGGTCCAATTTTTTCTCATCAATATGTTCTATGAAGAGCTTGTTTTTCATTGAGAATGCCTTTACGTCTGTGTGCATATCAGATATTAATTTGTTTTTTCCTTGAAGCCTCATATTCAGCATATTTAACTCATGAGTTAAATCTGTCAAAAATCCAAGGTCTGTTAACCATTGAGGATCTGTAAGTGGAACAGATTTGCCTTTTTTGATCATAAAATTGAGGTCAAAAAATTGTTTCAATACTACACTTCTACTTGACCATTTCACTTCAGAATAATACAGGACATCTCGGTGATCTGCTTTCATATCTGACTGACACTGTTGAAATTGGCGATGTGTCAACCCATTTTTTCTGATGTAGTTTACGGTGGATATCATGATGTCCATTACTTCTTTCCATCCAAGAACTTTGCAGCATAATGCTTCTTGGTGGACAATACAATGGAAAAATAATGGGATATCGCAACCTATCTCTGCTAGTTTAGTTTTAGTTCTACTCACCAGGCATTTGTTTTGTCCACTCACGTTTCTGCCTCCATCAGTTGTAACGCTTGCCAATTTTACCCATGGTAATTGCATTGATACTAATGCTTGTTCTAAGTGGCGAAATAAATCTTCCCTTGTAGTTGTTCCTTTCAAACTACATAACTGTAATGTAATGTACACATTACATTACATAACTGTAAAAAGCACTTCAAAAACATTAAAGTTCTCATCAATTCCGCGAACAAATATTAGTAGTTGCGAAGTATCTGGGACGTCATCACTTTCATCAATTTTGGCGCGAAATTAAAATAATTTCCTTTATTTACAAAATAGTCGCAGGCTGCAAGGAGGAGGCACGCAGGCCACATGCGGCCCATGAGCCGCGGCTTGCCGACCGCTGATTTAAGGGGTCAGTTCACTTTAGATGCCCGAAAAAAAAGGTATTTTTGCGAATTTTTCTAGCGATATCTATTGTAAATATTAAAGTAATTCTTTTTGGGCTGTATTAATACACTCCTGAAATATAAGAAAATTTTTTTTTAATGATTTAACATAGCCTCTTTTATGAAAAAATATGAGGCCAACATAGTATGTCAAAAAAAGGTGTGTGACGATTTAAAATCTGTACGACTGTGGCTATGGCCTGAACTAGAATTATTCACTTTTATGCAAAGATAACAAAATGGTGGATGTTAAAAAAAAATTGTGGAAATATGGCTTTTTTTGCTATTTTTTATGCCAAGAAAAATAGTAAAAATGACAATTTTGACTTCACTCTATTTCCTAACATAGCCAACATGCAGTAAAAATTTCGTAAAGATCGGTTGAACGGTTTCGAAAAAAACTTCAACGCCGCATGCAAAAACGTTTCGAGAAAAACGCGTTAAAAACTAACCTAAACTAACTTCGAAATAACAGTCTAGCTAGGCCTTCAAGTCTTCGCTTCCTCCGAAAAATTCAACTGAAAGGTCTGATACTGTGAAAAACAGTTTATAATTACAGTAGGGATGGAGGAATGCTTGGATCCTTATAAAATTTTGGAACAACATTTTTCATGACATACACTTTCGAAAATGTTCATAAACTAAATAAGATTTTTTCAAGGTGGTAAAGTGGACTGGCCCCTTAATTATTTTTCTAAACAGATAGATCGCCTAAAGTAAAAGTATAAAATAAGACATGTGGAAAATGAAAGCACACTAAACTATCAAATACTAAATATGTCACAATACTTTACTTGGCTCCATTATCTCAGATAAAAATGGGGGTGACTTCGAAGAGATAAAAGGGGTGCTAGGACTCTAACTTACTTATGAATCAAGTGGGGCTAATTAAGTTTTTTTAAGATCAAATGAAAGATCAGCCAAGTGTATAGATTAGAGGTAACTAATAATAAACTTGTCATTTTTTAACTGATTTTAAGCTTTATGAAATTCTTTCTTTTTAAACCGCAATGTAAGAAAGGTTAAAAATCTTTTTTTTAGTAATTACTGAAGGTTTTCCTACTGTTAAGTATGGATACGTGCAGAAATTATTGTGCCTTTATTGCTGAAAATAAAACATGTCTCTTACTATTTAGAAGAGAATATTTGTTTGATCATTTATGTACTCATTAGTCTACAATGTGTGCATGCCAAATTTTGTTTGAACTTCTTAAGAAATATGCTTTTTAGTTTATTACCAAGTATCTAGATAGGTTTGTGTGTCTGCCGGATGGTTTAAACTAGTCTTATTGTAAAAAATTCTATTCATATATTTTTTTGCTTGTATATTTGATATTTTATCCTGATGTTGAGAAAATGTCAATTTCAGATATTTTCGATTTTCTCAAATCCTATATATTTAACTTTTGCAAATTTGCAACATTACTCAGGGTTGTTTATAGATTAAAAAAGCGCGTCAGTTAGATTGGATATGATAGCCTCACAAGTTTTTCATAATGCTTATGATGTTACTTAGAGAGTATGTCTCAAGGAATTGACAAACTATACAAAAAAATAACCAGTCAAGTGCAAGTTGAACTTGCGCAATTAGTGTTCCGTACGTTGATTGCTTTTAAAATAAAAAAAAAAATTGTTACGGAGGTATAAAATGATCAGTGACTTCACAAAATATACCCCAAATGAGTTTTCAACAAAGTTTGTTTCCAATCTTTACTGAAATCTGATGACCTTGAAATTTTTGTTTTTTTATATACCAGATAAATTATTAAAGGTAATGCACTCGTGATAATTTTCGTTCAATCTACACCCCGTGGAGAATATTCCAGAATTTTTTCGAAATTTTTTGATAAGTACTTTTTGAGATAAGGCGCGGGACAGCGATTTTTTGCGAATTTTTAAAAATAATACAAAGAAAAGTGCGCGCAAGTATAATATTATATATATATATATATATATATATATATATATATATATATATATATATATATATATATATATATATATATTTTTTTTTTACTCGTGTTTTCACAAGCTTTCATTTGACACCACACTCGATGACCTAGTAAAAAAATTTTTTTTCACTTCCGACTTCACCTCTCAAAACTAACCCCTTAAGTCAAAATTTAATTCTCAAAACTACATGGCTCTGATGATCTTATAAGTGTTCCGTACGGAACACTAAAAATGAGCCTCCCATATAGGCAAGAACCATAATGTGTTCTGTAGTTTTACCAAAGCTAGGTCTCTGATGGTTGAAATTTTTGGAAAATGAATGATGCAATGCATCATGCATGTATATATAATAAACTTGTGAACAAAGGGTATTCTTTGAGTTTTAGACACCATTATTATGACACACTTGCTACTCTCTGTGGTAGACATATTTCTGTTAAACCTAACTGAAACATATAATAGCAATTAAAATTGTTTGAATTTGAAGCTCACCTGTAGGTTCATCAATGTACCAGTGCAGACATATGCTAATTCCTGTAGATATGTACTGTGACTAAGTATAACACATAGGTATTTTTGTAAATTTTCTACTTAGTCATGAAAATTTCATCATGAAAAAAATTGCTTGCTTGTCAAATTAATGTTGTTATTCTAAAATACTCTGATGAAATTCTCTGCTTGTTTATAGTATTTTGTAGTTTTAATGATTTTTTCCTTTTGAAATATAAATGTCATTGTGATACATCTTTCATATTTCTTAGTTCAACTAGTTATTAATCTTCCAGTTTCTTTGACAGACGATATTACAAGAACAGGAAATTTGATAAACATCGTCATTTTGTAAAAATAATAAATATTTTGGTATTTTTTCAAGTCTGGCCCAATTTTTAAATTTGAAAATTGTTAAAATATTGAATCTTTAAGGTAATTTGACTATTTCGTCGGTAGCATCTTGTATATAGGATAAAACATGATATCTACTGATGAGTTTTTATTTGCAGTTTTGTCTAGGAGTTAAATTTTTAAGGTGGTTACAACAGCATATAATGTTTTCAGTCCAATATGCTTTGACAGAGGAAAGAGATAACTGCATTAAAAACTGGTTAATCATAACATTTGTATTCAGTGAACAAAAAAGAACATGAACTTATTACTAAAAGGTAATTTAGAATGTTTAATTTGTAGGATGTACTGCAAGAAATATGTCTGTTTACCTTAAACATGGATCTCCTCCTGTTATTAATCCTGATGGTTCACCTTTTCCAAAAGAATTTAAAAATTTATCCAGATATAAAATATATCATATTGATTTTATGACAGATAATAAGGATATGTATATTAATATCTCCTCTCCAGAGCCTGGTTCCTATTATGCAGCATCATTTTTAGCTTATGAGGATCCACGATTGCGGCAAATATCACAACAAGGTTTGTATTTCTGATATAGAGATTAAACAGCCTAATTGGTTCTACTCAACCGTGATGACCACAACACCAAACCCTTTTTGCATCATCCGAAGTGATTATGAATCATTGCCATGATGATGCTGACATGGTTTGTGAAACATACGTCGAGTGCAAAAATAAAATGTTTGGTGTTGTGCTGACAGTTGTTGTGTAGTATCATTGAGCCAGAGATTCCATATTTCAAGGTGTAATTAGTTGCTTTACCAAATTAGTTTTAGGTATTTTTTTTGTTATTGTACTAATATTAGTTAATTTTTATATCGTATCATTTACAAATGACAGCTACTGTTGTTTGAAGAAATAATATATATATATATATATATATATATATATATATATATATATATATATAACATACATATATGTAGATAAAAGATATAGAATGGCTTAGCAGACCAAGACCATCTGTAAATTTTTGGCCTCGCGTTAAAAGTATAAACATCTACGAACAGTTGGCAACCCGGGCATGAACTATGAATCATCAAACTAGGACAGGCTGTTTTGCCCTAGATTAGAGCTTATTAGTTAGCTTAGGTCAAAAGGCAACATCAGTGCGTCCTTGACAGCAACAGGAATTTAAATAGCAAATATCTAAGGACCAGGGGCCAACAAACATCAACACTTTTGTGACTGTTAACTAATCAACTGGCATTAGGTTATTCAAAATGGCATTATATTTTTCCTCTTTTTAACAGTCATCTAAAAGAACCGAAAAAAAATTAAAATGAAAATTTATTTCTTCTATTTTCTATCGTAATATAAAGCTATAAAAGATTATGTACAAAACTCTTATATACATCTGTGTATATATATATATATATATATATATATATATATATATATATATATATATATATATATATATATATATAAATTTTACGTTTTCTTGGAATTAGATCATTAAAACCATTTTTGTATTTGTTATATATTTATTGACGTTTCGATTCAGAAGAGGTCTTCTTCAAAATTTGCTATAAAAGATGAAATTAGAAGAATTAAATTTAGATAAGTAATTAATCTGTTTGTAGTGCATTTCAGGGTAAAACATTTGTAGCTTTATGCGGTTTTTAATTTAAAACACTTAGCTGTATAAAATAATGAAAGCCTACCTTCGAAAGTAACTCATTGTATTTGGGATTAATTTTAAAAATACTGTCAAAAATACATTTTTACATTCTGTAAACAACCACTTAACGCGAAGGACTTTATATGATTGGTAGGTAGATACGGTTTAGGTTGTTTACATCTGTTTTTTCGTTGATTGCAGTGGGTGTCATCTGTATGTGTATGGATGTCAGCATTTCTCTATTTTTGGTATTGATAGTTTTGATATTTTTGAAATTAAAGGGACGAATTTTATTTAGTTCATGATTTGTAAGAACTGTACTAATTTTTAGTCATACTTATGGCCCTTGATTCTGTTTTGTAGGTATTGGCTTGTTTGCCCGACATATATTACTTCGCAGTTATTACATTTGATTTCATAGACTAGGTTACTTTTTTTATTATTTGGTGTTTTAGGTTGTAAACCTGAAAAAATTGGATGGGAGCAGATTATATGATTTGTGACATAAATGAATTTTGTAGTTTTCAAAAAGTTTTTTTTGAGTGGTTGAGATAGTCCAATTATAAAAGGTAAAGCAATATATGTATTAAGGTTGTTATTATATATTGGATTACCTTTTATAGATGGACTATCCCAACCAATCAAAAAACTTTATATATAAATATATATATATATATATATATATATATATATATATATATATATGTATATATATGTATATATATGTATATATATGTATATATATGTATATATTTGTATATATATATATATATATATATATATATATATATATATATATATATACATATACATATATATATATATACGAGTATATATATATATATATATATATATATATATATATATATATATATATATATATATATATATATATATATATATGTATATATATGTATATATATATATATATATATATATATATATATATATATATATATGTATATGTATATATATATATATATATATATATATATATAATATATATATATATATATATATATATATATATATACATATACATATACATATATATATATACGAGTATATATATATATATATATATATATATATATATATATATATGATTATATATGTATATATATATATATATATATATATATATATATATATAATATATATATATGATTATATATGTATATATATATATATATATATATATATATATATATATATATATATATATAATATGTATATATATATATATATATATATATATATATATATATGTATATAATAAAATTAAATTTATCGTGGAGATTTTGTAGAATAAGTGTTTCTAATTTGCATGAAAACATTTACGTAATATGGTCGAATGCTTTTGAG
>CM032446.1:96544762-96598006 GCA_019049505.1 Pachyrhynchus sulphureomaculatus | reverse complement strand
TGTTGTGACCATTGAGAGAATATATAAAGGAACCAATTTTATTTCATCTAGGGGAAGTAGAGCAAAGAAAAGGAAGGCGATAATTGGAAAGGATTTTTCATTAATTGGGAGCATATTATTCAATTTATTATTATAATTATTATATATTATGTTATCTCAATAGGAATGTAAATTATGAAGAAATTGGGGGGAACCAAGAAAAATATATACTTAAACAAGATGGTACCCAGAGGGGAACATGCAGAAGGACAGAGTTTTCAAATACCAAAAACGAAAGTTATTATGGGGAGTATGACGACCCAGAGGTGTTATGCAAGGGATGACGATCACAAGAGAGAAGACAAGCTGTATATGCTGCTCAAGCCATCAAGATCAGTTCTTTTATTGATATTTTGGGGATTCTCGTTGATATAGCACATCTCAAGGAATTTTTGCTCTTTTAAGAAGGTTTTTTTGGATATGAAGGATTTTTGGTTCTCTGAAATTAAAGGAATGTCCATTATCAACAGAGTGAGTTGCCAGTGCACATCTTTGTGGATGGCATCTGGTGTCGCTTTTATGTAATGCTATGCGACGGTTGAGACATTGTGATGTCTGGCCAATATATACAGCAGGACAGTCAAGGCAGGAAACGGAGTAGACTACATCTGACATGGAAAGAATAGGTAGAGAAGATTTCAATTTACTGAAAATGCGCTTATTTTTATAGAAATAATACTTGGCAATCTTAACATTGGGAATGACGCGCAAAATATGAACCAATTTTGAAGTAAGACCAGGTATAAATGGCAAAGAGAGCAAGGAAGGACTTATTTCCGTATGGCTAGCAGGGGGTAACTGGGGTGGAAGGGGAGGAGGGGATACGTGTAAAGGGGGAGGTTCTGGTTAAAATGTCATTAGAACCTCCCCCTTTACACGTATCCCCTCCTCCCCTTCCACCCCAGTTACCCCCTGCTAGCCATACGGAAATAAGTCCTTCCTTGCTCTCTTTGCCATTTATACCTGGTCTTACTTCAAAATTGGTTCATATTTTGCGCGTCATTCCCAATGTTAAGATTGCCAAGTATTATTTCTATAAAAATAAGCGCATTTTCAGTAAATTGAAATCTTCTCTACCTATTCTTTCCATGTCAGATGTAGTCTACTCCGTTTCCTGCCTTGACTGTCCTGCTGTATATATTGGCCAGACATCACAATGTCTCAACCGTCGCATAGCATTACATAAAAGCGACACCAGATGCCATCCACAAAGATGTGCACTGGCAACTCACTCTGTTGATAATGGACATTCCTTTAATTTCAGAGAACCAAAAAATCCTTCATATCCAAAAAAACCTTCTTAAAAGAGAATTCCTTGAGATGTGCTATATCAACGAGAATCCCCAAAATATCAATAAAAGAACTGATCTTGATGGCTTGAGCAGCATATACAGCTGTCTTCTCTCTTGTGATCGTCATCCCTTGCATAACACCTCTGGGTCGTCATACTCCCCATAATAACTTTCGTTTTTGGTATTTGAAAACTCTGTCCTTCTGCATGTTCCCCTCTGGGTACCATCTTGTTTAAGTATATATTTTTCTTGGTTCCCCCCAATTTCTTCATAATTTACATTCCTATTGAGATAACATAATAATAATAATAATTATAATAATAAATTGAATAATATGCTCCCAATTAATGAAAAATCCTTTCCAATTATCGCCTTCCTTTTTCTTTGCTCTACTTCCCCTAGATGAAATAAAAATTGGTTCCTTTATATATTCTCTCAATGGTCACAACAGCGTAAATTTGCCTTCCCATTACAATTCCTTTCCTCTCATACCAAAAATTTTAATTTTATTATATGACGTAGCACTTAATTTCGTACTTAAACCGGTCCTTTCCTGGTCGTTTGACCTTTCCTTTTATTCTTTTTGAGTGATCCCTTACATCTGTCACGTGGTCGTCCTTTGTCAGCGCCCTGTCAAAGTTGTCACTTTTCATTCATTTTTCTTTAAGATGGCAGGTGGTTAATTAGTTTTGAATTTCAGCATCCAACGTTATCAATGGCATCCCTGCTGTAAATGCCATGTTTTTATGTTAAATTGTTAGTGAATAGTGGTTGTTTTTAAATCAGTGTTGGTTTTTACCATGGCGATTGTTTTTGATGGTCATTCTTGTTAGATTAATTTTTCATGCTACAAGTGAGTTTGGTTGACATTTTTCCATAATAATAATAATAATTTGTGATTGTTTAGAACAATAATACTGTTGAATTAAAATAGTTACATATGAATAATTGTAAGATTAAAATCAAATTAGAAATTAATAATTAAAATTAATAACTTTAAAAACTTAACTTCATAACACCAAGTCTTTATGCCTAATTTTCTTTATTGGTTGCTTCGTTATCTCTTTTTCAGTTTGTGCCCTGATGAAGGTCCCAACCTAGGACCGAAATATTGGCTAAATCAATATAGTATGAACATCTGCTGATGCCCGTTTTTGCCGAGTCCCTCAACTAGTTTCATAATTTAGGATTTTGTTAGATACGGCAACTTTTGCTTTCTCTCTCTTTATTTGTTATATATATATATATATATATATATATATATTTATATATATATATTTATATATATATATATATATATATATAATATATATATATATATATATATATATATATATATATATATATAATATATATATATATATATATATATATATATATAACTATATATATATATGTATATATATATATATATATATATATATATATATATATATATATATATATATATATATACATATATATAGATATATATATATATATATATATATATATATAATATATATATATATATATATATATATATATATATATGTATATATGTATATATGTATATATTATATATATATATATATATATATATATATATATATATATATATATATATATATATATATATATATATATATATATATATATATCGACACTGTTTATAGTGAAACTCTATATAGTGAAAAACTCTTTATAGTACAATTTTTTCAAGACCTAGAATATTTATTATACATAGCAATATATACGGATTTTTTCTTTATATAGTGAAAAACTTTCTATAGTGAAATTTCGGTCAACATTTTGGTCTTTCACTATATAGAATGTCGACTGTATATATATATATATATATATATATATATATATATATATATATATATATATATATATATATATATATATATATATATATAATATATATATATATATGTATATATATATATATATATATATATATATATATATATATATATATATATATATATATATATATATTATATATATATATATATATATATATATATATATATATATGTATATATATATATATATATATATATATATATATATATATATATATATATATATATATATATATATATATATATATATATATATATATATATATATATATATATATATATATATATGTATATATATATATATATATATATATATATATATATATATATATATGTATATGTATGTATATATGTGCATATGGAATCGTGAAAAGTCGGATTAATTAACAGAATATCGAAAAAAAAACTCAAAAAATAAAAATGTTTTGAATTACTAAGTAGTGTATATCTACATATGAAAATTAAAATCGATATTTTTTAAAAATATTTCTTTATCTAGCTTAAAACTTTCAGTTTTTTGTCTAAATACTATAATAGACCTAAATTTCTTTTTTGTTATATTAATTAGATATTTTCTCTTGTTTTTTTTGATAACTGGGCTAAAATATTTCAAAAAAATTAGTTTACGAAATAAGTTTTATAATTAGCAAATAAACTTAAAAAGTAATTTTTAATTGTTTGTTTATTTTTTTTACTTCAATCTAATATTTATTTGGTTAGCTAGCCAATACAATGTAAATTAAAATTCACATTCATTATTTATTTTTGTTTTCTTTCTTTTACATTTTGCTACATGGTTATTTTCAGTTTTTAACACAAACCGGGTAATAGCATGACTATCTCAGTTGCATTAGATTTTTAGAGGAATGTTCCTTACTTTGAGGATTTTTTAGGGTTTCGTTATAGTACGTAATAGTGTATAATATTTATAATTCCTTTTTGTAGTCCACTATAAAGTCACTACATCAATCTAGTTATAAATATTTTAGTTTTCAAATATTCTGTTTCTGCTCGATTTTCAATGGTAATATGGTAATATAGGATATACTCTTGCAAACGTTGGAACTATAAACGGTTTTCGGCAGGAAGATCGGCTGCTGCACTGGATTAGTTTTCAATAGAGCGCGTCGAACGATAAGTGTTTTACCTTAATTCTGTGCACCTGTTTTTTAAGACTCTAGTAGTCCAAAATCATAATTTTCTCTGTCATTTTGGCGTTACAAAATACTTCTATGGGTAAGTTCCTGTTTTCTTTTTTTGACTGTTTCGTTCATTTTCGACCCACTCTGCAAGTAAGCTTTAAATCAGATTCTAAATACTTTTTAATTTTTGAGTTTTTTCGATACTCTGTTCGTTAACCCGACTTTTTATGACTCTATGTCAGTTTATTCAGAACTCCCCGCCAGGCATGTAGAACTGATTACCCAAAAAATAAATACTAATCGTGAAACAAAAATTTTAATTAATTTCCTGAATATATAATAGTAAATAAAAACATAAAGTCCATTCAAACGCACTAGAAAACGAATTGGGCAAAATGGCAAGATTGAAAACAATTTACCCCAATTTATTATAAATATAGTTGAGTTTAAAAGTAGGTTGAGAAGTGTAAGGTCATCTTAGGAGAATTGATGGCCTTAGATAGAGAGAAGCGCAGATCTCGATAAGTATGAAGCTGTAAAGGAGCATAAAAATAAAGCATGGAAAGATATTCTAAGGGGTTGGCCACCCAGGACAACTCTCTGACGTCTGACACAAAGATTAAAAAGTAACCAGAGTAAAATATATTTTAACAATACACCACAAAGTAACTTTGAAAGAGTAAATGCACTTGCAGATAGCCTCATTGAGAACTGCACGGAAACTCCAAATACTACAAGTGCACATAGTGCTGTTGGATGGATGGAAAATGTAACAAAGTTTAAACACCCCATACTCCCACCAGTCCTATCTTTTTTTCTCATAAAATTTAATGAACTATCCCTAACTACATGAACTTTATGAAATAACAAATTCCCAGGACCTGATGAAATTCCAAACATGGTACTTAAAAATCTTCTCAGGAAAGCATTCATGCAGATCCTGCACATCATTGACGGCATTATACTTCACCATTACCCCAATATTAAAACCTCGGAAAAACCCAAAGACTGATAGCCATTCTTAATACTCTGTCCAAGGCTGCTGAACTCGCAGTCCTATAAAAATTGAACAACTCAAAATTCGACAAAAATATACAACCTGAACAGTTTGGCTTTCGTCCGGAACACCATCCTTCCAATAGTGAGCGTCATGTAGACTGCCTTGGACAAAATAACACAAAGCAGCATTCGGTCATGCTTCTCTTGGGTATGAAGGGTATTTTTAACCAGGTATGACACCGCAGCCTAATGTATAAACCGATTTTTGTCCTATTCCACTCCTAATAACCCATAAATCAATTAAAGTTAGGGAATAAAATGAATTATCAGGAGAGGAATTGGCGACGGCGAGTGTCCCACAAGTCACGCCAAAATATTTTCAAGCAAATCTGCAACTGCACGACGATAACGCACAATTTCCGCACACTCATTCCACGCTGAAATAGCAAAAAATGCATTTACAAGCTCATCTTCAATCTTTCTGTCAGCTTTTAGAAAATGGTTAATAAATGCATCCAAAATTGAACTTATGATGATAAGTAAAAAGTTCACCAACAAAAGAATAAAGTGTCAATATAAATTTTAGGTGTCGTAATAAACGGTACACTTTCTTTCATGCACCTCATAAATAATATAATACAAAAAGCATTCTTACCCTTTTAGGGGTTGTATGTGTTATTATCGGCAAGATCCACTTAGAAACTGAAAGAAACTGGCAATCAGATTATAGGACAGGTAGTAACGTGTATTTTGCTCAGTTTTAAATACCCAGTTAAAGCGTCTACAAGAAATGCAGAATAAATTGTTGCGTTATGTTTGCTGGAAGTTATTCACCTACAGAAAAGTTACACAATTAAGTAAATATTCCAAATATAAGGGTATATGGCATGAATGGCAACTTTTATATGCCCAAACTGCATAACTTTGTACTGACATATATGTAGTAGTTAAAGTACGTTACGCGATCTTGCTTTGCTTTTCTACTGTAGTCTTGTTATTAGCTATTGAGCCAACACTTCTGAAAGTGAATGTATAACGTTAAACAGAAGCACACGTTTTCAGCGTGTCTTAGTATTTCATAATAACCTTATACCATTTTTTGTTGCAGGTTTAACACGGACTTGTAACGCATTTTTGGATACATCGCTTTTTGTCAGAAAAATTGACACACCCACTATTGTTTCAGAATTTCAAAAGGTGGACGTTATTTCCAGATCCAACGAAAGTAGATATTTCATATTCCTTGTTCCAGATGGTACAGATCATGCAATATTGACAGTAGAGAAAGTCCTTTTTTCAAGCAATTTAAAACAAGTTAGCATAAGAGTACAAGCAAGGAGACCTCCAACACAAGACAATTTTTTAATTCAAGAGATAGTTAATGATTCGACTCCTATAGTAGAAGCATCATTTCCAACAGAGCCTCTAATATGGCACTATATTGAATTTGAGTTTGAAGCAGCCACAAAAGTTGTACTCCAAGTTTCAGAACTTACATTCAGATTGAGATTTTTTTCAAATCATCTAAAAGGTGAGGCGTTTTTAGCACAAACATTTGGAAACATGACACTGTACAATATGTCAGTTGTAACCAAACATTACCACAGTTACAAACTGACTGATGTGCAGCCCTACACACAGTATAATTTAGTAAGGGAGTCTTCATTCAGAAATTTTTATTTTTCATTTAAGTTGCAACCAGAAATGGACTATAATATGCTTGTTCCCATAAACGTGACATCACATGAATTTTCCGTCCTAAGATTTAATTTACAAAAAGGAACTGACATTGGTGGTACATTACAGTATATCTTAGCATTTAAGCCTCGAATTTCTAGAAGCAAAGGCACAATAAGTATAGACAGTGAACCCAAAGATCATGTAATTATTGGGTGCATACAAAGAAATAGCATTTCCGTACCAACTTGGCCCAAATATTGTGTTTCAAACGACATTTCCACTCTTTCCCCTTTAGTTCTTAATGCCACAGTTGACAATTCTACAGTATTAATACCATATCCGGAAAGTGGCATATGGTATGCTTCTTTTAAATTATTTTGTGGTACTTGTGAACCCTGTAAATGCCCCGAATCTTGCCAGAAGGACTACGAGACTTGTGTGATGGAGTGTGAGTTAAATTGTACAATTACAGATTCAGAAAATTGTCTAAATTGCGTAGAAAATTGTAGTACTACCATTATTAGCACAAGTGAGTGTTCTACATGTGATTGTGATGGTCCCTGTCAAAAAAATTCCAGCCATGTTTGCAATTCAAGTGTTATTTTTGATGTCTGCTCCCGTCCGTGTTACTTTGGAGGCTGTGGTAAACAAGGAGTGTGTTCCTCACTGACAGCTGAAGGACTTTTATACTCTTCATGTTCTTGTAGAAATAGCTACAGAGGTAAGTCATTTAGATACATTTTAAAAAAATTAAAGCAAAAAGGAAAGTAATAGGGCGTGTTTGTTATTGAAGCCACATCTAATGCTGTGGGCTTAAATCCTTCATCAGCCTTCAGCGTTAATACCTGAAACTTAACGGGAGTTGCGGATCACGGTTCTCAGCGCTTCATCTTCCGTGCCTCTATTACTGGAATATATCCTCCGTTATAAATTCCAACACACTGTGTGGGATTTATACCAATAATTGCCCTACTCAAGGTCTGGTTAAACTTTTCTAATAATATGGCCTGTCGGCCTACCGAAGTGCGCCGCACCATAGTGCAACACCTTAGAAGTTACTTGCCTCGGATATTAAGGTCTATACTGTTTAACATGTTTAAGACTACATCAAGATGCCTAAAAATGATGTTGAATTGCAAATTAAAAGATAATAGACTACATTTTTATGAACACATCCTCACATATAATTTTTTTTTCTGGGATTTATGGTCTTGTTTGCACTTTTTCTGTTGTATATTTTCTTTATTTATTAGAAATTAAGTTGATGAATTTTTCCATGCACATAGTGCTCTATCTTATATATATTTTATCAAAGAATAATATTTTTTTTCAAAGAATAATTAAGAAACTGATATATGTTTGACAACACAATGAAACTAGATGAATTTCATCAGAACCAAGGGATAAGGGAGCAATAGTAAATTTTTAATCTTGAAGCTGCTCTAGATTTGTTATCCAAAAGTTGTCTAATGGAATGAAAAAATTCTACTCTTTCTTCAACTGCACAAGAGGCCTTTTTTTCTGCGCATTATATCCTTAGTAATAATTATTTATGTATACCGGTTTAGGCCACGTAGCGAGGCTCTAACATATTCAACATGAAATTCACAAAGCAGTCTTTTACACTTTGAAAATCCAGTATCAAAATTTAATGATAGGATTTACATGTACATCTATCAGTTTTACGACAGATTATAAAATATAACAATTTATCGTTTGAAAATGCAGTTACAGAGGCAACTAAAAATTGCAAACTTCTTTTTCGGTTGAAGCCACTTACCGATACCAATACATACTTATGTACCAAATTTGACTTGTAATGCCAAAGTAAATGTAACCTTTGCAACTAAGAATTCAGTGATGGGTTTCAGGTCACGCAAGCATTTTTAGTAATGGGTTTACTGAAGAGTGGTCTACTAATGATCATGAAATGCATTTAGTTATCCACAGCGCTATGGATGCCTACCTATTCGATATAGGAACAATCAAAGAATTAAAGACAAGTATAAAGTCCACTGGATCAATTGGCAGATCTTACATCACAGCAAAACTTTTTTGGTGTGACGCTGATCTTAAACTTGCTAGGAAACAACTTTAATTAAGTAGAAACCAACTGAGGACAGTTACACGAATTTTGACTGGTCATGAGTCAAGATCACCTAAATAGAATGACACTATGAAGGAAAACTCAGCTGTAGGCTAAATGACAATGAGAGAGAGACAGTCTATCACTTAAGAGGCTTGTGCGTTTTACTCGTTCGTAATCTAGAACCGAGAGAAACTATAAATTATATATTAACTTGGATAAGTTTGCAATTTGTATAGTGACCGTAAGGCTTTCGGTAGGGACGAACTCTGAAGGGAATAGATGAAACACACTGATAATAATGTTTTTGTTTCTTTTGAATAACCTGTATGAAATTTTTTTAGTTGCTTTTATATGAATATCTTTAAAAATAAAGCTGACATACTGAGGTGATTTACACTTCATAATTCTATTGTTTTTTTTTTATAGGTTTTGACTGTTCCGATGGATCTCAAGCAACTCCATTCTACATGGTGTTAATAGAATTTTTGTTACTAATCTTAAGTAATCTATTATTTCCTGCAGCCGCTTATATCGCTTTTAAAAGAGAGTATTATGTTGAAGCGCTTTCTTACACTTCAGTATTTTTATCATCATCATTTTACCATGCTTGTGATGCAGGCGAAAATATTATAAGTTTGTGTATTTTTAGGCTAATGGCGTTACAATTTGCAGATTTCTTTTCCGCTCTATTAGCGATATTCTTAACATTATTAGCAATGGCAGATTTACCTCAAGTGCCCCTATCACTTTTACAAATGGCTGGAGCAATTATTATAGCGTTTTGTGTTACTTTAGATAGATATGCATTATTAGTATTTGTATTGCCATCATGTGTTGGTTTAGGTATTATTGGTATAAGTTGGTTTATGAAATACAGAAGATTTGGGAAAACCTTCATAGATAAAAAATATTTGCGTTATAAAATCCCAATAGGACTAGTTATTGCAGGAGTAGGTCTTGTGATTTATGCATTCGTACAAACACAGGCTAATTATAAATACACACATTCTTTGTGGCACATAGTAATTGCCACTGGTGTTATTTTTTTGTTACCTAAAAAGGATACATTCCAATCTTTAGATTTAATTGGGTAATTTTTTTATTCTTAGGTAATTGTTTTTTATTTTGTTGAATTATTATTATAAACTAATAGGTTGTTTGTCAATTATTATTGCGTACGTTTTTGCTAAAATAGAGTCAATTTAGGGGAAAATGTGCTTATAGTTTGTTATGTTTTACAAGTGAAAGTTTTGTTACTAGTTACAGATATTTCATAACAAATTTTATGGGAACTACTAAGTAATTTAGTAACGGGTTTTAAATAATAGAGATACAAAAAGGAGCAAAATCAAGAGCGGCACATTAGCAAAGAAAAAATATACTTTATAAATTCTTCTTGAAAAATCTAAACTATGGTGGGTTGATAAAATTGTAAAAACTATTAACATGTTGCCTTGAATGTCTTTAAATGGAAATTTATACAACTACATATTTTAAGACATTTTCATTTATTTATTTTTTCTTTTTTGAAAACACTGTCTCACTGAGACTATACATCAGATAACGTATTGTTGGTATCCTTTTTAAAATTTTATTTTTTCATACCAGAGGCAAGGTTAGTTTCTAGCTATCTTTCCTCGTAAGTTTTTACAATCAATTTAAAATGTCTGTGTTAATTATATGTTGTTAGGTCAACATCAATTTTTAATGGCCAAAAACAAATTACCTCTGATAATAAGATAATTATTTTTTAACGAAACGTTATGATAGTTAAGAATTAGTAACTATTATATTTCTTATTTATTAAGTAACTTCGGAGGGCTCATTTACAATCTTGTTAATTCAGAAGGCTTTGACCAAAAAAATCGCCAAAACGCATCAAGACCGTTATTAAGGGACGCATATTTCTTACAATTAAAGCTTTATTTTAACCCCTTAGTGCAGCGCCATGAAAAATCTTAAATAGAAAGAGGGACCTAGTAATATCCCATGTTGATGAAACAAACTGTAGGTAGTTGAGACAGTAATGAGAAATTAGCTATTTATATACACCCCCAATAATATTCTTTACTTAAGAACGTGAATTTCTATGGGTAGGGAGATGAAATAGGCTATGCTGATTTAATAATGATATTAATTTTGCAAAAATTCTGGAACGTTGTATAGATTCTGTAAAAATCAGGAAACGAAAAATTGTATATTTTGAAAAGCATAAATTGATAGATTGGGTACAAATAACTCTAATGTGTTGCCTATAAAAATTATTTTTCTTTCTCTCATTTTTCAATTGAGTGAATGGAAAAAGTGGAACAAAGCAACACTGCTCTATTTATTTAATTGAAGTCAATAAATTAACAAGAAAATGTATCGAAAAGAATGACAAGTCTACATCATTAGCGCAACTAAAAGTGAGAAAAAAAAATGTAAAATTTGTAAGGGTTCCTAAATCTACCTTTAAATGCAATTCTTACTATATCCGTTATGGATCTGTCAACTACGTATGGATGCCTCACTAATATGCTATAATTAAAATATTTAAATAATCTGAAATAAAGAAAAAATGCATCTAAACATCATATTATTAGAAAAATATAACAGACCTTATGCAGAGAAAAAAAGGTTTAAACCTGGAGAGCAAGAAAAAATCCTCATCTAACATATTAAACTTAATTTACTTTATTGTCTTCTATATATCTTCAAACATACCTATGTTAATTTGTGAGTTTCAGTTGAGTACTTGGAATAGACAGTGCTGTTTCATTTTTCTTAATAAAATTTCCTGGGGGTAGAGTTCACGTATTTTGTATAATTTTTGTGGAAGATTAGTTTAACTCGATTATAGATAGCTTTGATGTTTTTCGGTGATTTTTCAATGAAGCCTTATAAGCTAAAATAATAGTGGTAGGTTTGAAAATGAACACACACACTGTATTTGCGTCTTTGTTGTTAGAGGGTTTCATGTATTATATTTCCGGGTCACAAGGTTAACTATTATCATGCATAACAGTCTGTTTCATGAATGTACGTTTTTGTCTATGTACAGTGGCCGTTAAACTGTACATTAATTTGAAATTTAATAAGCCACAACTTACTGATATTGCAAGACTACAAATATTTTACCATGTATGCGTGGATTATTTACATAAAAAGTATTTTATAACTGAATAACGGAAATGTTGCACTTTTTTGACATCGTCGCAACGTAGCCCGGCCGCTCTATAATCTATTAAAAATCATAAATAATAGAATACTTTAACCGTTATTCTTTTGACATTAAAGCAGATATTGTTAAATTTGAAAATTTCAATATCGAGTGTACTGTTCTAGTATCATTTTTTACCGATCGATTTTTTACAATAAGAATACGTTTTGAAATAAATAAATTAAATTATCATACTGTTGTTAGGAGTATTTTAAAATAAATGCTTAAGATCTGCTCTTTTACTACTCGGACAAGTTTAGCACCAACGCATCTATTTTTTTCCTATTTTATTAAAAAATCCCCAGTGTTGGGTATGCATTCGCAAATTTACTAATCAAAAAATAATAATACAAAAAATTTACCAAAATAAATAAATAAAATAAAATCATTTACTAACTACAACTACCAATACAGTTAATAAAATTACAAAACGCGAAGAAACAAATTTAGGTTTTTTTGTCGAGAACGCTGTGCGGAACTGCTTTTCTCAGATCACACCCTAATAGTTTCTTTAATGGAAATTTGCAATAGACAAAGCCCTTTTTTGCTACATTTATATCAGTTTTGTTAGAAAAATGTATGTTAATAATTTTAGTAACCGTTAGGTTTCATTAGGGAGAAATACAGTAATTAGATAAAAACTGCCATTTTTAATGATAAAATAAAAAAAAAATTAACAGTTTATAGTCCTGAGAAAAATAAATCACTCCCTCAAATATAGCCAATATAAGTTTTTAAACAACTATTTCTAGAAGGGTTATTGTATACCGTTAACATATCGACACCTTGACAAATATTGGATGGAAGTGACTGAATGATGCTACAACTTAGAAGTTCAGTGACCTATTAAATTAGCTGGCATTTTTGTCAAGACCGAAATTAAAAATTTAAATAAATTTAAAGCACGGTACTCCTTTTATTATTCCACTATTATAGAGTTAAAAACCTGTTGAAAAAAGATACAGTTTACAAAATCTATTTAATGATTTTAAAATAACTCACTGTAAAATTGAACTTAATCCGTACCTACAAAAGGCGTTTAAAAATGTCGCTTTTTAAAACAATTAGCTATATCAAAATAAGTTTTGTATAAAAAAACCTAAATAAAACTTCTGAATTATTACTAGGCAAAAATAATATAGATTCATTTATTATTCAAACAAATTACAAGTTGACGTATCTAATTACAGGTTAAGGCTAGGATGCCTGAATGAAACTAACGGTAAAGAGCACGTAATGGTTTCTTTAAAAGATAGGGCTAAATATTTCAAGTTTCGTATTAATAATTAATATGTACAGGATGTATTTTCAGTTGAGATATTGTTTTTACCTGGTTATAGTATTCACTAAAATAAACTATTTCAGCAAATGCAGCCTATATATTATGTTCAAAAATAACTGTTTTGAATAAAAGCCACCTCAAAATTGTATAAAATTATATGTAGTACAGCCCTCGCATCTTATTGTAGCATGTATATCTTCTTGATGTTTCTAATGCATTTATTTACGGCTTTTGAGTTCTCTCAGAGATCGTCCTTTGTAAGTAGCAGTTAGTGCATTTCTTTTCGACATTTTTACTATCAAGGCCTCCATACTGTCTTTTATATATATTAACCACAAACACCAGGAGGTTAAACAACAACCTGAAAGACATTCTGCCTTGGAGTGACAGTAATAAAGTAGATTTTAATGCTAAAAAGTTAGTATTACAGAACGCGACAGAGTAGGTCCGGATAGAAGATCCGGAGTATCCGATAACATCCTCACTAAACCGGCTGGGGGCGTTAACTTTCGAAGTAAACATGTCTTGGCATGTTCATATTGTATGCATAGCAAAGAAATTTTGTTAGCAGCTTTGAATATTATTTAGTACACAAAAGCTTTAAGTCCTGTGCAAAGTTTAAAAACTTCGTCCATCTATGAAACACTCAGCAGAAAACTTAATTTTTTAGAACATCGAAGAAAAAGTTGGGAAATAAATACTTTCCTGAGAAGTATTTAATGGATATAGCTCATTTGATTCCTCCTAGAATAGTGAATGCTAGGAACGTCGCACCAATACATCTTATCCACAGGAGATTCAGCTCGCCTCTCCTCATACTACCCCTTATATAGAGAAACTCATTACTTTGAAATGAACTACCTAGGAGTGTGTTTCCCACCGAGTACAACCTGTAGCGATTCGAAACCAACGTGAATCGTTACTTTCACACACGCTGTCTTGACCGAATCTGACAGTTTACCGAATACATATCCAGAAAAAAATAAAGCGAATACAATAGAATATAATTTTACATAAACATATTTCATTTGGCTCACATTATACTGTGCTTGTGTACAAAATTAGGTTTTAGTGGTGCAGACTTCTGAAATATAGACAGGGCCCCATAAAAAGTTCCATTAACTTTACGCGGGAACTTTTTTTACAGGCTTAGCACACGTGCTCTAGGGAAATCCCTAAAGCGCCACAGGAGCGACACGTATGCGGAAAAAGCGATTCACCTTGATCTTGAATCGCTCTAAATTGTATTAGGTCGGAAACACAGTCCTGGTCAAATTATTCCAAAGGGATGAGGTTCTCCATATACGAGGCTGGTTTGAAAAGTCCGTGCAAAAATAAAAACTACTTATGTGTTTGGGGTAAACTTTTTTTATTTTTCGACATAGTCTCCTTTTAGGCTTATACACTTCGTCCAACGATGTTCTAGTTTGTTGATCCCTTCCGAATAATAGGATTTGTCCAAGTCTGCAAAATATCCATTAGTGTCTGCAATCACCTCCTCGTTTGAATAAAATCTTTGTCCCGCCACCCATTTCTTCAAATTGGGGAACAAATAGTAGTCCGAGGGAGCCAAGTCTGGAGAATAGGGGGGATGTGAAACGAGTTGGAATCCTATTTCCATTAATTTTGCGACCACAACTGCTGAGGTGTGTGCTGGTGCGTTGTCGTGATGAAAAAGGACTTTCTTGTGGGCCAATCGCGGGCGTTTTTCTTGCAGCTCGGTTTTCAAACGGTCCAATAACGATGAATAATATTCACCTGTAATAGTTTTACCCTTTTCCAGATAGTCGATGATGATTATCCCTTGCGAATCCCAAAAGACAGTCGCCATAACCTTTCCGGCCGAAGGAACGGTCTTCGCCTTTCTTGGTGCAGATTCCCCCTTGGTAACCCATTGTTTAGATTGTTGTTTGGTCTCAGGAGTATAGTAATGTATCCATGTTTCATCCACAGTGACGAAACGACGCTTAAAGTCCTCCGGATTCTTCTGAAACAGCTGCATGTTCATGTCCAAATGTTTATGCAAAATATTATGTACCCGTTCAGTCGAGATGCCCACAGCACTAGCAATCTCACGCACCTTAACTCTTCTGTCATCCATCACCATATCATGGATTTGATCAATGATTTCTGGAGTCGTAACCTCCACAGGCCGTCCAGAACGTTCAGCGTCACTTGTGCCCATATGACCAGTCCGAAAATTTTGAAACCACTTATAAACTGTTCTAATCGAAGGTGCAGAGTCACCATAATGTTTATCAAGTTTCTCTTTAGTCTCCTGAAGCGTTTTGCCTTTCATAAAGTAATGTTTAATCACCACACGAAATTCTTTTTCGTCCATTTCTTGAAAATCCCTCGACTTCCTTGATTCACACCAATGCCAAACACAAAGAAATAGACCAATATGGCTGAAACTTGGTGTGCGTTCATTCAAGAGATGCTACTAACTAAACATGACCTCGATACGCGCCGGTGGTGCCATCTCTCGGACTTTGCACGGACTTTTCAAACCAGCCTCGTATAAGACTACTTGAAAAGTATTGTACGAGGAGTACACCTCATACGGATGTTTTGAGAAAAATTAAGCGGGCTACATCCATCGAATAATTTCCATAAAAATACTTTTAGAATAGACACGAACCGTTGAACCGATGTTCTGATGAATCAAGGTTGCTGGCCAGTTCTGGATCTCCAATCAGACGAACAGCTCTCTTCTGAATAGAATCCAACAAATGCAGTGTATGTTTGGAAGTAGACCAATATGTTCATGCCAAGATATATTTGCTCCCAAATTAACGCCTAGCAATTTGAGTGACGATGCTAGAGGAATGGAGTGCCCCGACATAACTACGTCGGGTTCAACAACGTTAACTGCCGCAGGGGTACTGTCACCCTAGGGTAAAATTTCTTCCAGGTCCTTGTTAAGTTGAACGACTTGCTGCTGTCTGCGGATATTTGCATGAGTAACGTTTAAAGTGAATAAAGAGATAAGCGTACTGTCATCCGCAAATCTATAGATTGGATTCCTGGTCTTTTCCAGCAGATCATTAATGTAAATGAGAAAGGGAGTAGAAGATAGTATGGAATCCTGAGGTGCGCCGGCGTTGATAGTGGAGGTATTAGAAAGAAATCCGTCGACTGCCACTCGTAAAGAAACTCCATAAACAGAACTTTTCAGACATACCAGAAGAGCGTACCTTAGCTAATAATCCATCGAGCTAAACACGGTCGAATGGCTTGGATATATCAAGAGCAACCACTCTAGATTCTCCAAAGTGTTCCATTGCTTTGTTCCAAACATGTGTTACATAAGTTAGAGCATCTCCTGTTCTATGTTTACAACATTGATGGTTGTTAATAATATTGAATCCTTCAAGATATTTTAGAAAATGTCTTTTCCATGACTTTCGATATTATTGAAAGCAGTGCGACTGGTCGATAGTTATTTGGCAAGGTCTTTTTTGGGTATCGGCTGAACTGTGTCACATTTCTAGCAAGAAGGAAATATTCCGTTTATTCTTGGGGCAAGCAAGCAGTTTGTTTCTAATTCGTTGATTGTGTGTCTCCTTCATTTCGTCGATAATTTCTGCTTATCAGTGTTAAGTAAACGACCTGTTAAAGAAAACAAATAGACTGAAATTTTGCAAATTCAAATTTAAAATTGTAGAAAACTTTAAAAGGCTTTTGGCACGTGGGTTATATTTGGCGAAGTGATTTATTTTAGTGGTACTGTAACCTACTAAACGTAATGCAATTTAGAGAACGCCTTTATATTGTTTTAGCTCCGTGTAGGATACGAAAAATTTATATAAATTTTTTCAACGTTTGGTGTTATTGGAGACTACTGAAAACTTTTCGTGACTTTTCCTTTCCTTACAATTTTCTTTCAAGATGGTCTGCACGAATTTATGAGAGAATCCACGCGTTTTAATTCAATTTTAGGGTTTACACCCTCTGTTCTGGTCAAAGCTTTTTATCTGGTTCATATAAAAATTCTCACGCTTAAAATGAACGTGTCAGATGTAATGTTTTAAATATCTGCATTGTACTCATATTTTGTTACTGTCTATAAATAATAAATAAAATTTATATATAACTAGTTTCCCACTGCCACACTTTGTTGACACGTAAATATATCTCTATCTTTCATTCTCTAGTTTAATTGCTTATTTTCTAATCAATAATGTATGTACCAGCACATCCTAGTGGTTACAAGCTAGTGTGACTTTGAGTCAACCGAGTAATTAAAATATAGAAACGTTTCAAAAGGTCTCACTATTTCACTGATTTTTTCTTGTAAGTCTATAAACTAATTCAAGTAACTAATTTCTTCTAATTAAAAAAGACATATATTTAACGAATATAAATTATTAGTGTAATTTGAATGAAAGAGAACTTTTTAAACCAATGTCTAAGAAAAAGTCCACTGGATAATTCAACTTGACCAACTTTAAGACGTAATACAACAAAAAACTGGTTATTTAAACACAAAATTTCCACAATATTTTTATTTTTCAGTATAACGCGTTTTGCTAACAATGTAGCTTTGTCAAGTATAAATAATATGCAGAATTATTAGGTATATATAAACTAAAATAGGTACAAATTGAACAAATTTTATGACAGGTAATTACACAGAACTATTAAGTAAATACTTTAAAAAAATTATTTGTCTTAATGATAGGTATTTCCGACGGACCAGTTATGTGAATAAATTTAAAAGGGGTAACCTATTTGTTTCTGTTTGTTCGTTTAATAAAATAATTGTATTTTTCATACGATTTATTTCTAAGACCTCCTTCAGGTCTAGTTTATAACCAGTATTTTCTTGGTGTAGTATTTGAAATTTTGATCAAAAGAGTGATTTTCAGATTATAGGTGATTCGTATATGTTGAGTTATTTTCTCGGTTTATAAAACTTGTATAGTGTTCATTAATCCGTGTATTAAAAGTTTTGCCTGTTTGTCCTATGTACATATATTTTACGACAAGTGCCGCAGGTTAATTCATAAACACCTGATTTATTATTTCTATCAGTTCGTTTCTTATAATTTTTTAAAAAACGTTCTATTGAGTGTTCTGTTTTGAATGCTATGTTGATATTTTGATGATTAAGTATTTTTCTTATTTTTACTGACGGGTTGCCACAAAATTGGGAAAATTTCTGAAATAGCTTGATTTTTGAATTTTTTATTTACCATGTTATCTATGAGCAGCGGTGAATATCCATTATTGACGGCTATTTGTTTGATAATATTTAGTTTGTTATTAAAATCAGTTTCTGATAAAGGAACTGTAGTCAACCTATCGGCAAAACTATGGTAAGCTGCTAACTTATGTTGTTGGGGATGTGTTGATTTATTATGAATTGTTGTATCTATGTAAGATGGTTTATGGTATGTGGAAAAAGTATGTTTGTTGGATATCCTGGTAATTTTTAAGTTTAAGAAATTGAGTGATTCTACAGTATCTTCTTCCATGGTAAATTTAATTTTGTTATGTAGAGAGTTTATGTAATCTAAAAAGGTTTTTAACTGTCCTAAAACAAACAGGTAGAACTTTTAATACACGGATTAATGAACACTATAGAAGTTTTAAAAACCGAAAAAATAACTCAACATATGCGAATAAGATATCATCTGAAAATCACTCTTTTGATCTCTTATTTCAAAATACTACACAAAGAAAATAAAGGTTATAAACTAGGCCTGAGGGAGGCCTTAGAAATAAATCGTATTAAAAATAGAGATATTTTATTAAACGAATAAACAGGAACAAATAGGTCATCATTAATTCAAATAATGTTTTCAAAGTATTTACTTAATAGTTCTGTGTAATTACCTATCATAAAATTTGTTCATCATTTTGTACCTACTTTAGTTTATATATACCTAATAATTCTGTATATTATTTATACTTGATGATGCTACATTGTTAACGAAACGCGTTGGACTGAAAAATAAAAATATTGTGGAAATTTGTGTTTAAATAACCAGTTTTTTGTTGTATTTATTATGAGTTTCCATCAAGTAAAAGCCACAACAGTTCAAAGTTTAAGACGTAACTTAAATGAATTTTTGAAATTATTAATACTTTTAAAACTTTTTTAAAGTTAATGTAAATATGTTGGTGACGCTTTTGTGCGTCAGTTATTAAAGCTACCTAATTAATTTTAGCATCACTCAAAAATTAAAAATCTTTTAAATAGTTTACTTTGCATTAAGTTAAGTCAATTAAAGTTGGTAAAAAACAAAGATTTCTAAAAACCCACAACAAAAACTTCAAGAAAATATCACCCTTATCTTTGTGAGATGGTTCTTAATTCCTCTAATAAATAGGTCATTTTAGATAAAACATCGTTAATTGTGCGTACGCCCTAGGTTTAGTTAAAAAAAAAAGTAGGAAACTTGTTTACCTATTTCATATTATAGAAATGGGTTTTAGAAAAATTAGAAAAGAGTGTATATGCAACCATTGGCTTACTGTCGATTCTTAAAGGCATTTTTAAATTTGACAAGACACTTTTTGTGGCCCACATGAGGGTATTGCCGCGAATAATGCCGGAGGTGTAAGCTACGCGAGCTGCAAAATTTACAGGCTTGAATATTCTTGGTTAAGAATGTAAATGATTAAAGGCTTTATTTTTAAAATCATCAGAAAAGGCTTTGTTACCGTTTGTCGTAGTAAAAATTTACATCGAGTAAAATGTTAAAAAAATACCCCATGTAGTTCTAATACGAACAGATTAAAAATTTCTTTTACAGTACAGAGTTTTCAAATATAATCTTAGATTGTAACGTATCGAATTAACACAATTAAAAAAATTGTTGAATAAAAAAATACAGCTTTGAAGAAGATAATTTCCATAATAACATTTTCCAGTTTTTCCTCGATGTTATTTATTTAAATCGAAACATATAATCTTGTGCAAAGACTGTGGTAAATTTCCTTCAAGAAAAAATTAATCGAAGATGAAGATATTAGATTTTATGGATAATTTTAGTGAATATATTCTATTTTTAGCAGTCGATATCTTGAGAAATGTTTTTTTCGTTAAGTGATATCATAAAATTTTAGATATAATCCAAAACTATAACATATGATTCACTCTATCGAAAGAAGTTGCTCTTTACCTAATATTGAATATTTTGATTAACACTGGTACGAAAAAGTTCAGGATTGCTCTAAATATCCTTTGCCGGTTAACCATCGCAATTAGCTCACATACATAGATAAAAATCAAAAACCCAATGAAAACAAATAATAAATAATAATCATCCAAATTTCTCCAGTTTTGGTAGAAATTTTTCTGAAACCTTAAAATTAGCGATTATAATTAAACATCATTTTACAACACAGTAAATAAATGAGCATCTTCTCTATCTTGTGTTTGCGGTATTGTAAAATGATGGTCCTCTTTAATTACAAATGCATCCAATTAGCAGCAGACACGCCATGACGTTTCTACGTAGAACACCTTCAATTTTTTAATTTCGCTTGAAGTTGTTCAGGAAACAGTGTGTATATTTTGAGGTTTTTTAAAGTTTGTAAAACTACAATTATTAATAAGAAGTTTTTAAAACCAGGTATATGTTAACTTTGTGACGAAAATTTATCCAAAAAAAATGTATGTTTTTTTAGTGCCAATTTGGGCTTCATTTTGGAAAACCCCTTTTTTTAACTGACACAGCATGTTTGGAGTTTATTAAATATTTCTGGAATAACACCTAATATAAGATGCTGGAAATTATTTTGGACATTTTTCTTGGTTGAACTTTTGTCTAAAATTGTTTTTAGAACTACAAGACTATATCACCTTAAAAGATCCTATATATTTTGGCAAATATATTTCACAGAAGGAATAATTTTTTGCCAAGAATAAAAAATTTTGATGAATTTATTTTGTATTGTGTGCCATTCTGTCGTTCGTTGTATTATTCTGTAATATGATTATTTGTTTTACTTATAAAGCTGAGATTTAATATAATACAGGTAACATCATAAAAAGCTTTTGGTTTAGATTGTCAGTATAATGTATCAATATCAATTCCAGAAGTTACCCATTGTAATATATTAGACTATTTTTATTGCACCCGGTATATGTGCACTTGACATGAAAATATTATTTAAAGGAGTTCTCCTAGTTGTTGTATTGTTCGATTTTACTTTGTACATAGTGTTACTATAATTAATTTACTTTTTCTAGTCAACTGAACTGCAATAAGTACGAGTACACCTGTGTATAAGATCCTAAATGAAATGAAAATGATGTAAAATCATGAGGATATATGTGGGTTTACTTATTTTTAAATTTCTATAGGTATTTAAGTAGAGGCAGTTTAGAAAATGTCTGTACTTTCAAGATCTCTGTAAAATCTCTTATATTTTTGTTATTGTAATGAGTCTAAATTAATATCGGGAGATAGTTAACGTTGCGTCAAAAATTAGTGCAAAAGGTGTCTGGTAACCGTTGCTGTAACAATTATGGCGAAGTATCAAAAGTATTCTTTACCAACATCCATTTATTATTGTCGTATTATGGAAATTCACGCATTCTTTTTTCTTGTCTCTCAACAATGCAATTTATCAATTACCATTATTATTATGTTTACCTGTTCTACTAAAATTTTTGTAGATTAAAATTTCTGTAATGATTCAAGCTTTCATTTTATCATTTATATCTAGTTATCCTATGCTTTGAGGTTATAAATCTAAATCCGACTGAAAGAGTTATATGAACCCCAATTTTATATTTAGTTATCAACAAAATGTATTCTTGAAAAACATTCTAGATAGTTCTCAATTTTTACTTGCCTTATGGTTATTTTTATTGGTTTATTTAATATTCTACTTCTCTAGGCAGTCCTTGTTTGTGTTTCTCATAGCGGAATTGTGTGTTAACAAGGTGGTTAAAACTTTTTTATTTATTTTTTTTTTTGTTTCAATCCCTTGATGACTTTAATTGAGGACGTTGTTTGAGACTAAACAGTATGTTATATACTTTTAACAATTTCATCTTTATCTAATATAGGAAATTTAACAGGCGCTGTGTTGTTCTTAGAATCGAAGCGTGTATTTTCTACTTTGTAATATACTTTCAAGGGTATTCTTGATTTTTAAAATAAGACCTAATTACCATTTTTTTTTTATTAAATCAATTTGGATTATGGTTAGGTGCATGATATTTATGACATTTTTGACAGGTAAATTAATACTTAGATTGGCTTTAGTTTTATTGCTTTTTATTCATTATACTACATGCTCTCTGTAACCAGTGTGCACGCATACTGACTTAAATGCAAGGTGTTGCAACAGGAATTTAATAAATTAAATTTATTTCAAATAATTATTATCTGATTTTCAATAAAAGATTATACACCAAGTTGTTCGTTTCTTTCAGATACGTTCTAATTGTTATCATTTTAACAGGAAAAGGACGAATTGCTGCCATATCAATTAAATTGAATTTCGTTAGAAGTCGACTTTTACTTAGTACCAGTGCCAGCGTTACCTCTGTCTTAGTGTGTTATTTTTTATGTCTTTCATTTGAAACATAGGGTTAGTTATTACTGTTTCATTACCATAAAGTATTATATGATTATTTCTAGATGTTTTATAACTTTAGTTGCTCATAGTGATTTTACCGAAAAAATTGTGAGAAGTTAAAATATATAAGCGACTCGCCATCTTTAGTGAGTTATGAATTGATATGGATAGTAGAAGTATTTTATGATGGCATTATGCTAGTTTTCTTTATAATTTTTGACACATCCTAGTTCAACTGAACAAACCTATAATTGTTTTTATGGAATAGCACATGTGACATAATCAAACTCTTTTTAATATTATGTGGAATGGAAATTCCATAATATTTGTTTTATGAATTTTAAATTGTTTCTATTTGGTAAAAATTGTAAAAATAAATTCTTGATTTTGGTTATTCCAACATAGACATTAGCACTATATATATATATATATATATATATATATATATATATATATATATATATATATATATATATATATATATATATATATATATATATATATATATATATATATATATATATATATATATATATATATATATATATATATATATATATATATATATATATATATATATATATATATATATATATATATATATATATATATATATATATATATATATATATATATATATATATATATATATATATATATATATATATATATATATATATATATATATATATATATATATATATATATATATATATATATATATATATATATATATATATATATATATATATATATATATATATATATATATATATATATATATATATATATATATATATATATATATATATATATATATATATATATATATATATATATATATATATATATATATATATATATATATATATATATATATATATATATATATATATATATATATATATATATATATATATATATATATATATATATATATATATATATATATATATATATATATATATATATATATACGAGGCTGGTTTGAAAAGTCCGTGCAAAAATAAAAACTACTTATGTGTTTGTGGTAAACCTTTTTTATTTTTCGACATAGTCTCCTTTTAGGCTTATATACTTCGTCCAACGATGTTCTAGTTTGTTGATCCCTTCCGAATAATAGGATTTGTCCAAGTCAGCAAAATATCCATTAGTGTCTGCTATCGCCTCCTCGTTTGAATAAAATCTTTGTCCCGCCAGCCATTTCTTCAAATTGGGGAACAAATAGTAGTCCGAGGGAGCCAAGTCTGGAGAATAGGGGGATGTGAAACGAGTTGGAATCCTATTTCCATTAATTTTGCGACCACAACTGCTGAGGTGTGTGCTGGTGCGTTGTCGTAATGGAAAAGGACTTTCTTGTGGGCCAATCGCGGGCGTTTTTCTTGCAGCTCGGTTTTCAAACGGTCCAATAACGATGAATAATATTCACCTGTAATAGTTTTACCCTTTTCCAGATAGTCGATGAGGATTATCCCTTGCGAATCCCAAAAGACAGTCGCCATAACCTTTCCGGCCGAAGGAACGGTCTTCGCCTTTTTTGGTGCAGATTCCCCCTTGGTAACCCCTTGTTTAGATTGTTGTTTGGTCTCAGGAGTATAGTAATGTATCTATGATTCATCCACAGTGACGAAACGACGCTTAAAGTCCTCCGGATTCTTCTGGAACAGCTGCAAACCATCCTTGCAACACTTCACACGATTCCGTTTTTAGTCAAGCGTGAGCAATCGCGGCACCCATCTTGCGGATAGCTTTCTCATGTCCAAATGTTTATGCAAAATATTATGTACCCGTTCAGTCGAGATGCCCACAGCACTAGCAATCTCACGCACCTTAACTCTTCTGTCATCCATCACCATACCATGGATTTGATCAATGATTTCTGGAGTCGTAACCTCCACAGGCCGTCCAGAACGTTCAGCGTCACTTGTGCCCATATGGCCAGTCCGAAAATTTTGAAACCACTTACAAACTGTTCTAGTCGAAGGTGCAGAGTCACCATAATGTTTATCAAGCTTCTCTTTAGTCTCCTGAGGCGTTTTGCCTTTCATAAAGTAATGTTTAATCACCCACGAAATTCTTTTTCGTTCATTTCTTGAAAATCACTCGACTTCCTTGATTCACACGAATGCCAAACACAAAGAAATAGACCAATATGGCTGAAACTTGGTGTGCGTTCATTCAAGAGATGCTACTAACTAAACATGACCTCGATGCGCGCCGGTGGTGCCATCTCTCGGATTTTGCACGGACTTTTCAAACCAGCCTCGTATATCTGTATCTGTAGTAAACAAGTTTATGACTGAAATATGTGGTTTACAATTTATATTATATTGTTATCTGTTATAAAAACTTGACTATTACACATTAGTTTGAGAAATATGACACTATAGTAAAATTCCTGTGATAATGGAAAACAAAAATAGATGTGAAATATATTTTTGTCATTCTAAATGTTGTTGTTATTCCTGTAACCTTGTTATTAATAATTCCTACATGCAGTTACTTTTAATTCGTTTAAGAATAATAAGAATCGATACTAAGCTCTTAAAGCTACTTTAAACACAATAAAAGTGTTTGTATCCAAAACACCTTGTTTAAATAAATTTTTTTAAATAATTTTAGTTGGTATATATCTCTTTAGTTTGTCACATTTAGGGACCGTTCCTGCATAGAAACGAAAATAATTTGTATAAAACAGCAAGACAAACAGAGAGCCGCATTCCCAGTAAAGTGAAGAAATAAATTGACTAATATTAATTGTTTAATATACATTTGTCTGTTACTGTTTAATTTAAATAAGGTCTCTTTGAGAAAACGGACATCTTTTTTGAATAGTTTATAATGAATATATTTTTTCTTTTATTTTCCTCGCTAAGGGAAGTGTATTCATCAGAAAATCATCTGCGTTTTTTTTTACATTTTAGGGTCTCTAAAAGACGAAAAACAGTGTTTTATAATTTCCATCTGCCTTTCTGCCCATTGACACAATAACTCACGAACAAAACAGGATATCGATTTTAATATAATAATATACGTATACTTAAATCATCCGGACTTGTCAGAGGTTCTTCTACTTGACATAGTAAAGCTAAAGGAACTAGGAACTACCGTAAGAACGGACAACAAAATAAGATAGCCAAACAACGAATCATGTCAATATAACGATACAACCCTTTACTACTTAGAAGCTACTAAAACCAACGTATACCATAGAAACGAAGGGAACTTCTAATACAAAATTCGCTAAAAAAAATTCGTGAACAAATTAAGCGTGCTCAGATCGAATTATATCAATACCAAAAGTATAACGCAGATATACAGTCCCACTGTTGATACCCCGGATGAAAAATCCACAAGGTTTTATAATTAATTGATGAATTAAAAACAATCAAGAAATACGAAATTAGCTTTATACTGGCGACTTCAACGCCAAGGTTATACATGGATTGGTGGACAGAGAAATAGGAGATTCTGGGCCCGCAACTAGAAATAACATAGGAGAGATGCTTATACCTTAGTTGAAAAAATGATGTTATGATTACTATGTTTCTGCATGTACCTCAATGTCAAATTTTAGACAACCCAAATCGTGGGCGGCAGAAGCACCCCATGGCTGAACAGCAAAAACAAAGGCAGCGCCGATACGGTATAATTTATAGTATGTAGATTTGTCAGGCGCACTCGAAGTTCTTACTCCTTTTAGGGATTTTTATTTCCTGATAAGTAGTTTCCACTTTAGTGAATAGTTTATATAACATAATTCTTTAGTTTATGCCTATACAAGGGGTATCACTACTTAGGAACTTACAAAAAATAGATTTTTTGTTTTGTCTTAAACAATACTTTGAACCCTATAGAATAGTGTACAACTAGTTCTATGGGTGCCAAAAATCTATAAACATTGAGACAATTTTGTAAAGAGTATACCTAAGCTTTAAAACGGCTTTAATGAGAGCGTGGCCGCGAAAGACCTGTTCTGTCTGACCGCAGTTTGCCAGAAGGAGCAAAAAGTTGGAAGATGAACATAATCTGAATTTAGAGGGACATCTTTATGGTGCTGGAATAACTGATTAGAGGTAAAGTGCAAGTTTTTGAAGTTGAAACATAAAAAATCATAACTTAAAGCTTTAAATGTGTTTTTTCTCGAAACCATGTTTTAAAGTTGGCTTGCACCATAACTCTAATCGGATCAATGTACCAAGTCCAATTTTTTAACGAAAAATTGTACCCATTATTTGCATGTTGGCCATCTTTACAAATATTAAAATTTTTTAATGATTGTGTACTTCTCTTGCAAATTTAATGTAGATTAATAGAAAAAATAATTTTTGTTCAAGGTTCATTTAGGGAGCACCTGTGCTGCAAGCCGCGGAGGTCTATATTTTTTTGCATCACCATGTAGCCACAGCGCCGCCGTTATGTTTTTTTTTTTAAATAAAAATTGTATTAATGATATCAAATATTTATCTAACAAATACTTTCATAACAATTTTTTATTCTGATCTACAGGGTTGTCCAAATTGGACACTTTTAAAGGTAAACCCCTTTATCTAAAGGAGATAGACGAAAACTGATGTCGGTGTCTGAGGCTCAATTTTTATGATAAACTCAATGGTGAAAAACCACATATCGATATCTAGTACCGTTTCAGATATATACGGTGTTTTTCAAAAATCTGAATTTTGGAAAAATGTTTGTAATTCTTTTCCTATGGAAAATTTTTGATTTCCGTAAAAACATTCGTAAAGCACTTTTTCAGGTGGATTTCAACAGTGTGTGTTACATTTTTTTACAACTAATATTTTAATAGTTATTAACGCCAAAATATATTTTTTAAATGGGATACCCTGTATGTTTTTCCTTATCAGAATAGAGCTTTAAAGTACCATTCTAAAAATATAGCACACTTTATATTTCGCTTAAATCTACTTCAAAATATAAAGGTTTTCAGTTCAACAACAATATCAATTTTTTACCGATAGCAGTCAAATCGTAAAAAAATTCCCAGAAGTAACTCTAAGAGTCATAACTACAATGAAATTTACTAAATGCTATAGTACTTTAAACTATGTAGAAAGTAAAACAAAACAACAATAAAACAATTTATTCCGAGTAGAGCAAACTAAAAAAAAAAACTTTTTATAAGAGATGTTCGAAATGTCGACCAGTTTCATTTACACATAGGCGGCACCTTTTCTAGACACTGCTTATCGAGTTGATTAGTTCAAGAGGAGTGAGAGCTGCAAAACTTTGTATCACTGCGACTTCTAACTCTTGCCTGGTGTTTGACGGCAATCTAAAAATTAGGTCTTTCAATCTTCCCCAGAGATAGAAGTCCAAGGGTGTAAAATCCGGTGACCCTGCCGGCCAACGGTTCGTACCTTGGTTGGCTATCCAATTATTGTCGAAATTGGCTGATAAAAAAATACTGATAACTGCAGCGTTATGAGAGGGTGCCCCGTCGTGTGGAAAAAATATATTTCTAAGGTCCTTTAACGGCAGTTCATCAACAAGAGGTACTATTTGCTGCCTTAAAATTTCTAAGTATCTCTGAGAGGTGAGTGTTCCTTCGTAAATAAATGGACCTACAACCCTGTCTCTAAAAATTCCTGCCCACACATTAAATCCAAACCTGCCTTGATTTCTTTGCTCCACAACTAAATGAGGATTTTCTTGTGTCCACGTATAAGAATTGTAACGGTTAAAAATACCTGCATTGCTTATATAAGCTTCGTTTGTCCAAATGCAATTTAATGAAAAATTCGGAACATGGTTACAATTCTCCAGAAACCATTGGCAAAAATCCATACGCCGTTGAAAATCTCCGTCTCTAAGGTGATGAACTTTTCTTGTCCTATATGGTCTGAATTTGTGCTTCTTTGAAGTACGACTTACGTTAGTTCTTGGTAGTCCAGTGGATTTTTTTAACTGTCGGGTTGAAGTGTTGGGATTATTTCCGATAGTTCCTAAAGTTTCTTCTAACTCCTTATCCGTGTTTGATGCATAATTTTTGGGTCGTTTCTTTTCAAACTGGCTACTATTAACTAGGTTATGTCTCAATCGAGCGAATACATCCTTGAAGGGTTGACGCCTCTCTGGATACCGTTCGTGGTACAAATTGCTTGCCGCTTCCGAATTTTCTCCAGTTTGTATTAAACACACATATCCCATTTTTCGTAATTTTCCAACTTGATTGCGATTTATTTGACAATTCAATAACTGATTCTGAAGTAAAATTTGACAACTACGGGTAAACAATTGAATTAAACCATATGGCCGCTCCGTCCAAAGCCTACTTCACAAAATGTGCATTTAAAATTCGCGTAAAAACTGAAAACCTTTATATTTTGAAGTACATTTAAGCAAAAATAAAGTGTGCTATATTTTTAGAATGGTAATTTAAAGCTCTATTGGGATAAGGAAAAATATACCAGGTATCTCATTTAAAAAATATATTTTTGCGTTAATAACTATTAAAATATTAGTTTTAAAAAAAGTAACATTGTTGAAATCCACGTGAAAAAATGCTTTGAGAATGTTTTTACAGAAATCAAAAATTTTCAATAGGAAAAGAATTACACATATTTTTCCAAAATGCAGATTTTTAAAAAACACCCTGTATATCTGAAACGGTACTAGATATCGACATGCGGTTTTCACCATTGAGTTTATCATAAAAATTGAACCTCAGATACCGACATCAGTTTTCGTCTATCTCCTTTAGATAAAGGGGTTTACCTTTAAAAGTGTCCAATTTGGACCACCCTGTACAGTTTTTTTAAAAACAATTATCGAAAATCGGAGATTTTTAAGGGTACCCCAAGTAGTGTTACTCCTTATTACTTATGAGGAATTCAAAATCAAAAATACATTTATAACTTACCACACCAAATAATATACAAACGGAAGACGCGAAACCAAAAAAATGAGCACATAAAACGCAATCAAAGCTTCTTCTTACGACGCCGTCTCCTCGCGAAGGTTGGTGATCCATAAAGCTAAACGAACTCTAGAAACTGCTGCTCGAAACATATCACTCGAAGTACATCCAAGACACCTTTCATGTCCTAAAGCCAAGAATTTTGTCGTCTTCCGATCGATCGTTTGCTCTTTATTTTGCCTTCAATAATTGGACGTAGCAATTCTTAGTTTGGGCCCCTTATTGTATGTCCGATTTATTGAGTTTGTTTATTTTTATAGTTGTTAGTAATTCCTTCATTTCATTCATTCTTTTCAGTACGTCTGTGTTTTTTATTTTCTGTTTACTTCAACACGAAAAATAATTTAAACTGGATACGTTTCAAAATTTTTTGTTTATTTTATATTAGATTTTTTTGACTATGATGACGGCATTACGATGAATTATTTAAGCTGACAGACAAGAAAATTTACACGAGAGCTTAAGCTGTAAACTGCCTGAGCGACTAAGTCTACCAACGCTGAAGCAAGTGCTGCCAGCAAAACGACTGTTGTGTGCGACTAGAGTGTCCAGAAGAGTCTTTTGTTAACCGTAAAACTGACGTACTTAAAGGTTCTTGTGGGACCATTGTGGATTTCCATTTTCTGTAAATGTTTCCTCGAGTGACAGCGGCCGGTGATCAGTCCCTCCATTAGTTTGGTCTGGGCCCTACTTAAATAAAAGAAGTCAGTTGTAAGTTTATTTAAGGGGCCGCCAATTACGTCTCTCACATGTCTTTGGCTATACGTTGCGAACCAACCACCTAGCTGATATGACCATCTGTCAACTGTCGTTTTTACCACCTGTTTTGGTGTACCAAATGCTGGTTCTGGAACCCTCTATAGTTCTGTAGCTCCTAATTTGCTGTTGGTCCGCGGTTTATTACCTTTTATCCCTGAATGTTCTAGAACCCACAGTAGTTCAACCCTATTGGTCCTGGAGGATAGTTCTGACAGGTCACGTTTACATTCTATCATAATCTTGGAGTTGGTTTGATAGGCATCTAAAGCCTTTAGAGCAGCTTAACTATCTGAGAGAATATATATTTCTTGGTTGCGGTAGTCTCGTCTAATATATACGTTATATATATATATATATATATATATATATATATATATATATATATATATATATATATATATATATATATATATATATATATATATATATATATATATATATATATATATATATATATATATATATATATATATATATATATATATATATATATATATATATATATATATATATATATATATATATATATATATATATATATATATATATATATATATATATATATATATATATATATATATAAATGTATATATGTATATACAGTCAGTCCCAAAAGTTTCCATACACCACCTGCTTTTTATACTATTTTTCTGCTCGCTAAATTGAAAACAAATGAATAATTTTCTGCCATACTTTATAATCTGTCACTTGTTGCTAGTAATTTTGCTTTGATCATATCGTAACTGATCATAGCTGATTTGTGGAAAGACGGAAAATCGTAAAGAAATATAGGAATAATTGTTAAAAAGTTGCATGCTACTATTCAGTACATTGTAAACCAGTATAATAATTATAGATCCCAAGAAAAGTACGGGAATTATTTTCGAAAAATGATTGTTCACAAACAGTGATAAATTGTTTACACAGGGCAGGCTTTAAGGGATGTGCAGCCAGGAAGAACCCGTTAATTTCGGAAGCTAATCGCAAAAATCAGTTCGCTTTTGCTAGGGAATACGTTACTTCACCTCCTGCATTTTGGGAATCCGTAATCTTTAGTGATGAAACTAAAATTAGCCTTTTTGGGTCTGATGGCAGAACTAAAGTCTGGAGAAAGAAGAATACCGCATTCGATATTAAAAACATTTGTTCGACGGTGAGACAAGGGGGTGACAGTGTTCTGCTTTGGTGATGCATGTCCGCTAGAGGGGTTGGAAATTACATTTTATTAATGATACCATGGATCAGCATGTTTATCTGAACATTTTGAGAGACAATTTAAGAGAAAGTGTCCGAAAATTAGCACTTGGAAAAAGATACATTTTCCAACAAGTAGAATGGTATAGTGCATGTCAAATAGTATACTGACGTATTCGACATTTGGACGTAAAAACGACGCTGGGCGCCGCGACGCCAAACAACTTTTTTTGTCAACAATATACCTTTTATAAAACTATGTTGGAAAGCCTTAATTTTTTAAAGCATTTTTTCTTTACATTGTTTTTTTTTTTTTTAAATTTGTTTTGCAAAAAAATTATGCAGCAAAAACCCTCTAAAATATTATTTTTTGGTCAGCGCGGTTACCACAGATCGTATGCCACGTTTGGCGGTTTTCAAACAATTTATCTAGTAGGCGGCTGTCATACTTTAATCTGACAGTAATTATAACAATATTAGTTCTTTTGTTGAGGTTTCTCCTTTAATAAAATATCTTTGAACAATAAAAAACAAGCATACATTATTTTTATTAAAACCACAAAAAAACTATACAACTTTTAACATTACATAACTTATTACATATTTATAAAATTAAATGTTTGAAACTTTAAAAATAAAAAAAAAACATCAAAAGAAATTTTCCATATGTTTTCTTTCTTGTATCATGCATTTTTCTATTCTTTTCATTAACGCTTGATGAGTGGTTTTATAAATAATTTCTCCATATTTACTAGTGCATGCATCTGATATTTTTTCCTTTTAGTGCTCAATATCATTTAACGCACTTTTCTATACAATATCTTTAAGATTCTCCCACAAGAAAAAATCTTACGGCGTGAGGTCTGGTGACTAGGTGCCCTTTGAATAACTAGGCTGCGAATCCCTATCCATCTTCGTTGAAACCGTTCATTCAAATACTCTTTAACAGCAGCAGTGGTATGAGGTGGTGCTCCGTCACGCTGATCTATGTCTTCTTAAAATAAGGAGAATATTTTCTAATAAAACTGGTAGAGTATTAATCAAAAAATTAAGGTATCTATTTCCAGTTAGTGTTCCCTCAAAAAAGTATGGTCGAACCAAATGTTTTCCAATTATCCCACACCGTACAATAACGCCATGATGACTTTGATTCTGAATTTGATAAGCGTTGTATGGATTCTCATCAGCCCGGGAATGATAATTTTTTCTGTTAGGTTCGCCGTTGCTACAAAATGACTTTCATCTGTCCATAATATATGATTCAGAAAATAACGTTCATCGTTATATTTAATCATCTTTTCTGCTACAAAGTTCAGTCGTCATTCTAAATCATATTGTATTAATAATTAAAGATTATGCATTTTATAGTCATGGTGGTTGTTAGCTTTAACTAACAAGATTTCTGAATAGCCCCATAAGATATACTCAATTGCCAGCTTGCTTGTCTGATTGAATTATATGGATAGTTTTGAAAATATTACATAATTTTGTCTACTTTTTCATCTGTTAAAACAGTTTTTCGTTTAGAAATATCTTTCCGTCCAGAAAATACATCCATATTGCTCCTCAAATTTCGTTCCAATCGACAAAATATAGTGTGATCCGGGATATACCTGTCGGCGTAATATTCTGGAGAACGGCTTCCTGAGAATTTCGTCTTGTTTCTCCATAAATAAGAATCATATCTACTTTTTCAGCGTGGGAAACCACTTCAACCAGAAGCTTTTAACATACTGTTTACTTAGTTTAACTCTATTGAATTGAATAGGTATGCAAGCAAGAGCTGTCACATTAAAGTATGACAGCCGCCTACTAGATAAATAGTTTGAAAACCGCCAAACGTGACATACATTCCATGGCAACCGCGAGGACCAAAAAATAATATTTTAGAGGGTTTTTGCTGCATAACTTTCTTGCAAAATAAATTAGAAAAAACAGTTTAAAGAAAAAAATGTTGAAAAAAATTAGGACTTTCCAGTGCCCAGCGTCGTGTTCACTACCAAATGTCAAATACGTCAGTATAATCCCTGACATGCACTATACCATTCTACTTAAAAAAAAATATCCAACAATTTTCCATAAATCGGGGCCGGGCGTCTAAAAATGTTGTACAGTTGGAATATAGTGGACGTCAAACCTAAAATGATACAGTTGGGGGATATATTATAATATAATAAATTATGCATGTTATTTTACAATGTGTTCTTCATGAGCGACTTTCTACGAGAGACACGGACGGCACTATGTTACTAATTCAACAAAATCAAAACAATAAATTTGTATGTATAACAAGATTTTAAATTATCAAGCTTTCTGATTGTAGGCTCATCCACTTTCTATTACACAATTCAACAACATTTGGCATACACAGATTTTTGACGACAATGTATTCCCATACTATAATAATTTTTGTCAACAAATTCGAAATTATTTATTTTTACAAATTATGTGACAATTGTCTAAAACATATGTTCCGTATGGAACACTTATAAGATCACTTCGGTGTCTCTCTGTCTGTCTGTCTGTCACACCCGATTTTCTCCGAAACTATTTGACATACAAAGGTGAAATTTGGTAGTAATATAGGAATTGATGGCCTCATCAGAGCCATGTTGTTTTGAGAGTTAAATTTTGACTTAAGGGGTTAGTTTTGGGGGGTGAAGTCGGAAGTGAAAAAAAAATTTTTTTACTAGGTCATCGAGGGTGGTGTCAAATGAAAGCTTGTGAAAACACGAGTAAAAAATATATATATATATATATATATATATATTATAAATGTTATACTTGCGCGCACTTTTCTTTGTATTATTTTTAAAAATTCGCGAAAAATCGCTGTCCCGCTCCTTATCTCGAAAAGTACTTATCAAAAAATTTCGAAAAAATTCTGGAATGTTCTCCACGGGGAGTAGATTGAACGAAAATTATTACGAGTGCATTACCTTTAATAATTTATCTGGTATATAAAAAAAACAAAAATTTTAAGGTTATCAGATTTCAGTAAAGATTGGAAACGAACTTTATTGAAAACTCATTTGGGGTGTATTTTGTGAAGTCACTGATCATTTTATACCTCTGTAACAAAATTTTTTATTTTAAAAGCAATCAACGTACGGAACACTAATTGCGCAAGTTCAACTTGCACTTGACCGGTTATTTATTTGTGCATCTTAAAACTATTAGATTTGTTCAAAAACGATGTGGTTAAAACTTACCACCAAAAATTTAGATAAATAGAGAGTTTTTTCTAATAAAAATTGTGACATTCTATTTAAATTGAAAGTAGGGAGCATTTTTCGAATTCTATCTCAAGGTAATACGTGAATTTGCTTTAGGATAACAAACGTTATCGTTTTCTTATGAAAACCAATTGTCTTCGGCTTATTAAAATGGTTTGAATAGATTTAATAAACAAGAAACGGTAATCTAAGAGTCAATGGATTTCTCAAATATTAATAATTATTTTTTTGTTGACCTAATAAAAAGTTGCTGGAAGAGGGAAACCAAGATGGCCCGGTGCGGCTCTATACTGTTTAGGCAGTAAACCCGCTGCAAAAATTCGGGATGGAATATACCAGACTTAACCCGAGCCCCGCAAAAACTTTTTGAGTATTTACCCGCCACAGAGCTGATTTTTAACTAACTTTACAGTCATTATCGTTCCCTAAAAAATTTTGTGCTGCCAGCTGTATAGAAAATAAAACAGAGGTTTGAAGATTCTCCTATATTAGAAAGTGTTAAATAAGGTTGATAGAGTGAAAACAGAACCGGCAGAAACGTTGCATAAGCCAAAGGCAACAATTGCTGTCACGGATTGTGAGAGCACTGTAAAAAAATCCTAATAGACAAGCCTCTAGCGGCGAATGTCACATTTGTTGAGTCGATAGTGGTACCCACTAAACTTTTCCTAACGAAGCTTCAACATAAGGACCTACCAGTACTCTTTTTTTATGCTTTTCTCCACGTATGGTGAATGTACCATGGAAATATTTGCCTGGGAGAACGCAATCAAATCAGATTACATTTTAAAGGTAAAAAAATAACCAATGGAACTGTCTATTATTCTACTTCAAAAACAATTGGAGGTAGCAAAACCAACATCTTGGACTAAGACATACAGAGTCGCCAGAAATGCCCCCAGTTCATGAAGTACTTTGATAGAAAGTAGCTAAAAGGAAAAAGGCAAAGAGGGGGGAGCGGGATGAACAAAACAGAAAACGCAAGGCCGCAGTAAGTTGTCGAAGTTGAGAACCAAAAAATTTAAACATCAGTTTGAAATTAGCTTCCATCAGGAAAAAACTGACTCTGTAACCGATGAACAGGTGATAACCCTTCGGAAGAAGAGGTAATTTTTTTTTAATACCGAGATTACCTCTTTTATACTAGCTAACCTTGCTTTTTTAGTACTGTTTATAACTAAAATTTCTTTTAACTCGTACGCTGAAAAGTTTTTGGTCTGACACATAGATATCGCCCTTTTCAAAAATCCATATGATTTTTAGGAAGTACCAGCCTTCAGACGATACGTGGCAAAATTTTATGACATTTCGACCATTAGTTTACAAGTTACACTGGTTTTAGTGACGCTACTTTTGATATTTCAAGACAGTGGAAAAAATCGAATTTCGTGTGTTGATTAAACACTGTTTTTTGGTGGGAAAAAATACCGTTCAAGCAAAGCAATGGCTTGATAAGTGTTACGGGGACTCTGCCCCTGGAAAATCACTCATTATTTACGGGTATCCTGAATTTAAATGCGGTCGTACAGACGCAAATGATGCGGAACGCTCTGGACGCCCAAATGAGGTGGTTACACCGGAGAACATCAAAAAAATCCACAAATTGTTTTGGATGACTGTAAAGTGAATTTGTGAGAAATAGCTGACAGCCAAAATATATCGAAATAACGTGTTGGTCATGGACATTTGGGCATGAGAAAGCTCTGTTCGAAATGGGTATCGCGTTTGCTCACAGTAGATCAAAAACAACCTGTTGATGATTCTGAGTGCTGTTTGGACCTGTTTAAAACGCAATAAAAAGGATTTTTTCATGGGGTATATGCCAATGGATGAGACGTAGATTCACCACTGCACACTGGAATCAAATCGGCCGTCAGCTGAATGAATAGCAGCCGGTGAAAGTCGCCCGAAGCGACCAAAGACACAGCAGTCGGCAGGGAAGGTTTTGACCTCTGTATTTTGGGATGCGCATGGAATAATTTTCATCGACTATGCTGAGAAGGGAAAAACCATCAATAGCGAATATTATATGAAGTTGTTGGTGCGTTTGAAGGCAGAAATTGCAAAGAAACGGCCCCAAATAAACAAGAAGAAAGTGTTCTTTCATCAAGACAATGCACAAATCAATGGTTACGATAGTAAAATTGCATGAACTGAAGTTTGAATTGCTTCCTTATCCACTGTATTCTCCAGATTTCGCCCCCAGCGGTTATTATCTATTCACAGACCTCAAAAATATGCTCGCGGGAAAGAGATTTGGCTCTAATGAAGAAGTTATCGCCGAAACGGAGGCCTATTTTGAAGGCAACGACAAATCCTTCTACAAAAAAGGTATAGAAATGTGAGAAAAGCATTGGACTGACTGTATCGCTCTTGAAGGAGACTATGATGATGAATAAATCGAATTTTTTTTTAAAAAAAATGTGTTTTAAGTAGCTAGACCAAAAACTTTTCAGCCTACGTTTTAGTTTAGTTTCAAATTATTAGGCAAGGCTACTTTCAATTTAATATAATTTTTTTAAATGTTGATTTAAGTAGAAAATAAAATGCTTTTGGGTATTTTTTCCAGTAGCTGAAGCTGGTCGACATTATTAGCTTCATACCTAACTCCGTTTTTTACTTTCGCAGTGAGTCTGTGTAGATGATTTTAAAGATTTATTTTGAATTTTGGCTCTCTGATTTAGCATAGGAAAGTCAAATTAAATTCAATTTTTATTGTACTCGTAGAACTGTGGGATTCCAAGGAAGTACTAGTTACATTACTTTACTGTTTCTTTTTACTAGGATATTAAATATATTATTTTTATAAGAAGATAACATACGGAGTATCCGCCAAATAGAAAATTTAAATTCTGATCTAGCCTGAATCACTGAGTACAATTTGTTAGGTAACCTTTTAAAAAAATGTAGCATTATTAATACTTGCTGATGAATTAAACCAAAAAATCGAATATGACGAACATGAGGCATTTATAACTGTTTTAAATATACTCATATGTACATGTACATATGTAATATTTCACAAATAAATTTACTAAAAAAGCATTTTCCTATAGACCGCGCTAATACTTCACATCCGTATGAGGTTCAGCTTACTTACTTCGCGTACAACGCTTTTTAAGCAGTCTTTTATATGGAGAACATCATCCCTTTGGAATAATTTGTCCAGGGCTGTGTTTCCTTCCGAGTACAATTTACAGCGATTTAAAAACAACGTAAATCGCTTTTTCTGCACACATGCTGCTCCTGGAGCACTTTAGGGACTTCCCTGTAGCACGTGTGCTAGACTCATAAAAAAAAAGACATAGCACACGTGCTGCAGGTAAATCCCCAAAGCGCTACAGGAGCGGCGTGTATGCAAAAAAAAAAAACGATTTACGTTATTCTTGAAACGCTGTAAATTGTGATCGGTGGGAAACACAGTCCTGGGTAAATCATCCAAAGGAATGAGGTTCTTCATATTATACTGATTGACGAGGACTGACAAGTTATCTTCACACGAATGTAAAGTGTTTTTCTAACACCTTCCGCCTTGAACGGAATTAAGCAAGGGAAATACTTGTAGAATAGACTTAAGTCCATCCGTTCTTGCCGTTCTTCGATGATCCAAGGCATCAAGGTTACTGATCAGTTTTGGGTCTCCAATTAAGCGAACAGCTCTCTTCTGAATAGAATTCAAAAAATGCAGTGTATATGTTTGGGAGCAGAATCTCATAGTTGGTCGAGTTTGAGCTTTGTACAGAATTAACAGTTGTTGTGGAGTATAAAACTTTCTAGTTCCAGATAATATTCCCAGTTTTTGAGAAGTTCTCTTTGCTATGCTTGCACGTTCATGCCAAGACATATTTGCTCCCAAATTAACGCCCAGCAGATTAAGTGACGATGGTAGAAGAATGGACTGTCCAGACATAACTATATTGGGTTTACTTTTTTAGAAAAAAACTGTCGAATGGATTTTTGTACTGTTAAATTCTACTTGGTTCTTGTTACCCCAAGGTAGAATTTCTTTCAGGTCTTTGTTTGTATATTGGATTTCTGGTCCTTTCCATCAGGTCGTTGATGTAAATGAAAAAGAGACTAGGAGACAATATGGAGTCTTGAGGCCCACCGGAGTTGATAGTGAAGGTGTTAGAAAGAAATCCGGCGACCATACGTCAGAATTTTTCAGACGTATCATAAGAGCGTAGCTTAGCTAACACACAATCCGTTGTGCCAAATACGGTCGAGTGCTTGGAATATATCAAGTGCACCCACTAGAGATTCTTCAGAATGTTCGATTGCGTTGTTCCAATCATGCGTTACGTAAGTTAAAAAATCTCCTGTTGATCTTTGCTTACGAAAGCCATATTTATGGTCGCTAATAATGTTCAATATTTCAAGATATTTTAGCACATGCTGATTGATCGCCTTTTCAATGACTGTCGATATTATTGAAAGCAGTGCGACTGGTCGGTAGTTGTTTGGCAAGATCTCCTGGCCTTCTTTGGGTATTGGTTGAACTGTAGAGCACTTCCAGGAGGAAGGAAATATTCCCTTTCTTTGGAATAGGTTGAAAAGTTTACAGAAAACTGGTGTTAGTTCTTTCGGGCAGTTTTTGAGTACCAAATACGTTTTATGATACACTGCCTGAAGACAATTTCGGACATCTTTGACTGCACTATGGGAATAAATAATTCGTAGTGTTTTCCCTTGGGGATCGATAGTAAAATGTAAAGCAACAAGTTCTGCTAATAAGTTGGCTTTCTTAATTGGTGCATAAAATCACTAATTATTAAACATGGGTGCATTCCTTATTTGATTAAAAAGAACTAGACAGATAATTAAATACTAAATTAGGTTAGTTAGAAATTGGTCAAATTTAAGCAAACGCTTATATTTTGTTCAAATGAATAAAATAAAAGGGAAAGGGGTTAACGAATGCTGCGCCTATCCAGCACACTAATATTTAGCATACCGGAAAACTGCCATTGTTTTGGTTAAATAAAAATACAGTTGACTTTTTTCTTATTTGCACTTTATCAATAATAGTGGCTCATTTGTACCCTAAAATACAATTTAAGAGCTCTTTAAAAATAAACTTTACCAATTATAGTTTCTACGTCCCAAAATTGTAATAGTTTTCTTTTAAAATTCATTTCGACATCGATAAATAATGTAGTGAACTCTCACGACTATAAGCGTTATTCAGTAGTTTCCTTAATTTGATGCTCTCATCACTTTTTAGTTTCGATACAAGTAGATATTGTACTAAACTCACTGAGATCGATAAGCCGTACCGTTATTGACCTCAGTCGTTCTTCAATACATTATTTTCAGTAGCGTGTGAATGGTCGGTTTGAACTAAACAAAAATTCTTAAAAATAATTCATTTATTTTTAAATTAATGTAATTTGACAACTCACAAGTAATAGTTACTTAAAAATATTTTTTTGAAAAAACGCTTAAAATATAAGCCTGAATTAATATACTTTTTTTTTTTTTAATTTTTATTTCCTCTACATCACAGACTCGTCATAATTTTCACTGGAATGCATTTCGACATCGGTAAATTCCGTTATGAACTCACTGAGTTCAACGAGTGAAGAACCAGAAATGTCATCCAGTGATTGGCCACGGCCAACCATTTTTGGTAAGCTGTAGCCGAATGACTCGTTTCAGGTGGCTGTGACCATCCATTTTCGTCCGTTGATGTTGTTTCGGGCAGGACTGTGTCGGGAGAGTTTTAGAGATGTAAACTGTTCCCCTGATGAGTTGCTTACAGTTTGCCCTGTAAAAAAATATACTTGTACAGCACTACAGATTAATAATTATTACTAATTAATCAAGGTGTATGCAAATATAATATGGACAGAGTACAGCAACCATAGTAACCGGATGGATGCCGGTTACATTTCGTCCAGGGCTTGGGTATTGTGTCTGTTGTATAAGTATTTAGGTATTAGTTAATGTAAGAACACAATAACACCCGTATTTGCACTATGGCTTTACTCTTAAAAAGTATCGTGAAATACAAATGTATGTTTCGGCACCTGGACAACGTTGTCACATCTCATGACATCCACGCCAATATATCAGTACAGATATATTGTGAAATCACTATCGAGGCGAGGAAGTAAATGACAAAAAAATCATTAGAGCGTTAATTTCAAATTTAATAAACGAGGTTACTACTATTTCAATTACAAAACAAATTCAGATAAAAGTAAATGTTTTAAAAACATTAAATCGACTTCTAAAACAGTAATAAAAGGTACAAATAATATATTTTTTATTCTCAAAACGTCGGTACCTTCCTGCTTATAAAATTGTCATAAGCAAAATAAATTTTCGCTTTTTTGATTGTATTAGCCGATATTTGTTGGAAATCCATTATAATAAAAATATAGAAACACTTTAGTTTCAATTTCCAATTTATTTATTTTAACAACTTACAATTGTTTCAAACACACAGTGTCTTCTTTAGAAGTGTATTAAGAGTATAGCCTGTCCAAAATATAAGATCCTGATTTTTGCCGTTTTAAGTGGGCAATATAAAAAATTCTGACCTTTTGTTTATGATAGGTTGCAGAGATGGACTTAAGAATTTTATTCATTAATGCAAATAAATAAAATTAAAAGTGTTTTTGGAGATGTTTATTTATAGATGCATGTAAAAACAAATGGATAAGAAGTACAAATATACAGTTGAATGAATGGGGTTTACAAGAGGGGATATATTGTATAAATAAAATATATTTTAACTTAAGCCTAATTCGGTTTCACTATCACTGTCATCAGCTGAAGTAATTATCAGTGGTTTTATATTATTTATATAAGTATATGAATCTTCAACTTTAACAACGTGCTGAATGGAATTCTTCCAGCTTTCACAAGGTATATCATTTATAACTTTGTTTACTAATTCAACCACTGACAGCTTAAAGTAGGAGAAACATTTTGTGCCCTTATTTTTGATTTAGCTTGATGCCAAATATGTTCAATTGGATTAAACACACAATAATACGGAGGAAGCCGCAAAACAGTGTGTCCCATTTTCTCAGCCATACTGTCACAAACATATTCCTTTTTCAATTTATAGTCTTTCAAAACTTCCAGAAGATCACTTTTTTTATAACTAAGGTCAAAATAAATGTCATTTTCTAACATATATTCCTGTATTTCCGATTTGGTGTTGGCTGCATTAAGAACCTTATTTAGTAGGCGACTATGGTAACTTGCATTGTCCATAACTATAACACTCTGTTTGGGAACATTTGGCAAAAGGGAATTTTGAAACCAATTTTCAAAAAGTTCTGCGTGTCTTCGTGATAGTCCAAACTAGAATATTTTATGTTTTTTGCAGATAATAGTAAACCATTTGAAACCCAGCCCTTTTCAGATTCAGCATGCAAAATGGCTATTCGTTTACCTTTATTTGAAGGTGCGTTAGTCTGATATTTTGTACTGCTGTCAACCCACCCACAGTGTCATGGGTATCGAACCATGTTTCGACAAGGTAAATTATTGGCCAATTCTCTGATCGATACTTTTTAATTTCTTGTAAATAAGTATGTCGTAAGATTGGTAATCTTTGTGACTTCATCACTACTTGCCTTTAGTTGATTTTTCGGAACGTGAATTCCATTCTTAAGAGAATTCTGTGAAGGACAATATGTATTGGTCCCGTCCTGCACCAGTCTTAATTTTATTTTGTTTAGTGTCTGCACCAACTGCTCTTCATACATAGAATATATTTGTCTCCTGATGACATCTTTTTCACAATCGTCTACATGATGCATTTGAAAATCTTTCCGTTTTTTCCTGTTCCTGAGTGATGGTTTTCCTACAATACCCTTAATCGTAGAAATTGGGGTTTTTGTTAGTTCACTAGTTTCTTGCAAAGTACCTTGTTTATTCAAATTTCTTTTTACCAAACTGTCGTAAACATTTTTCACTATTTGTTTAGCATCAAGTCATAAATGTTTTCTCTTGCGATAGCCACTATTGCAATTTTCCCACGCCACATAATTAAAATAGAACCGTTACGTTGTAAGTTGTAAGTAAAACTAAAAATAAAAATAATAAAAAAGTATCTTTCGAATCTTAATGGGGACCTGTGGTCATTAGGCCTATATTATCAAATACTTAAAGGGCTTCAAACCGGGTTGCCAGGTAGTAAATATATAGGTAAAAATAGATCCAATATGATTGCAGGTGCAAGTGAGGGCGGTATACAAAGCAGGTAACATAAAAATACGTTTATCCTAATAGCTCGCAACTATTCACAAAACCCTAATAGGGTCGTTTATTGCCCCATTGAAAAAGCAAAAAGGCAGGATCTTATATCTTGGAATTTACTTTAACTAAACTATTTTAAACGGTAATGTTATTAATATGTCCCTTATATAATTTCTACCTGTTTTGGGTTGGTGATTTTATTAAATTATGTACAGTTATGTTATTTTTATAAAGTATAAATCTATGATAGAATTTCTGAGAACTAATATAAATTGAGCTGGTTGGAATTTTTACGTTTATTAGTTTCCAGACTTTCTAGGAGATTTAATTTTTTAGATTTATTTTCAATATGTAGAATTTTAAATTCAGCATTGAAATTATGTGATTCATTAATTACATGTATTGCATAATGTGAGTTGCTATTGTTTTTTAAATAATTTGTGCTCCTTAATACGGGTTTCAAATGCTCTACCAGTTTGTCCAACACAGTTTTTGGTACAAGATCCACTATTCACTAAATAGACGCCTGATTTTTTAAATTTTAATAGATTTAGATTTGTTACTGAGAATTATATTCCCTGGAGTGTTATTAATTTTAAATGCCATTTTTTTTTGTTAATTATTTGGAGATTTTCTAGTGATTTTTCCTGTGTAGGTGTATTGTGCTTTACTTTTTTGTCAACTATCGTAGAGTATATAAGTGAGACTGCTAGTTTAAACGATTTTTTTATGTAGAATGTTGTCAATAATGTTAGAGTGGCATCTATTATTGACTGCTATTTAATTAATGATGTTTAGTTCTTTGTTAAAATTAATCTTTTTTTTTTTTTTATGGATCTAGCACACGTGCTACAGGGAAGTCCCTAAAGCGCTACAGGAGCGACACGTGTGCGGAGAAGGCGATTCACGTTGTTCTTGAATCGCTGATGAACTATTGTCAATAACTGTGTCCGTATGTGACGGCTTATGAAAAGTACAAAAATCATGCCGATTATTTATTTTTGATATAGACAGATCTAAGAAATTGTTCGAATTATTGGTTTCCAGTTCTAAGGTAAATTTAATATTGGGATGTAAATTATTTAAGAAATTAAGCAAGATCTATCTGTGTCAGTAAAACAAGTAATGATGTCATCGACATATCTGTACCAATAAATCAAATTTTTACTAATTCCATTTTGATGTATTTTTGTTCTAAATGGTCCATAAATATTTCAGCCAGTAAAGGACTTAAAGGGTTACCCATAATTACTCCTTCTTTAGAAGTACAAATTTTTTTGTTGAATTCAAAGTAGTTTTAATCAAGACAGATAGTGAGAAATTCTAAAATATCTCGTTTAACTATTTCATTTATTTTATTTCTGATTAAAAGCTTATCTACTAAATCTATGATTATATGGAGGAATGCTTGGGAATAAGTTTTTTACGTCAAAAAAAAATAAGTCTAGAGTTTTCCAGTAAGTTGATATTTTAAATTTTATCTACTAATTGATAGGTGTTTGTAACACTATATTTTGGATTAAACTTACAATATTGTCGTATAATATGAATAAGTTTAAGTGATAATCTAACTGATGGTGTAGTAAAAAAAGAAACAACAGGTCTAATCGGGAAATCATTTTTATGTAATTTAATTAGAGAGTATAACTTTGGAGCTTGAGGATTCATTATGGTTAGATTACGATTTTCAAAATCATTGAAAATCGTAAGCTCTTTTAAGGTAGATTTTTAATAGATTTTGTTAGATATTTGTTGGATATTTAGACTTTGAAATTTGTTTGTATTCAAAAAACAAAGAGTTTTGAATATGTACTGTTCTCTAGAAATCGCTACTATAGATTTACCTTTATCAGCTCTGGTGAAAATTATGTTGTTTTCTTCAGCCGTGGTTTTGATTGATGCCGCTGGCTTATCTTCTATAGCATATCTTGGTTTTGGTAGGTTAAAAGGTTCTTTTTTATTTCTTCCTTATTATTATTATTATTTTTTTTTTTAAATTTTTTATTAAATTATTAAATTTTCGCTAATGTCATTCTAAACGAAAAACACAATAAATGTAAACAATTACTCTTTAATACAAAAAATGTAATGTGTAAGGACACAAAATTAAGAAAATTTTGTAGTCTTGTACGAGTAATTTTGGATCATCTTAATCGTTTGCAAGTGTAATATCTATATATATATATATATATATATATATATATATATATATATATATATATATATATATATATATATATATATAATATATATATATATATATATATATATATATATATATATATATATATATATATATATATATATATATATTTATATGTATATATATATATATATATATATATATATATATATATATATATATATATATATATATATATATATATATATATATGTGTATATATATATATATATATATATATATATATATATATATATATATATATATATTTTTTTTTTTTTTTTATGGGTCTAGCACACGTGTTACAGGGAAGTCTCTAAAGCGCTCCAGGAGCGGCACCTGTGCGGAAATAGCGATTCACGTTGTTCTTGAATCGCTGTAAATTGTACTCGGTGGGAAACACAGCCCTGGGCAAATTATTCCAAAGGGATGATGTTCTCCATATAAAAGACTGCTTGAAAAGCATTGTACGTGGAGTAACAAGCTGAACCTCATACGGATGTGAAGTATTAGCGCGACGTGTATTTCTAACATGCACCGCTCTGAGAGGAATTAAGCGGGCTACATCCCCCGAACACTTTCCATGAAAATACTTCTAGAACAGATTCAAGTCGCCAACCGTTCTTCGATGTTCCAGCGAATCAAGGCCGCCGGTCAGTTTCGGGTCCCCAATCAGACAAACAGCTCTTCTCTGAACAGAATCCAACAAATGCAGTGTGTGTTTGGGAGCGGAGCCCCAAACATGGTAGCAGTATTCCATAATTGGTCGAATTTGAGCTTTGTAAACAATTAACAGTTGTTGTGGAGTGTAAAGCTTTCTGGTTCGAAATAATATTCCAAACTTTTGAGAAGCTCTCCTTGCTATGCCTGCAACATGTTCATGCCAAGACATATTTGCTCCCAAATTAACGCCCAACAAATTGAGTGATGATGCTACGGGAATGGAGTGCCCCGACATGACAGCAACATTAACTTTTTTAGAAAAAACTGCCGCCTGGGTTTTTGTAGCGTTAAATTCAACTTGGTTACTGTCACCCCAAGATGGAATTTCTTCCAGGTCTTTGTTAAGTTGAACGACCACCTGCTGTCTGCGGATATTCGCCTGAGTAGCCGATGTCCGAGCGTTCAAAGTGAATGAAGATATATATATATATATATATATATATATATATATATATATATATATATCTGAAATTGAGATTAAACATTTAAAAAGTTTTGTTTTATCGAAAATAAATGCAGCTCATTTCATTTAAACAAATGTAGGTATAGGTTAGTTCCATTATTTTTTTAGTAAAAATATATGTTATATATAACCTAATACACACCCCAGATTTGATTACTTTATAGAACACCTTCTTAACGTGGTACCTTATCATTGTGACTAGCTCTAAGTTAATTTTCTAAAAAAATCTTTTTCTGGAACTATTCTTTATAAGTATTTATTATTAGAGTAAAAGGAATAAGTCTACTAACAGTATTTTATAGTTAACTTATATAGCCTCAATAAACAATCATTCTTAATTAATTATATATTTAGCCTATTTTTCATATTAATATCTATCAGAACTCCTAGTTGAAAAAAAGACCCTCTATACTAACTAAAAATCACTCACACCTACAATGGAATTCTAACAAGCCACTTCACACTTTTCCTTTTTGCTATGCTTGCATGTTCATGCCAAGACGTATTTGCTTCTAAATTAACGCTTAACTTTTTTAGAAAAAACAGCGGCATGGGTTTTTGTAGCGTTAAATTCTATTGGTTACTGTCACCCCAAAATAAAATTTTCTCCAGGTCTTTGTTAAGTTAGACGACTTCCTGCTGGCTGCGGATATTAGCAGCACAATAAACGTACTGTCATCCGCAAAACTGTAGATTGGATTCCTGGTCTTTTCCATCAGATTGTTGATGTAGATAAAACAGAGAGTAGGAGACAGCATGGAGCCTTGGGGTAAACCGGCGTTGGTAGTACAGGCATTAGAAAGAAAGTCGTTGACTGTCACTCGTAAGTAAGGCCCTGTGATGAAAACTGAGAGCCATAAACAAAACCTATCAGACATACGATAAGAGCGTAACTTAGTCAACAATCCGTCACGAAAACATGGTCGAATGCCTTGGCTATATCAAGCGCAACCGCCTGAGATTCTCGAAAATCTCCAAAAGACGTAATCACTTTTATATTTTATGCTTTTTGCATAAAAATAAATTATTGCGTTGTAGGTTCAAGATATACGGTCTCCATATCGAAGCTTTTTACGTTAGTAAGTTAGGTTATATTCAAAAGAACTAAAATCGGAGAATCCTTCTATAAATATTGAACAATAAAAAATTAAGAACATGCAGTCGATGTAGTATTTATTACAAAAGATCATTCGGAACTGCAAGAAATTATAAGAGCGCTGAAAGAAAAATCAGGGGAAATAGAAATGAGAATAAACATAAATAAAACAAAAAAATAATAACTAGTTGCCCTCAACCCAATATCGATATCGCCAGCTAAATGAAATGAGGATAAACGAAAAATGCCAATGGTAAATTTAAATAGACGAATAATACTTGCATGGACGACAAAAGCAAAAGACTTAAGACATACATAAATGCAAAAATATTAAGTCAAGGTGGTAGCCCAGTCCTGAGGTATGGAGTTGAGATAGAGGCAATTACAAAGAAAACAGTGATGAAATGCTAACTACTCAACGCCACACCCAGAGTGCATTTCTTAATACGTCTATCAGGCGAACGTACAAAAACTTTATAGAATGAATTAACAAAAACTTACCACATTGAATGATATTAATACTAAAACAATATGTAGCAAACATGCAAAAGATAAAATAGATAAGGAAAACGCCGAAAAGGAAACCGTGGGAAAAAAAGAAATCCGGGAAGGCATATACTGAGATGGTATGATGCCATCAGGGAAGAAAATTGATTGAAGAACGTAGAAAAGGACAGAAATATATGGAAAGAAATGGAGGATAGTGAGAAGAATAAAACTATATCATAATAACTATTAATATTATAAATATAATTGTGCCATTACAATAAAATATTTAGAAGTTGTCTTACTTAATTGAAATATTCACAGTACGTTCCTTTTAAAACAACATAGGCTCAAGGTTTGAATAGAGGAGAGTAATTTCTTTAAGTTAGAATGTAGAAATTAATAGTAGTATTGAAAAAATTACGAGTTAAAAAGGAAGCACTAGAAGAGGTGCGCTTTTCATTTTGTATCATCTGAGATTTCTGCGGTAAATGTTCATAATTTAAAATTATTATTCCTCAGAAATTTCATTTTTTTATTTAAATAGAATTACCGTGGTGTATGCTTGCAAATATGTTCAGTAAAAATAATTGTTAATTTTTTAATACCATCTATATATACATTATGTGCTACGCTATATCATTCATATAAGTACATTTTGTTTTTTTGCCAAGGTGTTTTTTGCGATAAAATTGTTTTTTTTTTTTAAATATTCTACATATAATTTTTCGGAAGAAAGTATAACTTATAACTTGTTCCTAAATATATTCTTATTTTATTACAAAATTTCGTCAAAATCCTCTTGTATGATGGTATGATAGAAAACCAGTAAAAAGTTTATAAATTGTTATTAAGGTATTTATATTCATTGGATAATACCTACCTATCATTTTACTCATTTACAGAAATACCTCCTATCAAGATTTTAATATATATATATATATATATATATATATATATATATATATATATATATATATATATATATATATATATATATATATATATATAGAGTAATAAAAAAAAAACAACTTTGGCTAGATTTACTCCAGTTTTATTAACAAAACTATTTCGAGTTATTTGTGCATTTAAAAATCTCAACTTTCCTGCTATCCTGAATATTGGATTTTCTAATCCCATTGAAATCGGTTATATCACGCTACATTAAGCGTAGCACATTATCTTTATTCCAAGCATTTGCCGTAAATATGTTGTGGTAGGTAACTACAAAATGAGATTTACTACAAATAGACTTGCTGTTATTTAAGATATTATCCTTTTAAATTTTAGGAGGGAATATATTTTGCAGCTGCAAATTTAGTATGTTATATATATATGTATATATATATATATATATATATATATATATATATATATATATATATATATATATATATATATACACTTTTTTTATGGGTCTAGCACACGTGCTGCAGGGAAAGCCCTAGAGCGCTACAGGAGCGCCACGTGTGCGGAAAAAGCGATTCACGTTGTTCTTGAATCGCTGTAAATTGTACTCGGTGGGAAACACAGTCCTGGACAAATTATTCTAAAGGGATGATGTTCTCCATATAAAAGACTGCTTGAAAAGCGTTGTACGCGAAGTAACAAGCTGAACCTCATACGGATGTGAAGTATTAGCGCGACGTGTATTTCTAACATGCACCACTCTGGGAGGAGTTAAGCGGGCTATATCCTTCGAACACCTTCCATGAAAATACTTGTAGAACAGGCTCAAGTCGCCAACCGTTCTTCGATGTTCCAGCGAATCAAGGCCGCCGGTAAGTTTCGGGTCTCCAATCAGACGAACAGCCCTTTTCTGAATAGAATCCAATAAATGCAATGTATGTTTGGGAGCGGAGCCCCAAACATGGGAGCAGTATTCCATAGTCGGTCGAATTTGAGCTTTGTAAAGAATTAACAGTTGTTGTGGAGTGTAAAGCTTTCTAGTTCGAAATAATATTCCCAACTTTTAAGAAGCTCTCCTTGCTATGCCTGCGACATGTTTATACCAGGAGTTGCTCCCAAACTAACGCCTAACAAATTGAGTGATGACGTTAGAGGAATGGAGTGCCCGCCAAAACTAAGTCGGGTTCAGCAACGTTAACTTTTTTAGAAAAAACTGTCGTCTGGGTTTTTGTAGCGTTAAATTCTACTTGGTTACTGTCACCCCAAGATAGAATTTGTTTCAGGTCTTTGTTAAGTTGAACGACTTCCCGCTGTCAGCGGATATTGGTCTGAGTAGCCGATGTCCGAGCATTCAAAGTGAATGAAGAGATAAGCGTACTGTCGTCTGCAAAGCTGTAGATTAGGTTTCCCGTCTTTTTCAGCAGATCGTTAATGTAAATGAGAAAGAGAATAGGAGATAGTATGGAGCCTTGGGGCACATCGGCGTTGATAGTGGAAGTGTTAGAAAGAAATCCTTCGACTGCCACTAAAGTAACGTAAAGAACGCCCTTTGAGGAAGCATGAGAGCCACAAACAGAACTTTTCAGACATACCATAAGAGCGTAATTTAGCCAACAGTCCATCACGCCAAACACGGTCAAATGCCTTGGATATGTCAAAAGCAACCGCTCAAGATTCTCCAAAGTGTTCAGTTGCGTCGTTCTAAATATGTGTGACATAAGTCAGAAGATCTCCTGTTGAAACTGTTTGTCACAGAAAGTTGAAATTTGGTACTAATATAGGAATTGATGCCCTCATTAGAGCCGTGTAGTTTTGAAAGTTAAATTTTGACTTAAGGGGTTAGTTTTGGTGGCTAAAATCTGAAGTGAAAAAAAAAATTTTACTAGGTCATCGAGTGTGGTGTTAAATGAAAGCTTGTTAAAACACGGGTAAAAAATATATATGTAATGTAATATTTGCGCACACTTTTCTTTGTTTTATTTTTAAAAAATCGCGAAAAATCGCTGTCCCCCCCTTATCTTACTGGAAATTCTGGAATATTCTCTACGGGGTGTAGATTGAACGAAAATTATCACGAGTGCATTACTTTTAATAATTTATCTGGAATATAATAAAAGCCAAAATTTCAAGGTCATCAGTTTTCAGTAAAGATTGGAAACAACCTTTGTTGAAAACTCATTTGGGGGTGTGTTTTGTGAAGTCACTGATCATTTTATACCTCTCTAACAAAATTTTTTATTTTAAAAGCAATTAACTTAGGGAACACTAATTGCGCAAGTTCAACTTGCACTTGACCGGTTATTAATGAGTTTGTCAGATGTGCACACTGAACAAGCCCAAACCAAGCTTTATGAGGGGGTTCAATCTATATTGAAACATTAGTAATACACTGCTTTAATACATATACAGAATTTAAAACAAAATTATGGCCATAGCACACATGCTGCAGGGAAAACCCTAGAACACAACAGGAGCGACGCATGTGCTGAAAAAAATGACTCACATTGGTCTTGAATCGCCATAAATGTGGGTTAGAGTCCTGGGCAAATCATACCACAGGGATAAGATTCTCCGTATAAAAAATTTTTTGATAAGAGTTGTATGAGGAGTAACGCAATGTATTAATGCGACGTGTATTCCTAGCATGCAGCGCTCTGGGAAGAATTAAGCGGGCTACATCCACCGAACACTTTTCATGGACGTACTGGTAGAGTAGACTCAAGTCGCCAACCGTTCTTTGATATTTAAAGGAATTAAGGTTGCTGATAAGTTCTTGGCCTTCAATCAGGCGAATACTTCTCTTCTGAATAGAATCCAACAAATGCAGTGTGTGTTTGGGAGTAGAGCACCACATATGGGAGCCGTATAACATTATTGGTTGGATTTGAGCTTTGTACCGAATCAACAGTTGCTCTGGAGTGTAAAACTTTTTAATTCGTTCAGTAAATTTGAGTGACGATGCTTAGAGAATGGAGTGTCTCGATACAACTATGTCAAGTTCGGTAACGTCAACTTTTTTGGAAAGAAGTGTCGCTTGAATTTTTCTAGCATTAAATTCTACTTGGTTACTATCACCCCAATATAGAATTACTTCCAAGATTTTGTTAAGCTAAACGAATTAATGCTCTCTGCATATATTTGTATGTGTAGCCCATGTTCGAACGTTCAAGGTAAATAAAGAAATAAATGTATTGTCATCTGTAAAGCTGTAGATAGGATTTCTGGTTCTTTCCAGCGAATCATTAGTGTAAATGAGAAAGAGAGTAGCACCTCAGGTGCAACCACTCGAAATTCTACCAAATGTTTAACTGTTTTTTTTCAAACATGTGTAACTCAAGGCGTGAGAATTTCTTTGTACCTTATACCCCTATCAAGGGTCGACGAAGATTCTTAAATTAAAATTATCACGAGTGCATTACTTTTAATAATTTATCTGGAATATAATAAAAGCCAAAATTTCAAGGTCATCAGTTTTCAGTAAAGATTGGAAACAACCTTTGTTGAAAACTCATTTGGGGGTGTGTTTTGTGAAGTCACTGATCATTTTATACCTCTCTAACAAAATTTTTTATTTTAAAAGCAATTAACTTAGGGAACACTAATTGCGCAAGTTCAACTTGCACTTGACCGGTTATTAATGAGTTTGTCAGATGTGCACACTGAACAAGCCCAAACCAAGCTTTATGAGGGGGTTCAATCTATATTGAAACATTAGTAATACACTGCTTTAATACATATACAGAATTTAAAACAAAATTATGGCCATAGCACACATGCTGCAGGGAAAACCCTAGAACACAACAGGAGCGACGCATGTGCTGAAAAAATGACTCACATTGGTCTTGAATCGCCATAAATGTGGGTTAGAGTCCTGGGCAAATCATACCACAGGGATAAGATTCTCCGTATAAAAAATTT
>CM032446.1:96507262-96539762 GCA_019049505.1 Pachyrhynchus sulphureomaculatus | reverse complement strand
AAAAAGATATTCGATTCCATTTTTAAGGAAATCTGCGTTCAATATTCTGGATAGGAGTTAAAATCCTCCACCTAAATTTATATCCAGTCCATTAATTTTCTATAGACTCGTATCTTTACACAGAACCGATGGACTGTTATCGAGATGATTTTTTTTCAATTCAAAATAATTAGGGAGGAGGGTCTAAAGATTTACCGGATTAGAAAACCCAATTAGCACTTTGCCAGGTTTTTGTTTATTTATTTAATAAACGGGCTGAAAACCAATTTCAAATAAATAGTTCTGAAGTATACTTCAGCAGTTTGTGATATTAGCTTCCCAAAATCCTTCCGTAAAGAAAAAATATGATTCTTTCTACTTTTGTTTTCTTTTATTAATTTACGACTCACAGTCAACAGTCGCGAAATCGTTTTTACTTTAACGCATTTTAACTCCATGTTAATCAAAACATACTTTAATTTTTAATGTTCGGTTCGAAAATTCTAGTAAATATTATACGAAAAATAATCGAAAAAGACAGTAGAAAGAAATTGACAAATTAGGGATATCTGTCCTAGTCGGTGGTGTTTGTAATAGATTTTATGATAAAATATAACATACAAATATTTCTTGTAATGAATATAAAATTTTATGCAAAATGCATTGTTTACTTTTTTCCTACTCGGAGTCCCCGAGATTAATTACAAAAATAGGCTTAGTACAGGTACGATTTTTCTGGATTTTTTCTGGTGTCGATTGAAAAAAGGATGGTGTTGTTTTGCTAGTCATCGTGCCGGCCACTCAGGGCTTGTTCTAAGAACTGGCTTCTTTGGAATCTATCACTAAACTTATTAATTCCGTTTACATACGCCTTTTTATATTAGTGGACTGGCGTGTACAACCGGAATTAATCAGTTTCGTGCTAGATTTTCAAGAAGTCAGTTCTCGGAACAAACTTTGAAGACCGCAAAATTTAGCATAATTTTTTCGCTCGACACAGGAGAAATTCAGAAGAATTATGCCTTTAGGCTTTGTAACTTGTGGAAAATTCCTATCAAAAAAACGTTAATACATATTTAAAAATAAATTTTAATGACTTTTGTTGATTCGTGCAATTTTTTCTCGGAAGTAATTTTGGCTTATGTCGGTGGAAAGAATGTCGTGAAGCTGAATCATTCTCAATCAGTTGTGGCTTAACTCAGCTTATTGAGGAACCAACACGGATTCCTGATCGAGACGAGGAGTTCGCCAGTCTTCTTGATCTGTTTTTAACCACCAATCCGGAGATTTACACGGTCACCGTAAATCTGCCGTTAGGTTCTTCCGACCATAAACTGCTTTCGACATCGAGTGTCCTACCAATCAGTGATAGAGAAGCGCCTAGGTCGCGTAAGATTTTGGCACTACAAATCTGCTAAATGGGAAGATCTCATGGAATATTTTCGAACTTTCCCTTGGATGGACGTTTGTTTTCGATCCGACAACCCATCTGACTGCGCCAGGGAGGTCTCCGATGTTATTTCGGCTGGTATGGAAGCTTTTTCGAAGAAATGCCCCTCCAACTGCAAGCCTTGGTTTGACCGAAAATGCAAAGAAGCTGTTGCTTCTAAACATCATGCCTACCGACAATGGCGTGAAAATCCCAACACCATAAATCGTAACACCTTTTTTCGTGTCCGAAACCGATGCAAAGGAATTATCGACGAAACCAAGGAGGCACACAATCAACGAATTAGAAACAAACTTCTCGCTTGTCCCAACAATTCCAGGTCCTTTTGGTCAGTCGCTAAGGCAGTTAACCAAAATTTCACCATATCCACCATACCATCACTCACACGGCCATTGCAACAACACCTGTTGACAAAGCGAACTTGTTGGCTGAACTCTTTGCTTCACGTTCTACTGTCGATTTCCAAGGAAAAACACCGCCTACTGTTCCCGTATTGTAGTCGAGGATGCCCGATGTTGTCTTCAGGCAGCGTATCATAAAGCGTATTTTAATGAAGTTAGACTTCAAAAAGGTTTCTGGCGCTGACGGAATACCTGCCATAGTTCTCAAAAACTGCGCAAGGGAACTAACACCAGTTTTCTGTAGACTTTTTAACCTATCCTACAGAAAGGGAATATTTCCGTCCTGCTGGAAATGTGCCACGGTTCAGCCGATACCTAAAAAAGGCAAGAAGACCTTGCCAAATAACTACCGACCAGTCGCACTGCTTTCAATAATATTAAAAGTCATGGAAAAGGTTATCAATCAGCATCTTCTAAAGTATTTTGAACGATTCAACATTATTAGTGATCACCAATATGGCTTTCGTAAACATAGATCAACAGGAGATCTTCTGAGTTATGTAACACATGTTTGGAACAACGCAATTGAACACTTTGGAGAATCCCTCTGTAGAAGATTTACAACATGAAGTAGCACAGATCACCTACATACTGTTTATTGCAGATTGGGTCATTGTCTCGCTGTTTAAGGGTACGCATTTTGAGCAATTGTTACCTTAAAAATAAACCTAGAGTATTTATTAATAGTTTTTGTCTTTTTTTATTTTAAATTTCAAATGACAATAATTCCAAAACAGTTCATTTAGACCTATGGTGTGTCAAACAAATAATATATAGAATTTTTAGTAGGACTTAAAAATAAAATAACATACAGGGCTTTCTATTTAAAGAAAATCAAGATGGCGTAATTTCTTTGAACTGACAGCTTAAAACATTTTATTGTCAACGTCAGCATGTGCACCGTATAACACTTTATAACTTTTATTTAAACATTTTTTTGATACACCGATTAATAAATGCTGTGGAATCATTATTTCATACATATGGAGCACTCTGTATATATATATATATATATATATATATATATATATATATATATATATATATATATGGATATATATATATATATATATATATATATAATATATATATATATATATATATATATATATATATATATATATATATATATACATATATATTTTTATAGATGTATATATATATATATATATATATATATATATATATATATAATATAATATATATATATATATATATATATATATATATATATATATATATATACATATATATTTTTATAGATGTATATATATATATATATATATATATATATATATATATATATATATATATATATATATAATATATATATATACATATATATTTTTATATATGTATATATATATATATATATATATATATATATATATATATATATATACATATATATATATATATATATATTATATATATATATATATATATATATATATATATATATATATTTTTTTTTTTTTTTTTTTTTTATTGGTCTAGCACACGTGCTGCAGGGAAGTCCCTAAAACGCTCCAGGAGCGGCACGAGTGCGGAAAAAGCGATTCACGTTGTTCTTGAATCGCTGTAAATTGTACTCGGTGGGAAACACAGCGCTGGGCAAATTATTCCAAAGGGATGATGTTCTCCATATAAAAGATTGCTTGAAAAGCGTCGTACGCGGAGTAACAAGCTGAACCTCATACGGATGCGAAGCACCAGCGCGACATGTATTTCTAACATGCACCGCTTTGGGAGGAATTAAGCGGGCTACATCCTTCGAACACTTTCCATGAAAATACTTGTAGAACAGACTCAAGTCGCCAACCGTTCTTCGATGTTCCAGCGAATCAAGGCCGCCGGTCAATTCCGGGACCCAATCAGACGGACCGCTCTTCTCTGAACAGAATCCAACAAATGCAGTGTATGTTTGGGAGCGGAGCCCCAAACGTGGGAGCAGTATTCCATAGTTGGTCGAATTTGGCCTTTGTAAAGAATTAACAGTTGCTGTGGGGTGTAAAGCTTTCTGGTTCTAAATAATATTCCCAATTTTTGAGAAGCTCTCCTTGCTATGCCTGCAACATGTTCATGCCAAGACATATTTGCTCCCAAACTAACGCCCAACAAATTGAGCGACGATGCTAGGGGAATGGAGTGCCCCGACATAACTATGTCGGGTTCAGCAACGTTAACTTTTTTAGAAAAAACTGTCGCTTGGGTTTTTGTAGCGTTAAATTCCACTTGGTTACTGTCACCCCAAGATAGAATTTCTTCCAGGTCTTTGTTAAGTTGAACGACCTCCTGCTGTCTGCGGATATTCGCCTGAGCAGCCGATGTCCGAGCGTTCAAGGTGAATGAAGAGACAAGCGTACTGTCATCTGCAAAGCTATAGATTGGATTCCCGGTCTTTTCCAGCAGATCGTTAATGTAAATGAGAAAGAGAGTAGGAGACAGTATGGAGCCCTGGGGCACAACGGCGTTGATAGTGAGGGTGTTAGAAAGAAATCCGTCGACCGCCACTCGTAAAGAACGCTCTCTGAGGAAACATGAGAGCCACAAACAGAACCTTTCAGACATACCATAAGAGCGCAACTTAGCCAACAGTCCATCGTGCCAAACACGGTCGAATGCCTTGGATATGTCAAGAGCAACCGCTCGAGATTTCTCCAAAGTGTTCAATTGCGTTGTTCCAAACATGTGTTACATAAGTCAGAAGATCTCCTGTTGATCTATGTTTACGAAAACCATATTGGTGATCGCTAATAATATTGAATCGTTCAAGATATTTTAGAAGATGCTCATTGATAACCTTTTCCATGACTTTCGATATTATTGAAAGCAGTGCAACTGGTCGGTAGTTATTTGGCAAGGACTTCTTACCTTTTTTAGGTATCGGCTGAACCGTGGCACATTTCCAGCAGGACGGAAATATTCCCCTTCTGTAGGATAGGTTAAAAAGTCTACAGAAAACTGGTGTTAGTTCCCTTGCACAGTTTTTGAGAACTATGGCAGGTATTCCGTCAGCGCCAGAAGCCTTCTTGGTGTCTAGCTTCATTAAAATACGCTTTATGATGCGCTGTCTAAAGACAACATCGGGCATCCTTGACTGCAATATGGGAATAGTATATTATATAAATATATATATATATATATATATATATATATATATATATATATATATATATTTTTTTTTTTTTTTTATGGGTCTAGCACACGTGCTGCAGGGAAGTCCCTAAAGCGCTCCAGGAAACATGGACAATTTATTATGACATCTATTAAGTTTCCTTCACTTGTTTTTTGCCGTTGCGACCTCAAATATGTATGCATCCGGTGTATTTTTTTATTATTTTTTACTTTTGCTAGTTTCATATACCTTTATAATTGCAACAGTTTTCACCTTATAGCAATGTTCGTTCAAGAATATCATTTTTTAAGCTTTTAAGGTTATTGTTCAAGTCGAAGGCACAGGCATTTTAGTATTATATTTAATAGGTTGGCAAATATTAATTGTTGAAAATATTGATGTCTTTATTCCACTAAATTCTAAATAAATCGTTTGATATGAACTGGGGTATTGAAAAGGGAAGAGTATTTTTTTGTAGTAATTTTAGATTTTTTTTCCAAATTTTAGCAAAAATGTAATTAGAAACCTCATTTTAAAACGTTACAACATAAATTTGTGTACATAAACAAATTCTGTGTTGTTTATACAATTGATGCCTTGGTTAAAATTAAGCTATTCCATGCTTTCATGTATATATTGCGATAAATGGTGTTTTCTAAGTTAGGTAAGTTTAATAATTGTACAAAGAGGTTCTCTACCAAAGTTTAAATAATCTTTGAAATTTTTAAAAATATATGCTCCTATGAAGTAATACTCTTACAATTTTGCCGGTAATTTTATCGATGTGGTCAATATTTATTCTTTAAAGTAAAAATAAACAAACATTTTATTGGCATTTTACAATACTACTCCGAAAAATGTTATGACGACAAAGACAGTTATATTTTTAATTAATAAACGATACAGGTTATCTTTGGATTTATATGTTGGCATGACAATCTAGTGCCAGTCAGTAACCCCCACTGGAAATAAACATTTGCAGGAGCACTTTTACGGTAAATTGTGATCCGAGATTGTTATAAAACGTTTTGTTCGTTTGTGTGCGCGATTTTTATAGTAAAATAATACGAAGGAGAATTATATTAGATCAATTTCAGTCACCATACAGACAACATTTCTCTCATTTAATTTTTTCTGGCTGTTAAATTTTACCACTTTTTTGCGACATTTGTGACGAACGAAAAATTCTCTGGCCTTACATATACCTCACTTACTTACATACCTTACATATATCTTCATCTTTATTAAAGTAAAACCTAATACAATTTTTTTTTGTCTAATGATATAAATTTTTTGTAGAACACTCTATATGATTTTTCTGATGGTAAACTTGGCTTAAAAATAATTTCTTAGAAACTTTCAAAAATTCGGTATTTTATTTGCAAAATCGTTTCAGCATTGAACATTTCGCTGGTTTATTTTCTTTTAATTTGTTAACATTCAGTAGTTGTCAAGGTACGCTTGGAAAATTTTTCCTTATAGTCAAAACTTGACTTATCTGTATCTCAAACATCCCTTTGGCTTCTATATTAAAACAAACAACCATTAAAAGTTAATCCTTTGAGAAACTGTAAATCAGATCCAAAGGAAAAATATTGTTACAAAGGTACACACAAATTGTTTGTTCTGGGAGATTAAACTCTTATTTATTTATGTATTCTTTCATGAGGATATCAATTCCAAAATCTTAATTTTTTTACTCTGCCATTGTTTCTTTACGTAAAGTTTGGCGCTTAAAACAGTTACAGCCGATAACTTTTAATTTTATTTTAAAGTAACCTATATTTGCGACTTTACGCGCAATAACAAGTCAGGGTCAGAATAATTCTGAGTCACAGAATATATAGCTAACGCTATAGAAAGACAATCCCCACCACGATGAATAGGTCCCATTACCGAACGAACGAAGAATAAGTCCTATTTATCCAGTAAAATAATGCAAGAGAGAGCTCGCCATCCCATATTTAAAAAAAAATCATCGACCGCCTTCTTTCCGCTATTAAAGTTGCCTATGTAGGTTCATATGTAGCAGTAACCAAACTGGCTAGAATATACCAAGGCTTAAAATCTGAATTATAAGCACTAGACAATTAAATATCAAATACATTTTGAGAAAATGTATGTAACTTTTATACTTACTGTATTAAATATAAATCTATAATATATCTAAAATGCAACGTCTCTCTGTCTGTCTGTCTGTCCGTTAGTGTGCTTATCACAAGAGAACCACTTATCCGATTTACATGTTTTTTTTTTTAAATTCATACATTTGTTCTCTGGCCAGGTTATCTATAATCTTCTATAATATATATAAAATGTAATGTCTCTCTGTCTGTCTGTCCGTTAGTGCGCTTATCACTCGAGAACCACTTATCCGATTTACGTGTTTTTTTTTTTAATTCATATATATGTTCTCTGGCCAGGTTATATAATAATAATAATAATCTATATGATATATATAAAACGCAACGTCTCACTGTCTGTCTGTCCGTTAGTGTGCTTATCATTCGAGAACTACTCATCCGATTTACGTGTTTTGGGGGGAGAGGGGGGTTTTAATTCTTAATTTAACATATATCAAAAAAATCTATAATATATATAAAACGTAACGTCTCTCTGTCTGTCCGTCTGTCCATTAGTGTGCTTAGCACTCAAGAACCAGTTATTCGATTTACGTGTTTTTTTTTTATAAAATACAAAGGGAATACACAGAGACAAAATGCTAATATGTAGGAAAAAAGATGGAAGTTTAGCAGTAAGCTTGACAGAAAGACTGAATAGATGGGCGGAATACTTTAAAGAAATCTTAAATGGAGATGAAAATAAGGAGTTGAAGAGAAATAAAAAGCAAAATTAACTGAAGGTCAGGAGGGGACAAACAAACCCTGTAAAGAAGAAATAAGAGAAATACTCAGAACCCAAAAAAAAATAACGCCCCGGGTGGAAATGGTATAACAGCAGAAATGATAAAAGCTGGAGGAGGAGAATTGGAAAATCAAATATGCCAGTTAGTGCAAGAAATATGGGAAACAGAAAAGATGCCAGTGATCTGGAGAGAGTCGCTCATTTGTCCAATATACAAAAAAGCCTTACTGAATGTCGTGTAGATAGTAGCGGTGACTATCAAAAACAGACTAGAAGGAGCAAATTTTAAGGTGAAGAGAGAATTAAGACAGGGGGATCCAGTGTCGACATGTCTATTTAATTTGATAGTAGAGAAGATGATCCGGGAGTTAGAAATAAAAACAAATCGAACGATATACCAACAAACCTGACAATGCTGGCCTATGCGGATGATGTAGCAGTGATTGCAAGAGCAAAAGGGAACCTTAAAAAAAGGCATAAGTAGGATAAAAGAAAGGGGAAGGATGAGAGGATGAAAGATAAATGAGGAAAAAAACAAAATACATGGAAATTACAAAGAAGAAGGATAATAAAAACAACAAAAGTTTAAATATAATAAACAACTTAGGGAAAATATATGTGTTTGAAAAAGTAGACAAATTTAATTATCTGAGAGTAAAAATAACAGAGAGTGGACAAGAAAGGACGGAGATACAAGAAAGAATAGCGAAAGGACAGAGATGTTTGGGGGCAATGAATTCAATATTGAAATCAAAGAATGTATCAAGAAAAGCAAAAGAAAGGATATATACTACAGTTGTCCTACGGTGACATATGGATGTGAAACGTGGAAACTGAATGCAAGAGAAAAGGAGACGTTGGAGGTGTGGGAAAGGAAAGCTTTGAGTAGAATCTACGGAGGAAGGGAAGAAGAGGGACTATGGAGAAGAAGAACAAACTACGAATTAAAATGCCTGTATACGAAACCCCTTATAAGACAAATCATAAGAAGCCAGCGATTAAGATGGTTGGGATACGTGGCAAGAATGAAGGATGAAAGACAGGCAAAGCAAACCCTAATAAGAGTAGTGACTACACATGGATTCAGGCAGTAACGCAAGATCCGGAGTTGATGGAAATCCCGTACTGGGAAAAGCTAACAGAAGACAAAAAGAAGTGGGGAAAGGTATGCAACCAAGCCATGAGCCTCTAAGGCCCTCGACCTATATAATAATATAAACCTAACGAATAACCAATAACGATAAAGGTGAATCAAGTTCACGCGAGCGGAGCCGCGTGAAAATAAAAAATATGTATATATATATATATATATATATATATATATATATATATATATATATATATATATATATATATATACATATATATATATATATATATATATATATATATATATATATATATATATATCTTAATTTCATCAATGTGTTTGTAGTTGTTATTTGACGGCCAAGCACAATCAAAGTTATAAGACGACTTTGAAACACTGTAGCTTTCTATGTGTTTTATGGTCAAACAAATTGATCATGACTGATGATAATTCATCAATATTTTTTAACGGATATTGGATAATAGAGGATTATTTCATAGTGAATATTTTTTTTGCTTACCTTAATACAAGTTTGAAGTTATAATGTCCATTACGGTTTTTTGAGATTAGTTAAATTGAAATTTAAGGTATAGTGGGAGAGATATTTTAAAAAAAATATTTTACACTATTATGCAATGAGATATTTTAATTTTTAATAATAAAAAAAAACTATATTGAGACACGGTGGTAACGAATAAGAAAATACAATATTTTTTTTGGAGAAATATATATATTCAACAAAATGAAAGAAGAGAATGAATGAATGATTAATACAAGAATGAACATGAAAATAACTGTAATTTAAAAGCACACAGCTTTCACTAAAAATCACAGTTCTTTAATTCTAATTCCCAATATTACCTGTGAAGTATTAAAATATTGATTTTCCTTTTATAATGAAGTTTGCTTTCTTAATGCACATGAATAATTGCAACTATCTGGGAACCGAAAAATTATTTATCCGTTACAGCGCATATTGCTCTGCTTCTGAAGTTCATTGATATATTTCTTAATATCCCAAAGTAAGAAAAAAATAAGGACGCAGTGATATATTTTCGCCTGCTTAATAGCTGTTAATAACATAAATTTACTTAATACTACATATTGAGAATTTATTCTTAATAAACTAGAATTTTCACATTAAGAGGTAAAATTTGAAAAGATATCTACGCAAGGATTCTTGTAGGTAGGAGCCTTAGTGGGACAAAAACAACAGGTATATTAAAAAAATGAGAATGAAGTGTTGTTATGGGAATTGAAGCTTTAAATTAATTCAAAATTGTTCATTAGTCTTTATTAACAACTCGTATAATAATAATCGTAAATTGTTAGTAAAGAATTCCGCACTAATCTCATGGAAATTGGATCCCGGTCAAATTGACTGAAAATGTAGTATGTCATGCTTCAAGCTATTTTGATCACAAGTCTTCGTGGACACAAAGTCCAAAAATGGAGTGATTAGGAATTATTGAGCGTGGAATTATTAAAAAAGCCGCCGAGAAAATGCTATTTATGAGTTTTTTTAAGGATTTATTTTAACTAGAACATGATTTTATGAATATAATACTTATATTGAACCAATTTTATAATACTTTCCAATAACATTTATTTTTGGCCAGCTTTTGGTCCTTTTCTGGATTCAATTAGATTAAAACATATAAAAGTTATATTTTATTTTCAACAACTCTAAGAAAATTGTTAAGGAGGAATTGTGTGTAATCAAAAATAAACGGTATTCGAATTATTATATTCGTCATTATCAACTCAAAAAACATGAAATTCCATTAGAATTTTTCATAAAATTATGTTCTAGACGAATTAAATAAAAAAAAAAAAAAAACCGGTCAAGTGCAAGTTGAACTTGCACAATTAGTGTTCCGTACGTTGATTGTTTTTAAAATAAAATTTTTTGTTAGGGTGGTATAAAATGGTCAGTGACTTCACAAAACACACCCCCAAATGAGTTTTCAACAAAGTTTGTTTCCAATCTTTACTGAAAACTGGTGACCTTGAAATTTTGTTTTTTTTTTATATACCAACTAAATTATTAAAGGTAATGCACTCGTGATAATTTTCATTCAATCTATACCCCGTGGAGAATATTCCAGAATGTTTTCAAAATTTTTTGATCAGTACTTTTCGAGATAAGGTAGGGAACAGCGATTTTTTAAAGTAATACGAAGAAAAGTGTGCGCAAGTATTACATTATATATATATATATATATATATATATATATATATATATATATATATATATATATATATATATATATATATTTTACTCGTGTTTTCACAAGCTTTCATTTGACACCACACTCGATGACCTAGTAAAAAAAATTTTTTTCACTTCCGACTTCACCCCCCAAAACTCACCCCTTAAGTCAAAATTTAATTCTCAAAACTACATGGCTCTGATGAAGCTATCAATTCCTATATTATTACCAAATTTCATCTTTCTACGTCAAATAGTTTCGGAGAAAATCGGGTGTGACAGACAGACACACAGACAGACAGACAGACACCGAAGTGATCTTATAAGTGTTCCGTACGGAACACTAAAAAGACTCCAGAAATGGCTAATATTCGAAAGTAGGAGCGAAATAGGTCAAAACAATTATTATATTCACAATTAGCAGCCCAAAAAACATATAATCCAGTTGGAATTTTTTGTAAAATCGTGTTCTAGTCAAAATAAATCCTTACAAAACGCAAAAACAGCATTTTCTTAACGATTTTTTTTACTAATTCCACTCTCCATAATTCCTAATCTACCCATTTTTGGACTTTGTGTCCATGAAGACTTTTGATCAGAAAAGCTTGAAGCATAACATATTACATTTTCAACCGATTTGACCGGGATCAAATTTCTATAAGATTAGTGCGGGATTCTTTTTATACCTTTATGGGTACATAGTGTATGTTCAACTGATATGTTATATAAAATATTTTGGTCATATGCTTTTCTGAATATCTCAGAAAAAGCTCTTGATTATCAATATGAAAAATCATCGAAACTTGATTTGTTTATTTCTTACAGAACAGGAGTTATTTTGGCCCATAATGGATACGACGATGAGATTTTAAAATCTTTGACATTACAACACTACCCAACAGTTATCAGTGATTCTGCTAGATCTGAGTTTGTTGTTCCAAACCTTTATCCCCTTTCTAGAAACTACATGTGTACCAATTTTAACATTGATATCTCATTTCATTCAAGAGTTAATGTGCCAACAGACATACAGGCAGTTAGACCGACAGACAAACTGACAGAAGTCGATAACTATGTTTTTCGTGATCTAGGGATCCTAAAACGTGAAAAAAATCAAAAATCCAAGAAGGTGATTTTTTTCACGAATACAATACTTTCTTTATTTCAAAGCACCCTGAAAAAATCTTATAACACGATAAATACATATTCACCCTACTAACTCATTTCTTCACCCCTTTAGCCACTTATGTCCAATTATTATTACATATAAAAACATATGACAACTTCTTCTTGCGCGGCCTCTCTAAGAAATTCGACAAGGTGACCACAAACATATTGTGAAGCCGGCGGTAGCCAGCCGGCTTCGTTTTGTGGTGACGTTTTGTTGCCACATGTTTGTCTTTCTGTAGCGTTAGCTATATATTCTGTGCTGATATACAATGAATGATTTCGAAGAAAATATTTAAATAGTCTGCCAAATGCAAGTCAGACTTGCGCAATGAGTGTTCCGTACGTTGATTGTTTTAAAATAAAAAATTTTGTTACGGAGGTATAATATGATCAATGACTTCACAAAACATACTCCAAATGAGTTTTCAACAATTTTTTTTCCGATCTTTACTGTTATTTTAATATACTGGATAAATTATTAGAGAAATATTTCAGAATACTTTCAAATTTTTTTTGATCAGTAGTTTTATAGATAAGGGAGAGGGACAGCGATTTTTTAAAAATAGTACAAAGAAAAGTGTGCGCAAGTATTACAATATATATATTTTTGAATTAGTGTTTTTACAAGCTTTCATTTGATACCCCACTCGAAGATCTGGTTAAAAGATTTCTTTTCCACTTCCGATTTTACCCTCCAAAACTAGCCCCTTAAGTCAAAATTTAAGTTTTAAAACTACATGGCTCTGATGGGGCCACCAATTCCTATACTAGTGTCAAATTTTAACTTTCTGTGTCAAATAGGTTCAGAGAAAATCGGGTGTGGCAAACAGACAGACGGACAGACACCGAGGTGATCTTATAAGTGTTTCGTATGGAACCCTAAAAATTATATATCAAATTAAGGTTGATTGTTGATAAAGATTTAAGTTTGTATGAGTCTTAATTGTGTGTTATTTTATCGTTATTTATGGTTTGTTTTAATTATCCTATTCCTTTTTTAATAAAATTTCATGGAAATTTACATGAAAGTTGAATGGTTACATAAAATGTGTATAATTACATAAACAATCAATGGTTATTCATCTAGTTATTTTTTACAGTATACAGAACACATTTTAAATATGACAGCTGTCAAATTGGAATCAAACGGATACATAAATAAAGCAGATAAAACATTTTAATTGTGGAAACTGGTGATAGAACAAAAAACTTTAAGTTTATTTTTCATTTGTCCTTTCAACTTGATAAAAAAGAGCTGTGGATACTAAAAATTTTGATAAAATTGGCCTCTAAATAGAGAAGATAAAATTGTTACATTCTTAATGAGCCTATTCCAGATAACAAACCTATCTGTGTATCAGATTCCATTCTGACTCGTTAACGTCGTATTATATTTTTGAAATTGATTAATACATTTTAAGTGATCACAATTGAAATAATTGCCTGTGAAATTATATGAATCTGGACCAATGATTACTTAACTCTATCGTTTAAAATATGTTTTTTTTAATAGTGGAAGCATTTTCTTGGGTGCTATTACCGAGTTCTGAAGGTAGCAACGTTGTGCTTTTCCTACGATTTTCGAACAGCCTTCTCTACGCTTTTGCACAAATGTTTATTAGAATCCAGACACTGATGTTTTGACACTTATAATTGATAACGGGAATTAATTAGATCAGTTAATATTTAGCGTATTTTTTCAACTTGTAACAAATATTACAGTAAAAATCCGATTAATATATTTTTTTTGTGATTAAGGAACGTCAGCACATTGTTATTTTAGGAATCCTTCGAAACTTGAAATTACGTAAGTAAGAAGTCCCTAAAGTCCAATTTTGTTCTTTTCCGTTATTTCCGGTTTCTTTTAATCCTGAAAATCCGGGAATTTAATCTTAGAAAATGGTCTATAACTCTGAATTTACTACTTCAACAATAAAATTATTTTTGTAATGACAACCTTTTGCACCATGAAAGATAAGTTTGCTTGTCGATTTAGTGGCATTATTTCTATTTAAAATTTAATTTAGGCTCAAATAAAATATATTCTTTTAGTATAACCAATGGTAGAACTGATTATTTTTTTTAATATTTGGAGTATTTTCTGATATTATAGGGAAAAATATACTTTTCGTCACGAAAACTATATTTTTATAAAAAATTTGTTACACGGTCCTAGATCTGGAAAGGTTCAGAAAGCAGAACGGTATACGATAGACGGCTGACAAGTTTTAGGTATGTTTATATACTACTAGTAATCCAATTTTTCACGTAATAAGAAAATCTGTTATTTGTCACTTATGGCAAATAGAGAATATCTATTAAGGTGCCCTGAATATGACAACAAATATATTTTTCTCTTACAATTTCAAACTAGGTTTCTTACGACGAGTAAATTAATATTTCTCCATATATTGTACTTAATTAATAAAAATATATAAATATTACCCCTGATTGAGAAGAATATACTTAAACGAAATATTACTATTAAATATTTTATTATAACTTTCATAGCGACCAGTGGGCCCTACTCTCTGCCGCTAAATGACAGCCAAATATGTTATTGAAGTAATTGACTTTTCTTTGTAACAGTTTATTTAAACTAAACTTAATCCTGAGAATTTCAGTTGTTTACTCTATATCATAGACATAAACATAAATACACTAAATAACTTAATAATAGAGTTAGCTGTGAGTTAGAATCAAATTCAACACGTAGCAGGGCCTAATGTGTATTATTAAATATTAAGTTATCAGATGAGTTCCTATTACAATTTCTTTTTAACTTAAATCTTTTATTTCGTTCATTTTTTTTGCAAGCGATCAAACAAATGTTTCCAAGAAGCAAATAAAAATACAATAACATGAAAAAAATATTATTTATACTTTGAATATTAGACCTACTGAACAGCTATAAAATAGTCTTTTTTACGAAAATTGCGTGAAGGAAACAGAGTATACACTCTGAGGCAGCAAACACCAGTTGTCCCATATGATCATATATGATGGAGTTTTCACTGATCTTGAGTACAGTTTCTTCAGTCGTTATTAAAGAAATACGAATTACCTATAATGAACAGTTAACAATTGAACCTTTTGGCAAAAACAACCATAGTCATAATTTTCAAACGTAATAAATACTGAATGTGCTTTTTGATTTTAAATTTCTGTTTGTCCGTAGTTGATTATGTCTTAAATAAGACAGCGTGTTAAAAAAAATGGATCACAAATTTTATCGTTTTTGAAAATTAAGCGAGCAAGTTGTGGACTGTGGTTGTTTTTGTAGAAAAAATGGAAAAAAAGTTAGAATTTTTTCGCAAATGATTAGAAACTGCAGCTATTTTATATGGTATATTATTATTATATTAGTAAAACAATATGGAGTAGGTATGTTTTATAAGAAAAATGTTAAAAGATTGTTAGTTTTGTTAAAAATAAGAAACATATCTCACTAGAACTAAGAAGTAAGTAAAAAAATAATAAGATCAAAAAATAAAATATGAAAAAAAAAGTAAAAATGAGTATTAAGTTTTAAAATTCATTACTCATCATCTGCCGCACTACTATTATTGTCACAAGATTCATCCCTTTCGTCTCTTTTGAGGAACAGCTATTCCATGCTCTATGATACAGTTTCTTGGCTGGATTGCTCAAAAAGCCAGATAATCTGCGAATATCATCGATCTTAGACTTTTTCAGTGGTATCGGGTCATTGTAAGAGTTTATTGAATTTGAGAGCCTAGTTTTGTTTGTATTATCTATATCTTCAAATGCTCCATTGTATGTCCGGCATACACAAATACAACTTTAATCTTTAAAGGCGGCTGAGGAACTTTCAGAAAATAATGTTCTATGGAGCTATTAATATCAAAAAAATTGTCTTGTGTTACTTTGACCAGGTTAAAGGGCGAAGGTTTTTCACGAGCTTCTCTAATAATCTTGTCCCAGTCCTCCTTAATTTCATCAGAAAGTTTTTCTTTATTGTTCCATTAAATAAAATCTTGGTCATTTGGTAAATATGAATGCTTCCTCATTGTATGTACTTTATGCTTTTGAAAAGTTGTTATGAGTGCAATAGCATGTATAGAAACTTCACCGTGCAATAGTTTTTATTCTGGTCCGGCTATCCGTCGCTAATTAGAGCTAAGTTTTCATTATGTACATCTTGTACATTAATATGATTTAACAGTAGTGCAGTAACGTAATTTTGGCCTTTTCTAGCAATTATCTCAATCTAAACGTTCATATAGGCAATATTCGAACCTAAGTCATGAATTTCAAATACAAAATAGTATAACTGTCTGGCATAGAAAACATGACTTGTTCTGATGATGGGGTGGGGTAGCGGTAAATTTTGCACGTACTCAAAAGAAAGCATTGCTATTTTTCCTTGTTGGGCTTGACACTTATACAAATTTTTTATTTCATAAAACTCTTCTGACTTTTTAATATGAAGTTTTTTATTACTTTTCCATTTTTTGAATTCCAACGAATGGTAGAGAGTGTAAGTGTCGCTTCTTGAAATTCCGAAGTGCAAGTTGTATTGGTTAGTGAATATACTGTAGTATGACTGATAAGGAATGTTAATTTGAAATTCTTGAACAAACATTCTATGCATTATTGTCATAGACAAATCTTTACTTAAGTATTTACTATTTGAATTCACCCTTGAAGTATAGTGAGACCTCCTAGACCTTAAGGTTTCTAGGTGGGACTTTATTAAATTCTGAATTTGTTCAGGTAATTTAGTTGGTCCATTCGCGTGATGTCCCCTCTTGTCCTTTGGAGAACACACGTACTTAACGAGGTTACCTTGAATTCTTCTTAATCTTGACCGTGTTATATCGTGAAAAAGTACCTTGTGACATACCTTGATGTCGACTTCCGATATTCGGATCATATAACCGAAAAAAAGCTGTATTACCCAAGGAACCTACTGCATTATCACTCCTAACTTTTCTTCTTGTGTCATCAGTACTTTCTTCGGCTCCAACATTTTTTCGGGGTGTTCCTTGTATGGGTTCGAACATATTAATCAATTCACAGAGTTTTTCTTATCAGAACTAGCTAGTTTGATTTAGCTTGTAAAGTTAATAATATAGTAGTAATAGCATATTTATTTTTCACTAATACACACAAATTAAAATATTTTATCGATAAAAACAAAGGATAAAGCAATGGGCCTTAGAGGATGCAGACTCAAGGGATCTGGATTCTGTTGAAGTTTTGATTTGTAAGAAAAGTATAGTATATACATATATATATATATATATATATATATATATATATATATATATATATATATTATATATATATATATATATATATATATATATATATATATATATATATATATATATATATATATATATATATATATATATATATATATATAAATATATATATATATATATATATATATATATATATATATATATATATATATATATATATATATATATATATATATATACATTGAGGATCGATTCTTGGGTTTGCATTAGACAGATAACCAAGTTTATTTAGGTTTCGGCAAAAAGTTGATTAAAAATGTATATCTAAGGTTAAATAAGTTCTTAATTAGTTAATATAGTAACAAATTAAAAATATTTTTTTTCTTTCCTTGAACAAATTTTCGCAAACTAAATTGAATTAATTATTTCTGTATTGATCAAATTTTGAAGTGAGGTTCAGACGATAGTATAAAAAAAATATAAAACTTTTCTTTGTCAAGGAAAGCGAAGATAAACAAAGAAGCGATAATGAAAATAAAAAAAAGAAAAATGTAAAGGTGTAAGTTTGGAAGAAAGATAATGGAAGAGCAGCTATATGGCATGGAGATGCATAAAATATAGTTATATGGAATTGTAAATCCACTAGGAAAATTCTTTCTTATTTTATACGTGAATGTTAAGATGGGCTGATGATAGTCAAAACTGCCTATAGATTGCTATATTACATGGAAAAGATCTCTTAAATATTTCTTATATATGTTTTGCAAAGAAGACATCTACGTAAACTTATGCTTAAATATCAGTTCGGAAAGATAACTTTTCGTTTAGATATACTGGCTATTTAAAAATAATACATGTGCATTTTATATCTATTAAACATATTAAGCTATTTTGATTCAATAAGAAAGAGAGTAATGTGATCTTTTTTTTCTGATACCATAAACTGATCGTAGTCATGTATTTTGGAGGCCATATCGATTGGATTCATCAACTTACGGAAAATATACAGCTCCAAAATGAATAAGTTGAGAAAAAAAGTGTATTGCACAGCATTTTTGTGGAATCTACCGACAGAAAATATCTTTGACTGTAGATAAGTTTTAACATTTCAGAGGTGCTTATTAGTTACGTGTTCCTTAAATCGCAATTTTGATTTAAGTATCAATCCTTGACTTTTACAAGAACTAGAGAGAGAGAGAGAGAGAGAGAGAGAGAAAAAGATAATTTATGGTTAATGTACATTTATTGTTCTTTCAGCGAGCCTATAAACTTGTAATTTTGATGCTATTTTTAAATAAAGTGGTTATCACTGACTGGTGCGAATTATGTTTCTACTTTATTGCTTTGATACTAAAATAAGATTTTACACTTTTTAAAAAATTCTGTCAGTTACTAATTTACCGCTTATGTTATATTTTTATACTTTTATGAGATATATAATAAACTTTATTACTACTTACTAATAATCATAATAATCCGAAGTATCACTAAAAAAACAACGCTTCTTAGGCACCCAAAGAGGCAGAAGACTGATGGTAAAGAACTTTCCTAATAACAGAGATACATAGTTCGCCATCCTCCTGTATTGAATGATCAATCTAGATATGTGTTTATACAAGACCACTAAGAAAGCAGTGCTACTTGCAACGTCACGGTCTGTCCGAAATTTAGGAATTTTGGGAAAAAAACATAATATCATCAAATGCCCCATAAGATTGAAACAGCCCCCTCAAAGCTTAATCCTTATGACATCTAAGGATATTTCAGATGAGTTAGCAATGTGGCTTAATTATGATCATAATAATAATAAATAAAATATGAATAATTATTAAAAGTTGTTTATAATTGATGCAAAATCTCAAAAACGATATAATTATATTTCCCTAACGTCAATGCGATTTTGTGACGTGATCTTTGTAGATAAATACGTTCGGCTAAGTCGATTCTACCTATATATAAAAATTAATTAACAAAAGTTCGATTTGTTAGCTAAAACTTTTGGTTTCTAGCAATTTCTTTCTACTTCTTCAAATACAACAGATGAAACGGTGGTTAAAATACAATTAATAAGCCTGTAACATATAACTAAATTTTATTGAAAATTATATAAAAACCAACATTTTAAATACAATGAAAAATTGATGAAGAAAATAGCGAAATTTTTTTAAAAGCATTTAAATAAAAATCGACACATGAGGGAAATTCGCTGCCAAAAAGGGAAACATTTCCTAGGGTAAACCGATGCAACTTGACACGAAAAAAAAATTTTGTTTAATAAATTAAAGAAAGTTTCCAATAATAAAGTTAGACGTTTTAAAAAAAATTACCAAACTTTTAAAATTGTGTCCATGCGGAAATTTTTCTAACAGAGCTCCTTTATAAGTTTGTTCCTAGTAAAACTTAGAAATTTTGGGAATGATTCTACTTTTTATTTGTCTTTTCGTCAATTTTATAAGTTTTTGGTAACTACATATACCTATAATATAACTTGCGGGTAATAAGTTTATGTACAATCTTGCTTACTGAAATCCGTAAAAGATCATAGTTGTATGTTTCTCATCTACAGATAAGGCATATTGGCAAATTCTATTATTTCTAAGAATAAGAAGATACAAAGGGGTGTTTATTTATTTGTATATATGACAGTAAAAACAGAACAGGAGTTGTTTTATTTGCACTAATAGATCGATTTCATTCACGACATGGCCAGAAATGAAGCAGGTGACAATTCTACGAAGTTATTATAGATAAGAAAAGAAAAAGCACAACTTAGTATAAACTATGTATTTTCAGGTTTTATTTACAGATCAAATTTAACAACACACATCTATTGTAAATTATTCACCACATCGCTGAAAAAAATGCTGAATTTATTTATTTATTTTTAGAAATAAAGCGTGATATAATTATAGTTTCAGAAAATATACATAAAGTCATTAAGAAATTCAATTAAGTAAAATAGAGAACGTCTAAAACATTCTACGCAATTCTCTTAAATGTATAATAAATATTTTATTTTTTTTTAAATTAAAAAACTTACGTAATATTTAGAGAACAAAGTAAAAAATGTCATAATTTAAATTCTGTGAAATCATCTGAGATTTTGCAACGATCTCTTCAGGGAGAAATCAGTAAACATGAATTTTCACAATACAGTAAAAACTCGCCATCACTAAACATTACCTCACAGTGGAGTAATTTTCGGATCTCTGTTTTACTGTCATTATATTGGTTACATATATGTGATCAGCATCTGCAGTCAAGTAAATCAATTATATTTGCTTTCCCCAAAATTAAAGTCGGTTAACTGTTATTCTTAGCTCAGGTGTAACCTAAAAATTTTAGGTATAAAGACACACGAAAGATGTCTGAAATCGAGCGGAAGGTGCACATGTTTATAAATATACCAATATTTTTATTGACATGAACATGAGTTCGTCTTGTTAGAAATTCTTGGTGTATCTTACGTAAACAAAAATAAATTTACAACGTGCATCCCCAGGGTATGTTTAACTCCTTTATTAAATATTTTTTACGATCTGTAGTAAAGAATATATTTAAATTTACAGCCATAATGAACCACCCGGCTGTGCTTTTGTAATAAAAAAAAAATATACAGGGTATCCAAGGAAAATATGTCAGCGATCAAATATATATTCAGAAGAAGTTTAAACTACTGAATGGATTTTATTGAGTAAAATCCTAAATAATTCATTGCAATTTATAATATTATAGAAATATACAGGGCGTCCGAAAAATGAAACTTACTTTAATGTGCTTATTACGAGAACACAATAAGCTGTAGGAACACAGAGTGTAACATCGGTCCTTGGAAATTTAATTGTTATAGAATGTTTTACCAAAATGGAGTGTGCCCGAGTTATTCTAAAACAGTAATTCTGTGTATATTACATTGCAGAATATCCAATATCATTTATATGGCGAGTATTTAACTAAATTTAATAGAAAATTCGAGTGTCAGTTTGTAAGAATTCTATCACTTCAATGTGTCATAAATCGTCCTAGTTACTACGCATTTCTCGTAACGATGTTCATCTGCTTTCCAACAAGATATAATTAGTGCAAGAATTTAAATCCACAATTACAGCTCAAAAACTCAACCTCCTTAATAAAATGTCTCAATATTTTTCAACACTAAAAATGTCCTGTTCACAGTTGAGGTACATTTACATTTAGACACAATATCAGTAAGCAAAATTTCCATTAATAGAGTCCGATAAATTCAAAACTGAATTAACCTAAAACTGATTAAAATGATTCTCAAGAAAGTGACATCAGTTGGCCTATAAGTAACCCAGATTTAACGTCGAGGATTTTTCTTGCGAGAATATCCCAAAATTAGAGTTTACAGGACTAATTCTCACGCACTGTAATAACTAAAAGAAAATATCCGACAAGAAATGACGGCGATCACGGAATAGACGTGCTGAACTGTTCCATAATTTTGTAGCTCGCTTAGGAGAGTGTCGGGAACCTAATGGCTCAAATCTAGATGACATTTAAGAAAAAATCCAAGGACTGTAATTTGTTATACAATAAGGATTTTTTTATTGACCAATTTGTTTCTCATTTAACTGTGCGTATTTTTAAAATTCAACTTTTCTATTGGACACCTTATAACAGAAAACTTATAGGATCACTTCAGTGTCTCTGTCACAACCGATTTTCTCCGAAACTATTTAACATAGAAAGTTGAAATTCGGCATAGGAATTCATAGACCAATCAGACCGTGTAGTTTTGAAAGTTAAATTTTGACATCCCTTGGGAGAGCGGGATAGAATCTCTCCCCGGTACGTTCTGCCTGTCGTAGAAGGCAACTAAAGGAAAAACTTAGACGGTAGATGCCCAGATCCCACCAGGCTTCACCCGGTGTAATACCATCGCATCGGCTTAGGCTGCGTGAAGTTGCTTACCGTTTCGTAACTGTGCCGATATCCCCGGACTGTGAAAACAAATAGCATGATGAGACACCTGGATACAAAATTTCCGGAGGTGAAATAGCCCCTCGTTCGGATCTTTAGGTGGGGGCTGCTTCAGGGGCGTCCACATGCAGAGATCATAATTTTAAAATAGATTATTGCAACATACGAGGTTTAAACTCGAACATAAATTCATTGCACCAATACCTGCAATCAAATAAACCTCATGTACTCGCTCTCTCTCTCTGGATTAGGCGAACAACAGGAATGATGTTAAAACAATCACCTCTTTAAAGTGGAATTATGCAGGGCATATCGCGAGATGCACCGACTCAAGATGAAACAACATCATCCTTCATTGGAGACCGTATACCGAGAAGAGAAAAAGGGGACGTGCACCAACACGCTGGACAAATGATCTAAAGTTGACTGCCGGGCTGAACTGGATCAGAAAAGCGCAGAATAGAGCCCAATGGGATAAAATGAGGGAGGCCTATGTTCACAAATGGACGGTTGATATGGGCCTTTGACATTGAGATTGACTCGCTCTCTGTGAAAATATTGTCAGTTCATCAACCAGTACAGTCAACTTTCTCTATCTTGGGTACGACTTCTATTTTCAGTTTAGTGGTAATTTTGGATTCTGTCTTTTTGTCAGAAGCGACCTTTCTTGCCAACGGGAGGAGGCTCTGGAGCTCCGAAACTTCAATGTTATGTAGTTAAAAATAAAATCTTAAAAAACCACAAAGTTTATCTGCTGCCTCTATCGACCACTAAGTGATACTAACTTTAGAACACTTTTCGCTTCTCTTGCAGATACCATCGATTATTTACAGATTAACTATTTAAATGCCGAAATTACCATCTTAGGCGACTTTAAAGTGCACAGTATCAACCGGCTTAATTATTCAAATACTACAGACGATCAAGGTCGTGAAGCTGAATTATTTTCAGTCAATTGTGACTTAAATTAGCTTATTGATGAGCCAGCACGAATTCCTGATCGAGATGGAGAGTTTGCCAGTCTTCTTGATCGGTTTTTAACCACCAATCCAGAGATTTACATAGTCACCGTAAATCCGCCGTTAGGTTCTTCTGACTATAAACTACTTTCGACATCGAGTATCCTACCAATCAGTGACAGCATAAGATTAGGACCCCAATCTGCTGGACTCGTGGAATATTTTCGAACTTTCCCTTGATTAGACTTTTGTTTTCGATTCGACGACCCATCTGACTGCGTTAAGGAGGTTTCGGATGTTATTTTGGCTGGTATGGACACTTACATTTCTTTTTCGAAGAAATGTTCTTCCAACGCAAGCCTTGGTTCGACCAAAAATGCAAAGAAACTGTTGCTTTTAAACAATCTTGCCTACCGACAATGGCGTGAAAATCCTAACCTTATAAATCGTAACATCTTAGTTTGTGTCCGGAACAGATGCAAAGAAATCATCGACGAAACCAAGGAAGCACGCAATCATCGAATTAGTAACAAATTTCTTTCTTGACCCAACAATTCCAGGTCCTTCTGGTCAGTCGCTAAAGTAGTTAGTTAAAATGTCACTAAATCTACTATATTACCACTCACACGGCACATCTGCTGAGAAAGCGAACTTGCTGGCTTAACCCTTTGCTTCACATTCTACTGTTGATTTCTAAGAAAAAACACCACCTACTATTATCATAGTGCAGTCAATTATGGCCGATATTGTCTTCAGACAGCGTATCGTAAAACGAATTTTAATGAAGTTAGATAACAAAAAAAGCTTCTGGCGATCACGAAATAGCTGCCATAGTATTTAAAAACTGCAGGAGAGAACTAACCAGTTTTCTGTAAAATCGGCATTTGATCGTGTTTGGCACGATGGATTGTTGGCTAGGCTACGCTCTTCTGGTATGTCTGAAAAGCTCTGTTTATGACTCCTCTCATGTTTCCTCAAAGAGCGTTCTTTGCGAGTGGAAGTCGACATACTTCTTTCTAATACCTTCACTATCAACGCCGGTATGCCCCAGGGCTCCATACTGTCTCCTACACTCTTTCTCATTTACATTAACGATCTGCTGGAAAAGACCAGGAATCCAATCTACTGCTTTGCAGATGACAATACGCTTATCTCTTCATTCATCTTGAATGCTCGAACATTGACTATTCGTGCAAATATCCACAGACAGCAGGAGGTCCTTCAACTCAAGAAATACCTCGAAGAAATTCTATCTTGGGGTGATAGTAACCAAGAGTTTAACGCTACAAAAACTCAGGTGGCAATTTGTTCTAGATAAGTTAATTTTTCTCAACCCGATACAGTTCTACTGTAGCACTCCATTCCTCTGCATCGTCACTCAATTTGACGGGCGTTGATTTGGGAGTAAATATGTCTTGGTATGAACATGTTGTAAGCATAGCAAAGAGAGCTTTTCAAAAGCTGCGAACTAGAAAGCTTTACACTCCACAACAACTGTTAATTCTGTATAAAGATTAAATTCGACCGACAGAATACTGTTGCCATGTGTGGGGCTCTACTCCCAAACATTCACTGCATTTGTTGGATTCTATTCAGAAGAGAAGTGTTGGCCTGTTGGAGGCCCGGAACTTTCCAGCAACCTTGATTCGTTGGAACATCGGAGAACGGTTGGCGACTTCTACAAGTATTTTCACGGAAAGTGTTTAATGGCTGTAGCCCGTTTATTCCTCCCAGAGCGGTGTATTCTAGAAATACACGTCGCGCTAATGCTTCACATCCGTATGAGGTTCGGCATGTTACTCCTCGAACAACCCTTTTCCAGGAATGCTTTTATATAGAGGACCTCATCCTCCAGAAGTAAAAAAAAATTACAAGGTCATCGAGTGGGGTGTTAAATGAAAATTCGTGAAAACACGAGTTCAAAAATATATATGATGTAATATATAAAAAAAACTATTTGGAGATTTTTTTCGTGGGAAGTTTTGAATTTAATCGGGACTAAGAGCAACGAAATATCAAAATCTATTCGGTGCAGCGGATAGGTACCGAGACCAAATAATTTTATTTTATTAATTGATAGTATTTAGGTAGTAAATATTCGTTTTAAGCTTTTATTGTAAAGATATCTCTCTTTTTATATATTCCTGGTAACTATTATATTGAAGATGAATGTTTGACCGAATTTCATAGAATACTTCAGCAATCACGGTATGGATACTAATTGCGGAAGTCCGACTTGCACTTGACTGGTTTTTTGTAATATGGAGAATTGATATGTTGTTATAATCTTTTTAGTTACCTAGGGAACGCAGAAGGATTTGTTTAAATAATTATTTGCTAAAAATGTTATTAACCTAGTTGTTTAAAATTAATTATGGAGTAATTCCAAGTTTTGTGATTTTTATCTCTTAGGGTTGGCTTTTTGTACTCATGATTGTTTTAGTAGGATATTTATTATTAGCTGACCTGGGACAAAAAATCTTTATCTTTATTTTATCCAGCAAAGTACTCTAACTGATCAATCAACTAAAGAGGTTTTTTGTGCCAATGTCGATTAAGTTTCGTTATTTGAAAGAATAACATTGGAGGAAATGACAATGAAATTTGATTCATTTCTTAGAAATTGGGTTTTGGCTTTTAGATAAACGTGGAATACACTTATGGCTGAACGACTTCAGCCGGAGGTCATTTGGGAAACCAATTGAATAATAATAAGTGTACAAATGACACGAAGAAATATTTGAATCAAACTATTCTGCAAAAATAAAAGTTTTTTTGGTGAAACCTTTTATTAACAAAAAACTTATGAATATACTGCGGCAATTTTGAAGATATACCACTATCGGACTGTTGTATTTATAATCAAATATATAAGAGGTTAATACGGTAGAAATAGGGGTTAGAGGGGATGCTTCATATATATCGTGTTATTTATCCTTTAACATGTTCCTAGACTCAAAAAATCTGAATATTGTGTTATTTTTTCATTATTTTTAATTTTCACATCGGCTAATTTCTTTTATAATTAACTTAACTTTTCTATAACTGACCTAGTATATTTTTTAAAATATGAACCTCATGTATATTTATAACCTTTCTAGCTGTACATATACATATATACCAGGTGTACAAGTATGGACTTTTTTTTTCTAAAAAAATATGTTAAATTCGGAAGAATGATAAAAAGTGCTTTATTCCAAGTGTGCTCTATCGCTTGTTATACATTTTTCCCATCTTTCGGGCAATTTGTGAATACCACGCCAGTAAAAAATCTTCCCCTTTGCTGCGAACCATTCATCGAGCCATTTTTTCACATCTTCGTACGAACCAAAGCGCTGCTCAGCAAATGCGAGACCCATCGATGCAAACAAGTAGTAATCGGAAGGAGACAAGTCTGGTGAGTAAGCCGCATGGGGTAGAACTTCCCAGCTGCGTGCCTCCAACGTGTCGCGAACTAGTTTTGCTGTATGTGATGGAGCATTGTCATGAAGAAAAATTACTTTGTGTTGCCTCTTTCAGTATTCTGGCCTTTCTTCAAGCCGCGAACGGTTCAAATCGGTCAATTGTTGTTGGTAACGTTTAGTATTAATCGTTTCCCCAGGTTTTAACAGCTCGTAATAGACCACGCCCCTCTGGTCCCTCCAAACACAGAGCATAGTCTTTCTGCCAAAGCGATTCGGTCTTGCGGCCGATGTGGATGGTGCGCCTGGGTCTACACATGATTTTTTGCGCTTGGGATTTTCAAACTAAATCCACTTTTCATCTCCTGTAACTATACGATGCAAAAACGACTTCCTTTTGTACCGAGCGATCAAAATCTCACACGTGTTTCTGCGCTTTTCAATTTGGCTGTCGTTCAACTTATGTGGTACCTATCTACCGGCTTCTGAATCTTTTCCCCCCCGTAACCGATTGGAAACAGCTTGTTGACTAACGCCCAATTGCTCGGCGAGTTGTTTTTGTGTTTCTGAATCATCTTCGTCCAACAATGCTTGCAATTCCACATCTTCGTATTTTTTTGGCGGTTTTCCATGTTCCTTGTCTGCACATATATCTTGCGATGGAGCATGTTCACCATAAGCTTCCTGAAGTAATCGGTATGATTCAACAGCAGTTTTCTTCAAATGAAAACAAAAAATTAATGCTGTCCACGAATGCTCTTTTTTCGGTATAAATTTCGACATATTGAACACAACACAACACTATGCACGTACTTTTCCAATTTATCACTCGTGCGCATCTAACATTTGTTGATGACACAACAAAATGGCGGAGTGTCAAATCTTTATAGCACAAACTGCATTGGTGCACCATCTGTTGTCTGAAATCCGCATTTCATACTTGTACGCCTGGTATATATATATATATATATATATATATATATATATATATATATATATATATATATATATACACTACCGTTAGAAAGTATTTGCCCACCTAGAAATTTCAATGTGACTGCCAAAATTTAATACCTAATTAAACCCTTTTATTATATTAGGTAAATTTAATTGTTCTTAACAAGTGTCCATCATAAAATTGTTTAGATAAGCCTTTCTGGTAAAATCACAAATTAAAAACCAATTAGAACAAATTTCCAAGTTTTGCATGATAATCGTTTGAGGCGATTTCTGAGAATTCCAATTAAAGTAAGAAATCATTTCAAGTTTCTAGGGATTATAGAAATTCCTAGTGACATTTTATGATAAAAACTATGCTATAAATACCATTGCCCTTTTGGAAAATAACCATTCACAAACAGTACTTTGTCATTGATACAGGCTCAATTATTTTGTGAAAATGCCAAAAACGAAAGAAGTTTCCATTGAAAATCGGGCTCTGATAATTGCGAGACATCAAAATGGTCACTCGAGTCGACAAATCGCGAGTGATATGCGGATGCCAAGGAGAACTGTGAAGTACATCGTAAAAAATTTTTCTGCGGGACATGGAATTCTCAACCAAAAACGTTCTGGAAGGCCTCGAAAAGCGACTCCCTATGAAGACAGAGCTATAAAAATGTCCAGCAGACGTAAGCGCCGCCTAACCGCACCAGAAATTACGGCTCAAGTAAACCTGGAGCGGCCCATTCCCATCAGCGTGACAACCGTGAAGAACAGGTTAGCAGAAGGTGGACTACACGGGAGAGTTGTAGTGAGGAAACCACTTCTTAGGCAAGTGAATAAACGTAAACGATTAGAATGGGCCCGAGAACATGAAAATTGGACATCAGGACAATGGAATTCCGTCCTTTGGAGCGACGAATCTAAATTCGAAATTTTCGGTTCAAATCGACGAGTTTACGTGCGGCGGTCAGCTGGAGAGAGGATGTTGGAAGCCTACAGTAAAACATGGTGGAGGTTCAGTAATGGTTTGGGGTTGTTTTGGCAACGGTAAAATTGGAAAAATCTTTAGGATAGAAGGAATCATGCAGTATCAAGAAATTTTGCTAATTCAAATGCGTCCTTCTGGAAGGGATATTTTTCAGGGAAAATTTATTTTTCAGCATGATAACGACCCTAAACATTCTACTAAACAAATTAGAGAACTATGGGACCAATGGAAATCCGATGGCGTCCTGGAAATGATGACTTGGCCTCCACAATCACCCGACTTGAACCCCATCGAATTGCTGTGAGACCATTCGGGCAGGTGTGTTCGAAAACCCGATCCAATATCAGAAAATCACTTGTCGGAACTTTTACAAGTAGAACGGGTTAAAATAACCGAAGAAACTCTGAAGAAACTACTGGACAGAATGCCAAAACTCTGTAAAGCTGTAATTAAAAACAAAGGAGTTCACATAGATGAGAAAAATTCTGAATATTTTTCTGATTTTCTAGACTGTAAATTATGCGAAAATAAATAATAATTCATTAAAATTAAAAAAAAATATATTATCTGGGTTTTTGTTGTCATGGACTGAAATAACTAGGTGGGCAAATACTTTCTGACGGTAGTGTATATACATGTATATATATGTATATATATATATATATATATATATATATATATATATATATATATATATATATATATATATATACATATATATATATATATATATATATATATATATATATATATATATATATATATATATATATATATATATACAAACAGGAAGAAGGTAATCGCCACTGACTAACAAGAAGAAGGAACTAAATTGTTGGGAATGCCGTCGTAAGTGGTCAATTAAGTGACAATTTGTTTATTTGTCAAGCTTTCGAAACCGATATATTTGTTTCTTTATTAAGACATCTAGAAAAATATGTGAATTGTAAGTATATGGTGATCGAATTATAAAGAAAATAGTACTTACGAACTTAAGACTAATTGTTGGAGGTAACATGTACATCGATGTTACAGGACGAGCCAATTCACAAGACAATTAAAAACATTTAATCAAAAAACACTAATCCAGATCAGTAATAGAAAACTATGGGTAACATTTTAGTTAACGATGTTATATAATATTCTTAGAGAACCAGGAAAATTTCCGGAGGTAAGCAGATGGGGCCCACGTGCCGATTTTTGGCGGTAAAACAGTTGATTTGTCATGCACGTGTGACTTTTATTAGAAACGAAATGTTACTAGAATCGGATAACGCCCTGGTTGTCGTGTAATATCTCCCATAATATGGAAATGATTATGTTACCATGAAGAGAGGGAAGACAAAAAGGACACAAGTTCTAACTCTAGTGCAGAGGTTGAAATTATCAGAAAGATGTATATTGTTAAATTGAAAGAAATGATTATTGATAGTTCAACGTACTGTTGGTGATATTCATGTCGTTGGAGAATTTCAAAATGTATGAGTAAATCAAACTTAAGTCCTCCGTGTCAGACCTCTTATTGATGTTTACAGGATTGTTATTAATAGCCACCATCTCCAAAAACTTCCTTCCATTTTTATATAATTAGGTTCATTGAACAAGACAGATGCATTACTGTAGTCTATTATGTGGCCTTTGTGAATGACATGTTCAGTAAGGCAGCACGAAGCTAGACTTCTTCTGCAATCGCTTTTGTGTGAAGTTATGCGGCCTTTGAGGTTCTTGGAGGTTTGGCCGATGTATGACAGGTAGCAATTAAGGCAGGGGATATTGTAGACTATATTGGTTTTTTGGTTAGTCTCAATTGGAGTTTTTAATTTTGTGTACAGGGACTTGAGTTTATTCTGAAGTTTCTTGGCAAATTTGAAATTGAGACCTCTGAAGATGTTTATAAGTATAGGAGTTAGGTCTCTATAGTATGGTAGGGATACATACGTTATATCTGGCAATAAGTTAGATGATGGATGAAAACCGACTGGAATGTGAACATTTTGATGTGATGTGAGAAGGGGTGGAGAAAAGATGAGAGTATGTATTAGATTGCAGGGGTAAGAATTTTCGATGAAGAGAGTTTGGAGTTCAGCCAGACAATAGTTCTGGAAATCAGAGTAAGTAAATATAAAGACTCTGGGTCTAATTTTAGATATTGCGTTTAGTTTCATTTTGGTAGGATGATGTGAATGGTAGTTCATGTAACTCCCACTGCTGGTCGGTTTTCGGTACCACTTGGTGCTCACATTGTTGCTGTTGTTTCGAGTATGTCGAGGAAGGGAATCGATTTGTTAGATTCCATTTTAACTGTGAATTGAATGATTTTTTCTTGTTTGTGTACTCTGTCTTGGGGTACAGATAGTATAAGATTATCTATATATCTTTTTAGGAAGGTTAGTGGGAATCGGAGTCTGCTAACAGCTTGTGAGAATAAGTTATCCAGGAGAAAACTAAAAAAACAACAAACAAAAGTCTGTTTGAAGAATTTATTTTGAAAAGAAGGTTGAGTCGAAGGTGAACTCAAGGAGCTTTATGAAAGAATATATATATATATATATATATATATATATATATATATATATATTATTTATTTTTTTATTTATTTTATTCACCAATTTGAAAATACAATACACAATTAATATTAAAAAACAACAATGAAGGTATTTATACAGTGTAAATTACTTTGATATAAAATGCACCTAGATGAACAAGACATCTGTATGTGCATAAACTTACAAATTTTGAGTAAAATTAAATTAAGATAATATTATGTACAATCCCAAATTACAACACGATACGAATTTAAAACTAAAAACCAGAGAAACTAAAACTAAACTAAAACGAACTAAAATTAAAGAAAAAAGAAAGAGAGAGAGACAGACACATATATACATCAAAGAAATTCCTCCCTTCTCCCCTCATGAGACAATTCTGACACCATCCATTCAGTTTAGAAACCCTTCAAATTGGAAGCTATTTTTGAAAACAAACCCGTTACATTTTCTGATGAATGTATTTTTTATTCTGTTCTTTTCGTATTTCAATAGGGAGTAAGTTGTATAATTTAGGCCCAACATAATTCAAATATCTCAGATGTAAATTGTTGTGGCTTTGAGGCACTTTTAAATGTTGAAGTATTTTTGTTCGAGTGTCGTACTTATGTGCTATATGTAACTGAGCATCTTTATGAGTGGGTATATAGGCACAAATAGCGTTGATATACATTATTTTAATGTTACTCGTTTTTACTGAAAACAGCCTGTCCGTTGGATATCTTTTATTTCTTTTATATATTATTTTCAAAATATATTTTTGTATAATATTTAGTTTATGTAGGTTATTATTATACAATCCACCCCATACCACAATTCCATATCGAATTATCGATTCTACTAATGCCTTATAAATCATCACCAAAGCGCTTTGGTCCAGAAATTCTCTCAGAAGGTAAAATTTATAAACGAGTTTTCGAATTTTGTTCGACACGTAATCAACATGAAAATTCCACCTCAGAAACTGATCAATCACTATTCCAAGGTACTTAGCGTGTGTTACTTCCTTTACGATGTGTTTATTGAATTCTATATAATTGAATGGTGGTCTATTCGCTACAGTCAGAGAGAAGGCAATATACTGGGTTAAATTAAGGGTAAGTTTATAATTTTCAAGCCAGTTTCCTACTATTTTCAGGCCATTCATTGCTGTATCTTTTAAATCCTCCCATTCATCTCCTGAAAAAACCAGTACTGTGTC
>CM032446.1:96484762-96502262 GCA_019049505.1 Pachyrhynchus sulphureomaculatus | reverse complement strand
AGAGTAATAGCACTAACCCCTCTTGAATTTGAAGCTAAAACGTTAAGGAAAAGGTTTTTATTAAATAAAAATTTTAAAGAAAATTACATAAACCGAACAATAAAAAAAACAGAACATACAAATTATACAATAACCGATCAAAATGTACAAAAAACTAATAAAGAAAACCAAGATAAAGTCTTGCGCTTATAAACGTATTTTACGTGTGGCTGCCATCACATCCAAAATAAATTAACTTTTCTATTTACAAATCTTAAAAGTCAATACCATCAATCCAATGTAGTGTATTCAATACTTTACGGGGATTGTCCAACTCCAATATTATAAGTCATTACTAAAAAAACAGATTAACTGGATATAAATATATAAAAATGCATCCACAATAATAAACAAATATAAAAATGAGCTAAACGACAAAACTAACAATTATGAATTAGTCGTATGTATACAAATTTAATTAAATAATTACCACATAAATAAAAATATCCTCTTAAAGTAAATAAGTGCAGTTATCTTCTAATATCAATACTTTTCCGAATGAAAAAAAATAAACAAAAAACTACAGATAAAAACACTTCAGACTTAATAAACACTATATATTGAACGACCGTTGCATTCTCGTGGTGCGTATTGTTTTTTTAAGTGGCTATGAATTGGTGTTAAGATTTTAAATTTTGTGACATAAAAACTGGTTTAAATGTATTCTTGTTAAATCAATTTATTATGTATTTATTGTTTTTCAGATGTAAGTGGTATAGAAGAAAATTTTAGAAATGTCTTTTCAGTTAAACATGCGAAATTAAATTTATGAAAGGACATATATATATATATATATATATATATATATATATATATATATATATATATATATATATATATAAATATAAATTTATATATATATATATATATATATATATAATATATATATATATATACACACATATATATATATATATATATATATATAATATATATATATATATATATATATATATATATATATATATTTTATGGGGTCTAACACGCGTGCTGCAGGGAAGCGCTCCAGGAGCGGCATGAGTGCGGGAAAAAGCGATTCACGTTGTTCTTGAATCGCTGTAAATTGTACTCGGTGGGAAACACAACGCTGGGCAAATTATTCCAAAAGGATGACTTTCTCCGTATAAAAGATTGCTTAAAAAGCGTTGTACGCGGAGTAACAAGCTGAACCTCATACGGACGTGAAGCACCAGCGCGACGTGTATTTCTAACATGCACCGCTTTGGGGGGAATTAAGCGGGCTACATCCTTCGAACACTTTTCCATGAAAATACTTGGTAGAACAGACTCAAGTCGCCAACCGTTCTTCGATGTTCTAGAGAATCAAGGCCGCCGGTCAATTCCGGGTTCCCAATCAGACGGACCGCTCTTCTCTGAACAGAATCCAACAAATGCAGCATATGTTTGGGAGCGGAGCATCCACAATAATAAACAAATATAAAAAATGATCTAAATGAGAAAACTAACAATTATGAATTAGTCGTATGTATACAAATTTAATTAAATAATTACCACATAAATAAAAATATCCTCTTAAAGTAAATAAGTGCAGTTATTGTTCTAATATCAATACTTTTCCGAATGAAAAAAAATAAACAAAAAACTACAGATAAAAACACTTCAGACTTAATAAACACTATATATTGAACGACCGTTGCATTCTCGTGGTGCGTATTGTTTTTTTAAGTGGCTATTAATTGGTGTTAAAATTTTAAATTTTGTGACATAAAAACTGGTTTAAATGTATTCTTGTCAAATCAATTTATTATGTATTTATTGTTTTTCAGATGTAAGTGGTATACAAGAAAATTTTAGAAAAATGTCTTTTCAGTTAAACATGCGAAACTAAATCTATGAAAGGACATATATATATATATATATATATATATATATATATATATATATATATATATATATATATATATATACAATCTTAATTGGGGAACTCGTAGACAAGATTCTAAAAAAACAAATTTAACACATGGATGTAATTGGGAACCCTGGATGTTGAAAACATCGTTAATTATTTCACTTGTGACCACCACATATGGCCACCGCCATTTAGGAACAAATGACAAGAACGACAGGAGATAGCTGCCCGACAGAGATAAGGGGTTTAGTCAAGAAAACTCAACTAAACCAGAATGCGGGGTCGACACCTGGAAGGAACCGATAGAAAAGGAAGTGCAAATATTGGACCCTAAGTGAGAGAGAGGTAGCCAATTGAGCGACCAAAACCACTCGGTATGTAATAGCGGAAGGATAAAACATAACCTAATTATAAGTAAATGGTGAGCGAGGGAGCGAGAGAGAGAGTGACAATAATGGGGAGCAACGAAGAAGAAAATTATCTAGTGAATTAATTATTAATTTATTAATTTCTTGTTGGAATCTGATTGGAGGAAGAGATTGTTGGCAAAAAACCAATGAAGACTCGAGGCACCAGGAAGTGTTAGAGAGATGACGCAAGGTACTGTCAATGGAAGGAAGACAGTAATCGCTAGGTGCAAAAGATGGCCCAGATAAAATGGAAGGAATCTGTGGAGCTCAGAATCAAAGAGAACCGTAAATAGAGAGAGGAAGGAGGAGAGAAAACCCTGGAAATTACGGAGCTAAAAAAGAGACGACCAACGCGGTTCAGATGGATCATAAAACACTTGAAGACAGGGAATGATTGTGAGAAGTTGATTTATCACAGGAGAGGAGGAAACTATATATGTTACTAAGACCATCCAGGTCGGTTTCTTTTATTGATATTAAGGTGATTCTCCTGGATGTAACACATCTCAAGGAATTCTCTCTTGGAAAGATTATTGGAGAAATGAAGAATTTTGGGTTCCCTGAAATTAAAAGAATGACCATTGTCAACAGAATGGATCGCCAAGGCACATCTATGTGGATGGCATCTAGTGTCACTTTTATGGAGTGCAATACGACGATTCAAGGATTGAGAAGTTTGGCCAATGTAGATTGATGGACAATTGAGGCAGGAAATTGAGTAAACCAAGTCTGACATGGAAAGAACTGGCAGCGGGGCCTTCAGCTTGCTGAAGACACGTCTGTTTTTGAAGAAGTAATATTTAGCGATTTTAATGTTGGGAATGACACGCAATATGTGGACCAATTTGTTTGTAAGGCCAGGAAATGAATGGTAAATAAAGCAACGACCAATTTATTTCGACTGGGGGAGTTAAAGGGGGAGGGGAGATATGCGATAGGTGGAGGGGAGGGGGTTCTGGGGGAATTTGATGGATATGAGTAAGCTTGTTGACTTCATCTTTGGTTCTTAGTAAGAGTTTTCGATTGTATCCATTATCTATGAAAAGTTTTGTAAGTGTTTCTTGTGACTGGAGTAAGAAATCAGGATGGACTATTATCTTCAGTCTTCTATTTAATTTCAGGGAACCCAAAATTCTTCATTTCTCTAATAATCTTTCCAAGAGAGAATTCCTTGAGAGGTGTTTACATCCAGGAGAATCACCTTAATATCAATAAAAGAACCGACCTGGATGGTCTTAGTAACATATATAGTTTCCTCCTCTCCTGTGATAAATCAACTTCTCACAATCATTCCCTGTCTTCAAGTGTTTTATGATCCATCTGAACCGCGTTGGTCGTCTCTTTTTTAGCTCCGTAATTTCCAGGGTTTCTCTCCTCCTTCCTCTCTCTATTTACGGTTCTCTTTGATTCTGAGCTCCACAGATTCCTTCCATTTTATCTGGGCCATCTTTTGCACCTAGCGACTACTGTCTTCCTTCCATTGACAGTACCTTGCGTCATCTCTCTAACACTTCCTGGTGCCTCGAGTCTTCATTGGTTTTTTGCCAACAATCTCTTCCTCCAATCAGATTCCAACAAGAAATTAATAAATTAATAATTAATTCACTAGTTAATTTTCTTCTTCGTTGCTCCCATTATTGTCACTCTCGCTCCCTCGCTCACCATTTACTTATAATTAGGTTATGTTTTATCCTTCCGCTATTACATACCGGGTGGTTTTTGGTCGCTCAATTGGCTACCTCTCTCTCACTTAGGGTCCAATATTTGCACTTCCTTTTCTATCGGTTCCTTCCAGGTGTCGACCCCGCATTCTGGTTAGTTGAGTTTTCTTGACTAAACCCCTTATCTCTGTCGGGCAGCTGTCTCCTGTCGTTCTTGTCATTTGTTCCTAATTGGCGGTGGCCATATGTGGTGGCCACAAGTGAAATAATTAACGATGTTCTCAACATCCAGGGTTCCCAATTACATCCATGTGTTAAATTTGTTTTTTTAGAATTTTGTCTTCAGTGTGTTTTAATGTGTATTTTGTATATTTTATGGATTAACCAACTTTTATATGTAACAACTTTTTTATGTATAACCTACGGCCATTCAGGCTAACGAAATCTTTGCACTTCTCATGTGAGTTTTTTAACTTATTATGACTAATATCTTATTCTTGTTCCACACTAATTTTATTTATTATAACAACCTAATGATAACATCATTAATTTAAAGTTGTCCCAGACACTATCAGTGAATACGCTCTGTTCTTCTTTTCAGTTCTGCCCTGAAGAAGGTCCCAATCCAGGACCGAAATATTGGCGGCTTAATGAAAATTGTGTGATCTCCTATCACGCCCAAATTTGCCGAGTTCCCCAATTAAGATTGTATTTTTTAATAATTTTGGTAGATACGGCAACTTTTTGCTTTCTTTCTTTATTCTATATATATATATATATATATATATATATATATATATAAATATGTATATATATATATATATATATATATATATATATATATATATATATATATATATATATATATATATATATATATTGTAACCTTATAACTTGCCCGCTTTTTGAGGCGTTATTTTGTACCGTGTATATTAATTGGTCGCTTTTTGCGGCGTCATTTTGTACCCTGTGAAAATTGTTTTTCCCACGCTTGGGCACAATTTTCTTGCAACCTCTTTTTAATTTCTGGGAATGAATTGAGTGAATAATGATTTTAAAAGAACTAAAGAAATTAAACAAACACTAGCTCAGTTTTCCTTGGTAGAGAGAAATATGGGTAAGAGATAATTGTTATACGTCTTTTTGGAATTATTTTCTATTTTTTAAAAAAGCTTCAGTCGTACAAATTTTTGGGCACCATTCATTTTAAAATAGAAAGGATCTAACTTCAGTTAAAAAAATGAAAAAATACTGAAGTGTTTTACGGATATTACTAAAAAGAATTATACTAGTACAACTTTTCTTATCCTGAAAAGAAAAATAGGTATTCAGTGAGACACTAGCTTTAATCAACAAAAAAAAGAAAATTTATTCATGATTTAAAATAAAAGTTCCAACCTTTGCAATTTTAAGGAATACAAAAATAATTCTAGCCTAAAAGTAGTTTTTATAAACTAGAGTCCCTAAATCAGAGATTTTACTTCTAAATTTTGACTACACCCGACATCGAAGAGTCGTGATTTTCACTTCGCGATTTTTCAGTTCAAATTGCTGTTAAAAACACTTATTTGCGGGGAATATATTTATTGATGTATTGTTTTCTGGTAACTTACGGTTTTCCTATGGCTTCTAGGCCTTCAATGCAACACAATACCGATTTCACACTTTTGAGAAGAGCCTACTTTAACTACTCCATTTAGAAAACACACAACGCCCACTACGGCTTTATGATAAAAAAAACTCGTGCTTAACTTGGCTCTCGTAGATATTGTCGTAAGCCTCTACTGCGGCTCGGTGGAAATTAGCCTGGCTGCGGCTTGATGGTACTAAGCCTGGCGGCGGCTTGATGCTACTGCCGGGCGGCGGCTCGGTGTTCTAAGCCAAGATTCGCGTCCTCCGGACCTTTAAATAAGCCGTGGGCACTCTGTCTGTAATATGGCGACGCCGGAACCAAAACTCCGGATACAAACATTTGACCAATCCCGGCGTATCGATAGATTCGGTCGCAAACCCGCACAGCACACTATATAACGAGCGGCTAAGAATTTCTGATTAATATACCGCTCGATACAAAAATGAAAAGAAGTACATTATTAAGAGAAAAATCAGTAACATTATATGGTCTTAAAAATCTAGGAAAAAATGAATGTTACATTACCCCCCCTTCCAAAAAGAAATAGACTACACTAGTCTATTAAACTAAGGCTACTTATGAAAAGGTACAAAGTGGTACACTATCACTTAATACTAAGGTCAGAACTTAAAACAAAATTACAAACTTCGGACCTTACTACTAGACTTAATTCAATTAAGCACTAATATTAAGTACAATGAAAACCAAATGAAAATCTTTGCATGTACACAAGAATCTTATAACTAGACTTAACTTAATTAAGCACTAAGGTTAAGTACATCAAAAAGTAAATAAAAATCCTTGCATGAACATAAGAAATACCTGTTCAAAGTAACAGTCGCGGTCTTCTTATATAAAAGAATCAGCTCTGTTATTGTTACCAAAAAAAAAAGAAAGACAAAAAAAAAATATAACTTTGTCTAGACTCTTGTCTAAATCAAAAAAACGAACTGAAACAAAGTATGAACACCCCCCTTAAAATATTTTAAGGATTGTCTGAAAATTTTCTATTTCAGCAAAAGAAATTTATAAAAATTCTTAAATAAAGAAAAACAAAAAAAAATAAGAGATTCTAGTGCAAACACTAACACTAAAAGGAGAAAAAGTCTTGTAAGACCATTTAGCACAAGGCTAAGAAAAACACCTGGATGAAAATCCAGACAACGCTCGGAAAAAATCGCCATCAATGCTCTAGCTCACCGCTAAGAGAACATTCTAAATCTAGTATCACTACTAGTCGCATCAGAAAATAATCGCACTCTATCGCGCAATATCGACGTCCTAAGACATCTAGACATGCTAAAAAATCGCCAGGGAAAAACGCTCTGGTTGATCGCCAGAAAACACGTCAGCTCATCGCCAACTAAACACTCTGGTATATCGCCAGAAAAAAACCTCGGCTCCTCGCCAAGAAAACATTCTGGTACATCGCCAGAAAAAAACGCCTCGGCTCCTCGCCAAGAAAAACACTCTGGTATATCGCCAGAAAAAACCTCGGCTCCTCGCCAAGAAAACACTCTGTAAATAGTCTTCGACTACACAAAGTCTGCGTTCTAAAAGAACAATCTCGCCATTAATATAGTGAGCAGCTATAAAGCTAACAATATCACTATAGGCACAGTGAATAGCTATAAAAGCTAACATTCACTCTCTAAACACAGTGAATAGCTATAAAAGCTAAAATTCACCAAACTGAATGATCCTGCTTCAAAAAGCAATGTTCACAAAGAACAGAATGATTAGTCCGCGCGCAACTAACATTCAAGGAAACATTCCCCAATATAACTATGTGAGATAGCAAGTCTCGAAATAGGACCTCCCTAAAATCATAATCTTATATACAGGAGTCCATAAACAAAACGACTCAAAATCACACATTTTGAGCACATGCCCTCAGGCAACCAATACACAGAAATATATACAGAACTATATACAGAAATATATACAGAAGTTCAAATCCCAAACTCTTGGTCATGGTAACTCCATAGCGAGCTTGGTGAAAGCTCTTAGCAAAAGCTAAACAAATCTTCGGCACATCGCACCAAAGTGACAAATCTGCCTAGAAACATGAGCCAGAAGAAACGCCCTCCATCATTCTTCAGGGTGGCTACACAGAGATATAAAACTTAACTAGCATTGCGCTTCTTCAAGTTGCATGAAGAACCCTCGTGTACTGCTCTCGCCCCTAGAACAACAACGAAAAGAATTTAATCCATCCCACATAACAGGAGACAAACACCTCACCACGATATACTGAAAGGTGGAGACAATAAAATACGGGAATGGTGACCCTGGTGTCCACCAACAAAAGGGAGTAGGTTATAGCATCCACTAAACTAAAACGGTGTCTACCACACCACCATAAGTCAAAAAAAATTAATCAATAGGGTGTTCCGAAACACACTACTGCCAACAGCCTGTCACCACTAATAGGCTAATTGGAGCTGAGGTCGACTACAGTAGCTAGGCTCTCCTTTGGCTCAAATAGTAATAACCATTGAGTAACAAAACCTTTAAAGGTCCCAAAGGTCAAACGTTCGCCCTCCATAGACTACCCTTCCAATCAGTCTGTTCCTCAGGAAGGACTAACTCCTTGCCAAACGTCGTAACGGCATCTGTTAGCACCCGGTGCATCACAGCCTGTAAAAAAAATAACTTATGGGATACAACCTAAAAGGTTTACAAGGTTGACTTAACCAAGCTTCTAACGGAAATTTCCAAACTACGAAAATGAGCTTAAAAAACTACATGAAGCAAAAATTTCTCAATTTTCGGTGGCAACGCAACAAAACTGTTGAAGACGACAAGAGCTTTTCCAGCTTAATCAGAGACAAGAAGAAAACATCGTTGACAGCTAGAATATTCGATCATGGTGTTAATCGTCTTCCTAGACAATAGCCTCTAGAAGAAACTGCTACAGGTATCAGGCATAACCGTTTTCTGTCAGCCCAAACTTCTAGATTATCTGGTGAAAATCTAAAAAATTCGGTTAGGAATCTTCCTTCACTGCGCTTAGCCTCTCTTGACAAGGTTCTCATCTCGGTATCAGATTTTGATCATTTCTTCGTGAAACGACTGTCTTACTCTGCTCTCATCTCTTGTAAATGATCAGCCTTTAGTTCTCCTGCAGGACTTCAATTTTCTATCAATCTGATAGTAGACCGAAAAAAAACTCATCAGACGCCTATGAGTCTATGCAAAAAAAATTTTTAAAAAATTTGTGACTCAAAGGTAACGTTTAAACGGCCCTGAAAAGAATAGAGTCTACCCTCAGTTTGTCAATTCAGAAGAAGATCTAAATCAAAATAATCCAAGTTTTAGACTCACTGGATAAACCAAAATCAATTTACTCTTAATTGCACCCAACATATACCACTAAGGTAATAGAAATACACCCACTCGGGTAACAAACTTTGAAATTGCTCATACAAATTTTTGACTCTACATCATACCACACGAGCTACATCTTGCGCTTGTCCTAACTCAAGATCCCCTTGGATTGCCTCTAATCAAAATTTCGCTTCCAAGTGTCAAGAACTGGATATTATATGAGGTCATAAGCAAATCAAATCCCGCGACCACCGACATACCAGTCTTATGATAAATCCTGAGTGTGACTCCTTCGCAAGCTCGCTAAAACTGAGTCGATGCTAAACATCAACCACAATCAACCTAAGTTTGGGATATGGCCAATACCCAAAACCTTAGCATTAAACAATAAAAGTAAGCTATTCTCTGCTCAACTTTTATAACAGTCAAAAAAAACGAGGTCGTCACCTCTACAGAACAACATCAAAAAAAAGTAAAGTAAAGCAATTAAGATAATGTAAATATAAATTATTCTTCTTCTGACAAACTTTCATTAGGGTTAGGTTCATTGAATGGTTTTTTAAGTCCTTAATATGCCATCGTCCTATTTTAGTCCCATCTAAATTAACCAAACCATAAACTAAATCTGAAATCTTTTCTCTTATCACGCAATGCACATACTTAGGTACCAACTTAGATGTGAATTTATCGGCTGCACTGGAAAGAATTTTATTTTTTCGCCAAACGTGATCACCTATATTAACGGCAAAATCCCTTTTTCTAAGGTTGTAAGACTTACTGTTCCGTTCATAAGCCTTATGTATCCTACTACGCACGTCGGTGAAATTAAAATTTACTAAAATTCCGAATTTTTGTGCAAAATCACATCCTAAAACCAAAGTATGTGATAGAGAAAGGTACTACTAGAGCAGAGATTACTAAACAATGACTATTGCAGACTAGCGGCAACTCAACCGTACCTAAAACTTTTAGACGGCTGCCATCTGCAGTGGTAACACTTCTATTTCGATATGGCATATTTTTATTCTTAAACGACTTAAAATTTTAATACCATTCTGACCTACTGAGGTATTTGCACGAGAGTCGAATAAAGCCGAGAAATGGACACTTAATGGATTTATCTTTATATGCGGTCTATTATCTAAATATTTATGCACGAATAAAGGAGATATGTGACCATTTGGAGAAGCAGGAGTTTTAACTTGAGAAGGAGGATTTTTATTAGACTTAAAAAAAAATCAGAAACTTTTGTAACTATTTAGTCCAATCTGATCTATTGGATTATTTCTTTACTTAAGATCCTCGTTGGAATCTTTCTTTTATCCGCGACCGGACGTTCTGAGAAAATACGACGGATTTTCATTTCATAGTCTAACTCATATTCCAGTAGATGATTGACTTTGAAATTGAAAGCTTCCATGATAAATGAATACAATTTAAAAGAATTGTTTAAAAGGTCGTGAAAATATTTCTCCTGTGCTCCCAATAGTCAAAATAAAAAATATGTAAAGGCACTTAAAATATGTAAACTTCTTTACCAAACATTTAAAAAATCTTCAACAATTTCAAAAAATTTCTAAGTATTGCCTTGTATTAAAATTCTTTTACCAATTATGTTAAGAATTTTCAACAAAAAATCTCCAAAATACCGTTTCGTATCAGCAAAGTATTTTTAATATTCATGCAAAACATCGGTGAGAAAAAAAGTACAGTTTTTTCTTCGGTTTACCGCAAAATAAATCTAACACTGCAAAAATTAAAGTAAACCAGCACATCTGCTAATCTGAACTATAAAAGTAGCTTTTAAGAAAAAAGTAGGAATCTCTTATCTTAGAGTCGATTAACAAAATTCAAATATCTATACCACCATCAGATAAATTGAAATAAATAATTTCTACAAATTTCCTGCTTTTGTCTTATTGCTATAGTGTAGTTTCGTTTAATTAAATATTATGAAATAAAAATATCTGAAAAGTTAGAGCTTTTACTTTGTTCGAAAGCTAGTACACTGAACCCTTTAAAAAATAAAATTCCAAAAGCCCCACGTTGGGCGCCATTTTGTAACCTTATAACTTGCCCGCTTTTTGAGGCGTTATTTTGTACCGTGTATATTAATTGGTCGCTTTTTGCGGCGTCATTTTGTACCCTGTGAAAATTGTTTTTCCCACGCTTGGGCACAATTTTCTTGCAACCTCTTTTTAATTTCTGAGAATGAATTGAGTGAATAATGATTTTAAAAGAACTAAAGAAATTAAACAAACACTAGCTCAGTTTTCCTTGGTAGAGAAATATGGGTAAGAGATAATTGTTATACGTCTTTTTGGAATTATTTTCTATTTTTTAAAAAAGTTTCAGTCGTACAAATTTTTGGGCACCATTCATTTTAAAATAGAAAGGATCTAACTTCAGTTAAAAAAATGAAAAAATACTGAAGTGTTTTACGGATATTACTAAAAAGAATTATACTAGTACAACTTTTCTTATCCTGAAAAGAAAAATAGGTATTCAGTGAGACACTAGCTTTAATCAACAAAAAAAGAAAATTTATTCGTGATTTAAAATAAAAGTTCCAACCTTTGCAATTTTAAGGAATACAAAAATAATTCTAGCCTAAAAGTAGTTTTTATAAACTAGAGTCCCTAAATCAGAGATTTTACTTCTAAATTTTGACTACAAACCCGACATCGAAGAGTCGTGATTTTCACTTCGCGATCTTTCAGTTCAAATTGCTGTTAAAACACTTATTTGCGGGGAATATATTTATTGATGTATTGTTCTGGTAACTTACGGTTTTTCCTATGGCTTCTAGGCCTTCAATGCAACACAATACCGATTTCACACTTTTGAGAAGAGCCTACTTTAACTACTCCATTTAGAAAACACACAACGCCCACTACGGCTTTATGATAAAAAAAAAACTCGTGCTTAACTTGGCTCTCGTAGATATTGTCGTGAGCCTCTACTGCGGCTCGGTGGAAATTAGCCTGGCTGCGGCTTGATGGTACTAAGCCTGGCGGCGGCTTGATGCTACTGCCGGGCGGCGGCTCGGTGTTCTAAGCCAAGATTCGCGTCCTCCGGACCTTTAAATAAGCCGTGGGCACTCTGTCTGTAATATGGCGACGCCGGAACCAAAACTCCGGATACAAACATTTGACCAATCCCGGCGTATCGATAGATTCGGTCGCAAACCCCGCACAGCACACTATATAACGAGCGGCTAAGAATTTCTGATTAATATACCGCTCGATACAAAAATGAAAAGAAGTACATTATTAAGAGAAAAATCAGTAACATTATATGGTCTTAAAAGCTAGGAAAAAATGAATGTTACAATATATATACATATATATATATAAATATATATATATATATATATATATATATATATATATTTATATTTTTTTTGGGTCTAACATACGTGCTGCAGGGAAGCGCTCCAGGAGCGGCATGAGTGCGGAAAAAAGCGATTCACGTTGTTCTTGAATCGCTGTAAATTGTACTCGGTGGGAAACACAACGCTGGGCAAATTATTCCAAAAGGATGACTTTCTCCATATAAAAGATTGCTTAAAAAGCGTTGTACGCGGAGTAACAAGCTGAACCTCATACGGATGTGAAGCACCAGCGCGACGTGTATTTCTAACATGCACCGCTTTGGGGGGAATTAAGCGGGCTACATCCTTCGAACACTTTCCATGAAAATACTTGTAGAACAGACTCAAGTCGCCAACCGTTCTTCGATGTTCTAGAGAATCAAGGCCGCCGGTCAATTCCGGGTCCCCAATCAGACGAACCGCTCTTCTCTGAACAGAATCCAACAAATGCAGTGTATGTTTGGGAGCGGAGCCCCAAATGTGGGAGCAGTATTCCATAGCTGGTCGAATTTGGGCTTTGTAAAGAATTAACAGTTGTTGTGGGGTGTAAAGCTTTCTGGTTCTAAATAATATTCCCAACCTTTGAGAAGCTCTGCTTGCTATGCCTGCAACATGTTCATGCCAGGACATATTTGCTCCCAAACTAACGCCCAACAAATTGAGCGACGATGCTAGAGGAATGGAGTGCCCCGACATAACTAAGTCGGTTTCAGCAAAGTTAACTTTTTTAGAAAAAAACTGCCGCCTGGGTTTTTGTAGCGTTAAATTCCACTTGGTTACTGTCACCCAAGATAGAATTTTTTCCAGGTCTTTGTTAAGTTGAACGACCTCCTGCTGTCTGCGGATATTCGCCTGAGCAGCCGATGTCTGAGTGTTAAAGGTGAATGAAGAGACAAGCGTACTGTCATCTGCAAAGCTGTAGATTGGATTCTCGGTCTTTTCCAGCAGATCGTTAATGTAAATGAGAAAGAGAGTAGGAGACAGTATGGAGCCCTGGGGCACACCGGCGTTGATAGTGAGGGTGTTAGAAAGAAATCCGTCGACCGCTACTCGTAAAGAATGCTCTCTGAGGAAACATGAGAGCCACAAACAGAACCTTTCAGACATACCATAAGAGCGTAACTTAGCCAACAGTCCATCGTGCCAAACACGGTCGAATGCCTTGGATATGTCAAGAGCAACCGCTCGAGATTCTCCAAAGTGTTCAATTGCGTTGTTCCAAACATGTGTTACATAAGTCAGAAGATCTCCTGTTGATCTATATTTACGAAAAACCATATTGGTGATCGCTAATAATATTGAATCGTTCAAGATATTTTAGAAGATGCTCATTGATAACCTTTTCCATGACTTTCGATATTATTGAAAGCAGTGCAACTGGTCGGTAGTTATTTGGCAAGGTCTTCTTGCCTTTTTTAGGTATCGGCTGAACCGTGGCACATTTCCAGCAGGACGGAAATATTCCCTTTCTGTAGGATAGATTAAAAAGTCTACAGAAAACTGGTGTTAGTTCCCTTGCGCAGTTTTTGAGAACTATGGCAGGTATTCCGTCAGCGCCAGAAAGCCTTCTTGGTGTCTAGCTTCATTAAAATACGCTTTATGATGCGCTGTCTGAAAAGAACATCGGGCATCCTTGACTGCAATATGGGAATAGTAGGTGGCGTTTTTCCTTGGAAATCGACAGTAGAATGTGAAGCAAAGAGGTCAGCCAACAAGTTCGCTCTCTCAACAGGTGTAGTTGCAATGGAATTATCTGGCTGTGTGAGTGGTGGTATGGTGGATTTGGTAAAATTTTGACTAACTGCCTTAGCGACCGCCCAAAAGGACCTGGAATTGTTGGGACAGGCGAGAAGTTTGTTTCTAATTCGTTGATTGTGTGCCTCCTTGGTTTCGTCGATAATTCCCCTTGCATCTGTTCCGGGCACGAACAAAGATGTTACGATTTACGGTGTTAGGATTTTCACGCCATTGTCGGTAGGCAATATGTTTAAAAGCAACAGCTTCTTTGCATTTTCGGTCGAACCAAGGCTTGTCGTTGGAGGAGCATTTCTTCGAAAAAGGGATGTAAGCTTCCATACCGGCCAAAATAACATCGGAGACCTCCCTGGCGCAATCAAATGGGTTATCGGATCGAAAACAAACGTCCATCCAAGGGAAAGTTCGAAAGTATTCCATGAGATCTTCACATTTAGCAGATTTGTAGTGCCAAATCTTGCGCGGCCTAGGCGCCTCTCTGTCACTGATTGGCAGGATACTCGATGTCGAAAGCAGTTTATGGTCGGAAGAACCTAAGGGCGGATTTACGGTGACCGTGTAAATCTCCGGATTGGTGGTTAAAAACAGATCAAGAAGACTGGCGAACTCCCCGTCTCGATCAGGGATCCGTGTTGGTTCGTCAATAAGCTGAGTTAAGCCATAACTGATTGAGAATGATTCAGCTTCATGACCTTGTTCGTCGGTAGTATTTGAATATTTAAGCCAGTTGATATTGTGGACATTAAAGTCGCCCAGGATGGCAATTTCGGCACTTGGATAGTTAATTTGTAAGTGATCGATGGTGTCTGCAAGAGAAACGAAAAGTGTTCGAAAATTGGTATCACTTGGTGGTCCATACAGGATACAGATGAACCTTGTGGTTTGTTGAGTCATTATTTTTAACCACATGACATCAAAGTTTGGGGGGTCCAGAGCTTCTTCTCGTTGACAAGAGAGGTCGCTTCTGACAAAAAGACAGATTCCAAAGTTACGCCTAAATCGGGAATAGAAGTCGTACCCAGGATAAAGATAGTTGACCGTGCTGGTCGATGGACTGACCTTGTTTCACGTAGAGCGAGTACATGAGGTTTATTTGATTGCAGGTGTTGAAGCACTGAATTTATGTTCGAGTTTAAACCTCGTATGTTGCAAAAATCTATTTTAAAATTATGATGTCTGCAAGTCGACGCCCCCGAACCAGCCCCCACCCGGAGATCCGAACGGGGGGCCATTCTACCCTCCGGAACTTCTTGCGTCCAGGCGCCTCATCATGCTCTTTGGTCCCACAATAGTTAATGTGGAATTTTCCTGTTCTGTCACATGTTTATTGGGCTTTGATCCAGGGGGTGTTATTATTGGGTAGTTATGGGGTTCTGACCACATACTTTTCCAATGATCCGTGAGTTCTTGTTTGTTTGGTGGTTCGGTCACTGCTGTCTGTTTGATGTGCATAGTTTTTCCGGTAGAGAACTCGTGTTTCGCTTCTTCGGAAGAGGTTGTTGGTGTCTTTTTCCGCTCGTTTGGTTCTTTGCATCTACGGAATCTTGCGGCATATACGGATAATTTTTGTATAAAGTATCCAGGATTTCTGGCAGTGTTCTGTCGGGAGACCCGGACTTGATCTTGTCTATACTCTGTGTGACTCGTTTGGACACGTTCCCGTTGATAAACTGGGTAAGGTGTCCTAGATATCTCCTGATGTTGTTGATTTTGTTTTCTATTCTTATTTGCCGTTTGAATTTTGAATTTTATATATATATATATATATATATTATATATATATATATATATATATATATATATGTATATATATATATATATATATATATATATATATATATATATTATATATATATATATATATACGAGGCTGTTTTGAAAAGTCCGTGCAAAGTCCGAGAGATGGCACCACCGGCGCGTATCGAGGTCATGCTTAGTTAGTAGCATCTCTTGAATGAACGCACACCAAGTTTCAGCGTTCATATTGATCTATTTCTTTGTGTTTGGCATTCGTGTGAATCAAGGAAGTCGAGTGATTTTCAAGAAATGGACGAAAAAAGAATTTCGTGTGGTGATTAAACATTACTTTTATGAAAGGCAAAACGCCTCAGGAGACTAAAGAGAAGCTTGATAAACATTATGGTGACTCTGCACCTGCGATTAGAACAGTTTATAAGTGGTTTCAAAATTTTCGGACTGGCCATATGGGCACAAAGTGACGCTGAATGTTCTGGACGGCCTGTGGAGGTTACGACTCCAGAAATCATTGATCAAATCCATGATATGGTGATGGATGACAGAAGAGTTAAGGTGTGTGAGATTGCTAGTACTGTGGGCATCTCGACTGAACGGGTACATAATATTTTGCATAAAATTTGGACATGAGAAAGCTATCCGCAAGATGGGTGCCGCGATTGCTCACGCTTGACCAAAAACGGAATCGTGTGAAGTGTTGCAAGGATGGTTTGCAGCTGTTCCAGAAGAATCCGGAGGAGGACTTTAAGCGTCGTTTCGTCACTGTGGATGAAACATGGATACATTACTATACTCCTGAGACCAAACAACAATCTAAACAATGGGTTACCAAGGTGGAATCTGCACCAAAAAAGGCGAGGACCGTTCCTTCGGCCGGAAAGGTCTTTTTTGGGATTCGCAAGGGATAATCCTCATCGGCTATCTGGAAAAGGGTAAAAAACTATTACAGGTGAATATTATTCATCGTTATTGGACCGCTTTTGAAAACCGAGTTGCAAGAAAAAGGCCCGCGATTGGCCCACAAGGAAGTCCTTTTCCATCACGACAAACGCACCAGCACACACCTCAGCAGTTGTGGTCGCAAAATTAATGGAAATAGGATTCCAACTCGTTTCACATCCCCCCTATTCTCCAGACTTGGCTCCCACGGACTACTATTTGTTCCCCAATTTGAAGAAGAAATGGCTGGCGGGAACAAAGATTTTATTCAAACGACACTAATTGGAATATTTGCACACTTGGACAAATCCTATTATTCGGAAGGGGAATCAACAAACTAGAAACATCGTTGGACTAAGTATATAAGCCTAAAAGGAGACTATGTCGAAAAATAAAAAAGGTTTACCCCAAACACATAAGTAGTTTTTTTTTTTGCACGGACTTTTCAAACCAGCCTTGTATATATAGATATATATTATATATATATATATTTATTTTATATATTATATATTATATATATAGTATATCTATTGTGAGTCTAGCACACATGCCGCGCAGGGGAAATCCCTAAAGCGCTCCAGGATCGACATGTGTGCGATGAGAAAGTTCTCTTCACGTTATTCTTGAAGTGCTGTAGATTGTACTCGGTGGGGAAACCCAAGTCCTGGACAAACTATTCCAAAGGGATGATATTCTCCATATAAAAGGACAAGCTGAACCACATTACGGATGTGA
>CM032446.1:96468014-96484662 GCA_019049505.1 Pachyrhynchus sulphureomaculatus | reverse complement strand
AAAGTGACTTTGTGAGGAAATTAGCTGGACAGTCAAAAATATATCGAAATAACGTGTTGGTCATGGAACATTTGGGCATGAGAAAGCTCTGTTTCGAAATGGGTATCGCGTTTGCTCACAGTAGATCAAAAACAACCTGTTGATGATTCTGAGTGCTGTTAGGACCTGTTTAAACGCAATAAAAAAGGATTTTTTCATGGGGTATATGCCAATGGATGAGACGTAAGATTCACACACCACTGCACACTGGAAATCAAATCGGCCGTCAGCTGAATGAATAGCAGCCGGTGAAAGTCGCCCGAAGCGACCAAAGGACACAGCAGTCGGCAGGGAAGGTTTTGACCTCTGTATTTTGGATGCGCATGGAATAATTTTCATCGACTATGCTGAGAAGGGAAAGGGGAAAAAAACCATCAATAGCGGAATATTATATGAAGTTGTTGGTGCGTTTGAAGGCAGAAATTGCAAAGAAACGGCCCCAAATAAACAAGAGAAAGTGTTCTTTCATCAAGACAATGACAAAATCAATGGTTACGATAGTAAAATTGCATGAACTGAAGTTTGAATTGCTTCCTTATCCACTGTATTCTCCAGATTTCGCCCCCAGCGGTTATCTATTCACAGACCTCAAAAATATGCTCGCGGGAAAGAGATTTGGCTCTAATGAAGAAGTTATCGCCGAAACGGAGGCCTATTTTGAAGGCAATGACAAATCCTTCTACAAAAAAAGGTATAGAAATGTGAGAAAAGCATTGGGACTGACTGTATCGCTCTGAAGGAGACTATGATGATGAATAAATCGAATTTTTTTTTAAAAAAATGTGTTTTAAGTAGCTAGACCAAAACTTTTCCAGCCTACGTTTTAGCTTAGTTTCAAAATTATTAGGCTAGTCTACTTTCAATTTAATATAATTTTTTTAAATGTTGATTTAAGTAGAAAATAAAATGCTTTTGGGTATTTTTTCCAGTAGCTGAAGCTGGTCGACATTATTAGCTTCATACCTAACTCCGTTTTTTACTTTCGCAGTGAGTCTGTGTAGATGATTTTAAAGATTTATTTTGAATTTTTGGCTCTCTGATTTAGCATAGGAAAGTCAAATTAAATTCAATTTTTATTGTACTCGTAGAACTGTGGGATTCCAAGGAAGTACTAGTTACATTACTTTACTGTTTCTTTTTACTAGGATATTAAATATATTATTTTTATAAGAAGATAACATACGGAGTATCCGCCAAATAGAAAATTTAAATTCTGATCTAGCCTGAATCCACTGAGTACAATTTGTTAGGTAACCGTTTAAAAAAAATGTAGCATTATTAATACTTGCTGATGAATTAAACCAAAAAATCGAATATGACGAACATGAGGCATTTATAACTGTTTTAAATATACTCATATGTACATGTACATATGTAATATTTCACAAATAAATTTTACTAAAAAAGCAATTTTCCTATAGACCGCGCTAATACTTCACATCCGTATGAGGTTCAGCTTACTTACTTCGCTTACAACGCTTTTTAAGCAGTCTTTTATATGGAGAACATCATCCCTTTGGAATAATTTGTCCAGGGCTGTGTTTCCTTCCGAGTACAATTTACAGCGATTTAAAAACAACGTAAATGCTTTTTCTGCACACATGCTTGCTCCTGGAGCACCTTAGGGACTTCCTGTAGCACGTGTGCTAGACTCAATAAAAAAAAGACATAGCACACGTGCTGCAGGTAAATCCCCAAAGCGCTACAGGAGCGGCGTGTATGCAAAAAAAACGATTTACGTTATTCTTGAAACGCTGTAAATTGTGATCGGTGGGAAACACAGTCCTGGGTAAATCATCCAAAGGAATGAGGTTCTTCATATTATAGTGATTGACGAGGACTGACAAGTTATCTTCACACGAATGTAAAGTGTTTTCTAACACCTTCCGCCTTGAACGGAATTAAGCAAGGGAAATACTTGTAGAATAGACTTAAGTCCATCCGTTCTTGCCGTTCTTCGATGATCCAGGCATCAAGGTTACTGGTCAGTTTTGGGTCTCCAATTAAGCGAACAGCTCTCTTCTGAATAGAATTCAAAAATGCAGTGTATATGTTTGGGAGCAGAATCTCATAGTTGGTCGAGTTTGAGCTTTGTACAGAATTAACAGTTGTTGTGGAGTATAAAACTTTCTAGTTCCAGATAATATTCCCAGTTTTTGAGAAGTTCTCTTTGCTATGCTTGCATGTTCATGCCAAGACATATTTGCTCCCAAATTAACGCCCAGCAGATTAAGTGACGATGGTAGAAGAATGGACTGTCCAGACATAACTATATTGGGTTTACTTTTTTAGAAAAAAACTGTCGAATGGATTTTTGTACTGTTAAATTCTACTTGGTTCTTGTTACCCCAAGGTAGAATTTCTTTCAGGTCTTTGTTTGTATATTGGATTTCTGGTCCTTTCCATCAGGTCGTTGATGTAAATGAAAAAGAGACTAGGAGACAATATGGAGTCTTGAGGCCCACCGGAGTTGATAGGAAGGTGTTAGAAAGAAATCCGGCGGACCATACGTCAGAATTTTTCAGACGTATCATAAGAGCGTAGCTTAGCTAACACACAATCCGTTGTGCCAAAATACGGTCGAGTGCTTGGAATATATCAAGTGCACCCACTAGAGATTCTTCAGAATGTTCGATTGCGTTGTTCCAATCATGCGTTACGTAAGTTAAAAAATCTCCTGTTGATCTTTGCTTACGAAAGCCATATTTATGGTCGCTAATAATGTTCAATATTTCAAGATATTTTAGCACATGCTGATTGATCGCCTTTTCAATGACTGTCGATATTATTGAAAGCAGTGCGACTGGTCGGTAGTTGTTTGGCAAGATCTCCTGGCCTTCTTTAGGTATTGGTTGAACTGTAGAGCACTTCCAGGAGGAAGGAAATATTCCTTTCTTTGGAATAGGTTGAAAAAGTTTACAGAAAACTGGTGGTTAGTTCTTTCGGGCAGTTTTTGAGTAACAAATACGTTTTATGATACACTGCCTGAAGACAATTTCGGACATCCTTGACTGCACTATGGGAATAAATAATTCGTAGTGTTTTTCCTTGGGGATCGATAGTAAAATGTAAAGCAACAAGTTCTGCTAATAAGTTGGCTTTCTTAATTGGTGCATAAAATCACTAATTATTAAACATGGGTGCATTCCTTATTTGATTAAAAAGAACTAGATAGGATAATTAAATACTAAATTAGGTTAGTTAGAAATTGGTCAAATTTAAGCAAACGCTTATATTTTGTTCAAATGAATAAAATAAAAGGGAAAGGGGTTAACGAATGCTGCGCCTATCCAGCACACTAATATTTAGCATACCGGAAAACTGCCATTGTTTTGGTTAAATAAAAATACAGTTGACTTTTTTCTTATTTGCACTTTATCAATAATAGTGGCTCATTTGTACCCTAAAATACAATTTAAGAGCTCTTTAAAAATAAACTTTACCAATTATAGTTTCTACGTCCAAAATTGTAATAGTTTTCTTTTAAAATTCATTTCGACATCGATAAATAATGTAGTGAACTCTCACGACTATAAGCGTTATTCAGTAGTTTCCTTAATTTGATGCTCTCATCACTTTTTAGTTTCGATACAAGTAGATATTGTACTAAACTCACTGAGATCGATAAGCCGTACCGTTATTGACCTCAGTCGTTCTTCAATACATTATTTTCAGTAGCGTGTGAATGGTCGGTTTGAACTAAACAAAAATTCTTAAAAAATAATTCATTTATTTTTAAATTAATGTAATTTGACAACTCACAAGTAATAGTTACTTAAAAATACTTTTTGAAAAACGCTTAAAATATAAGCCTGAATTAATATACTTTTTTTTTTTAAATTTTTATTTCCTCTACATCACAGACTCGTCATAATTTCACTGGAATGCATTTCGACATCGGTAAATTCCGTTATGAACTCACTGAGTTCAACGAGTGAAGAACCAGAAATGTCATCCAGTGATTGGCCACGGCCAACCATTTTTGGTAAGCTGTAGCCGAATGACTCGTTTCAGGTGGCTGTGACCATCCATTTTCGTCCGTTGATGTTGTTTCGGGCAGGACTGTGTCGGGAGAGTTTTAGAGATGTAAACTGTTCCCCTGATGAGTTGCTTACAGTTTGCCCTGTAAAAAAATATACTTGTACAGCACTACAGATTAATAATTATTACTAATTAATCAAGGTGTATGCAAATATAATATGGACAGAGTACAGCAACCATAGTAACCGGATGGATGCCGGTTACATTTCGTCCAGGGCTTGGGTATTGTGTCTGTTGTATAAGTATTTAGGTATTAGTTAATGTAAGAACACAATAACACCCGTATTTGCACTATGGCTTTACTCTTAAAAAAGTATCGTGAAATACAAATGTATGTTTCGGCACCTGGACAACGTTGTCACATCTCATGACATCCACGCCAATATATCAGTACAGATATATTGTGAAATCACTATCGAGGCGAGGAAGTAAATGACAAAAAAATCATTAGAGCGTTAATTTCAAATTTAATAAACGAGGTTACTACTATTTCAATTACAAAACAAATTGAGATAAAAGTAAATGTTTTAAAAACATTAAATCGACTTCTAAAACAGTAATAAAAGGTACAAAATAATATATTTTTTATTCTCAAAACGTCGGTACCTTCCTGCTTATAAAATTGTCATAAGCAAAATAAATTTTCGCTTTTTTGATTGTATTAGCCGATATTTGTTGGAAATCCATTATAATAAAAATATAGAAACACTTTAGTTTCAATTTCCAATTTATTTATTTTAAAACTTACAATTGTTTTAAACACACAGTGTCTTCTTTAGAAGTGTATTAAGAGTATAGCCTGTCCCAAAATATAAGATCCTGATTTTTGCCGTTTTAAGTGGGCAATATAAAAATTCTGTCCTTTTGTTTATGATAGGTTGCAGAGATGGACTTAAGAATTTTATTCATTATGCAAATAAATAAAATTAAAAGTGTTTTTGGAGATGTTTATTTATAGATGCATGTAAAAACAAATGGATAAGAAGTACAAATATACAGTTGAATGAATGGGGTTTACAAGAGGGGATATATTGTATAAATAAAATATATTTTAACTTAAGCCTAATTCTGTTTCACTATCACTGTCATCAGCTGAAGTAATTATCAGTGGTTTTATATTATTTATATAAGTTATATGAATCTTCAACTTTAACAACGTGCTGAATGGAATTCTTCCAGCTTTCACAAGGTATATCATTTATAACTTTGTTTACTAATTCAACCACTGACAGCTTAAAGTAGGAGAAACATTTTGTGCCCTTATTTTTGATTTAGCTTGATGCCAAATATGTTCAATTGGATTAAACACACAATAATACGGAGGAAGCCGCAAAACAGTGTGTCCCATTTTCTCAGCCATACTGTCACAAACATATTCTTTTTTCAATTTATAGTCTTTCAAAACTTCCAGAAGATCACTTTTTTTATAACTAAGGTCAAAATAAATGTCATTTTCTAACATAACACATGGGCTGAAAAGTCCCGGGCCTAACAAAGAAAACACGGTTTTTTTTTTTTTTGGTTCAAAATTAGCTTTATTCATCAACGTAATCTCCATCAAGAGCAAACGCAATCATTCCAGCGCCGCTCTAACAATGGCCAAACACTGCTCAGAATCATCAAGACGTTCTTGTTTTTGATAAACAGTGAGCAAACGCGGCACCCACTTTGAACAGAGCTTTCTCATAGTCAAATGCTCATGCAATATAAAGCCAACACGTTCTTTTGATATCCTTACGATGTCAGCTAACTCACGCAACTTCACTTTTCGATCATTCAAAACGATTTTATGGATTTTTTTGATGTTTTTCTGGTGTTACCGCCTCATTTGGACGTCCACTGCGTTCTGCATCATCGGTTGTCTCTACGACCACGTTTGAAGTCAGCAAACCAACGTTTTATTGTTGTTTCTGATGGAGCGGAGTCCCCATAACACTTTTCAAGCCATTGCTTCGCTTGAACGGTATTTTTTCCCATCAAGAAGCAGTGTAAAATTAAACACGAAATTGTTTTTGATCCATTGTTTTGAAAATAACAAAAGTAGCGTCACTCTTAGCACAATAACTCACAAAACTAATGAATAGAATATCATGAAATTTTAACAGCTGTCTTTTGAAGGTTAGTATTAACTGAAAAAAAGGTGACTGCAATAAAACTAGCGCCATCTATGTGTTAGGCCCCGGGACTTTTCAGCCCATGTGTTATATTCCTGTATTTCCGATTGGTGTTGGCTGCATTAAGAACCTTATTTAGTAGGCGACTATGGTAACTTGCATTGTCCATAACTATAACACTCTGTTTGGGAACATTTGGCAAAAGGGAATTTTGAAACCAATTTTCAAAAAGTTCTGCGTGTCTTCGTGATAGTCCAAACTAGAATCTTTTATGTTTTTTGCAGATAATAGTAGACCATTTGAAACCCAGCCCTTTTCAGATTCAGCATGCAAAATGGCTATTCGTTTACCTTTATTTGAAGGTGCGTTAGTCTGATATTTTGTACTGCTGTCAACCTACCCCACAGTGTCATGGGTATCGAACCATGTTTCGACAAGGTAAATTATTGGCCAATTCTCTGATCGATACTTTTTAATTTCTTGTAAATAAGTATGTCGTAAGATTGGTAATCTTTGTGACTTCATCACTACTTGCCTTTAGTTAATTTTTCGGAACGTGAATTCCATTCTTAAGAGAATTCTGTGTGAAGGACAATATGTATTGGTCCCGTCCTGCACCAGCATCTTAATTTTATTTTGTTTAGTGTCGGCACCAACTGCTCTTCATACATAGAATATATTTGTCTCCTGATGACATCTTTTTCACAATCGTCTACATGATGCATTTGAAAATCTTTCCGTTTTTTCCTGTTCCTGAGTGATGGTTTTCCTACAATACCCTTAATCGTAGAAATTGGGGTTTTTGTTAGTTCACTAGTTTCTTGCAAAGTACCTTGTTTATTCAAATTTCTTTTTACCAAACTGTCGTAAACATTTTTCATTATTTGTTTAGCATCAAGTCATAAATGTTTTCTCTTGCGATAGCCACTATTGCAATTTTCCCACGCCACATAATTAAAATAGAACCGTTACGTTGTAAGTTGTAAGTAAAACTAAAAATAAAAATAATAAAAAGTATCTTTCGAATCATAATGGGGACCTGTGGTCATTAGGCCTATATTATCAAATACTTAAAGGGCTTCAAACCGGGTTGCCAGGTAGTAAATATATAGGTAAAAATAGATCCAATATGATTGCAGGTGCAAGTGAGGGCGGTATACAAAGCAGGTAACATAAAAATACGTTTATCCTAATAGCTCGCAACTATTCACAAAACCCTAATAGGGTCGTTTTATTGCCCCATTGAAAAAAGCAAAAAGGCAGGATCTATATATCTTGGAATTTACTTTAACTAAACTATTTTAAACGGTAATGTTATTAATATGTCCCTTATATAATTTCTACCTGTTTTGGGTTGGTGATTTTATTAAATTATGTACAGTTATGTTATTTTTATAAAGTATAAATCTATGATAGAATTTCTGCGAACTATATAAATTGAGCTGGTTGGAATTTTTACGTTTATTAGTTTCCAGACTTTCTAGGAGATTTAATTTTTTAGATTTATTTTCAATATGTAGAATTTTAAATTCAGCATTGAAATTATGTGATTCATTAATTACATGTATTGCATAATGTGAGTTGCTATTGTTTTTTAAATAATTTGTGCTCCTTAATACGGGTTTCAAATGCTCTACCAGTTTGTCCAACACAGTTTTTGGTACAAGATCCACTATTCAATAAATAGACGCCCTGATTTTTTAAATTTTAATAGATTTAGATTTGTTACTGAGAATTATATTCCCTGGAGTGTTATTAGTTTTAAATGCCATTTTTTTTTGTTAATTATTTGGAGATTTTCTAGTGATTTTTCCTGTGTAGGTGTATTGTGCTTTACTTTTTTGTCAACTATCGTAGAGTATATAAGTGAGACTGCTAATTTAAACGATTTTTTATGTAGAATGTTGTCAATAATGTTAGAGTGGCATCTATTATTGACTGCTATTTAATTAATGATGTTTAGTTCTTTGTTAAAATTAATCTTTTTTTTTTTTATGGGTCTAGCACACGTGCTACAGGGAAGTCCCTAAAGCGCTACAGGAGCGACACGTGTGCGGAGAAGGCGATTCACGTTGTTCTTGAATCGCTGATGAACTATTGTCAATAACTGTGTCCCGTATGTGACGGCTTATGAAAAGTACAAAAATCATGCCGATTATTTATTTTTGATATAGACAGATCTAAGAAATTGTTCGAATTATTGGTTTCCAGTTCTAAGGTAAATTTAATATTGGGATGTAAATTATTTAAGAAATTAAGGAAGATCTATCTGTGTCAGTAAAACAAGTAATGATGTCATCGACATATCTGTACCAATAAATCAAATTTTTACTAATTCCATTTTGATGTATTTTTTGTACTAAATGGTCCATAAATATTTCAGCCAGTAAAGGACTTAAAGGGTTACCCATAATTACTTCTTCTTTAGAAGTACAATTTTTTTGTTGAATTCAAAGTAGTTTTAATCAAGACAGATAGTGAGAAATTCTAAAATATCTCGTTTAACTATTTCATTTATTTTATTTCTGATTAAAAGCTTATCTACTAAATCTATGGAGGAATGCTTGGGAATAAGTTTTATACGTCAAAAAAAAAATAAGTCTAGAGTTTTCCAGTAAGTTGATATTTTAAATTTTATCTACTAATTGATAGGTGTTTGTAACACTATATTTTGGATTAAACTTACAATATTGTCGTATAATATGAATAAGTTTAAGTGATAATCTAACTGATGGTGTAGTAAAAAAGAAACAACAGGTCTAATCGGGAAATCATTTTTATGTAATTTAATTAGAGAGTATAACTTTGGAGCTTGAGGATTCATTATGGTTAGATTACGATTTTCAAAATCATTGAAAATCGTAAGCTCTTTTAAGGTAGATTTTTAATAGATTTTGTTAGATATTTGTTGGATATTTAGACTTTGAAATTTGTTTGTATTCAAAAAACAAAGAGTTTTGAATATGTACTGTTCTCTAGAAATCGCTACTATAGATTTACCTTTATCAGCTCTGGTGAATATTATGTTGTTTTCTTCAGCCGTGGTTTTGATTGATGCCGCTGGCTTATCTTCTATAGCATGTCTTGGTTTTGGTAGGTTAAAAGGTTCTTTTTTTATTTCTTCCTTATTATTATTATTATTATTATTTTTTTTTTTAATTTTTTATTAAATTATTAAATTTTCGCTAATGTCATTCTAAACGAAAAACACAATAAATGTAAGCAATTACTCTTTAATACAAAACATGTAATGTGTAAGGACACAAAATTAAGAAAATTTTGTAGTCTTGTACGAGTAATTTTGGATCATCTTAATCGTTTGCAAGTGTAATATCTATATATATATATATATATATATATATATATATATATATATATATATATATATATATATGTATATATATATATATATATATATATATATATATATATATATATATATATATATGTATATGTATATATATATATATATATATATATATATAAATATATATATATATGTATATGTATATATATATATATATATATATATATATATATATATATATTTTTTTTTTTTTTTTTATGGGTCTAGCACACGTGTTACAGGGAAGTCTCTAAAGCGCTCCAGGAGCGGCACCTGTGCGGAAATAGCGATTCACGTTGTTCTTGAATCGCTGTAAATTGTACTCGGTGGGAAACACAGCCCTGGGCAAATTATTCCAAAGGGATGATGTTTCCATATAAAAGACTGCTTGAAAAAGCATTGTACGTGGAGTAACAAGCTGAACCTCATACGGATGTGAAGTATTAGCGCGATGTGTATTTCTAACATGCACCGCTCTGAGAGGAATTAAGCGGGCTACATCCCCCGAACACTTTCCATGAAAATACTTGTAGAACAGATTCAAGTCGCCAACCGTTCTTCGATGTTCCAGCGAATCAAGGCCGCCGGTCAGTTTCGGGTCCCCAATCAGACGAACAGCTCTTCTCTGAACAGAATCCAACAAATGCAATGTGTGTTTGGGAGCGGAGCCCCAAACATGGTAGCAGTATTCCATAATTGGTCGAATTTGAGCTTTGTAAACAATTAACAGTTGTTGTGGAGTGTAAAGCTTTCTGGTTCGAAATAATATTCCAAACTTTTGAGAAGCTCTCCTTGCTATGCCTGCAACATGTTCATGCCAGGACATATTTGCTCCCAAATTAACGCCCAACAAATTGAGTGATGATGCTACGGGAATGGAGTGCCCCGACATGACAGCAACATTAACTTTTTTAGAAAAAACTGCCGCCTGGGTTTTTGTAGCGTTAAATTCAACTTGGTTACTGTCACCCCAAGATGGAATTTCTTCCAGGTCTTTGTTAAGTTGAACGACCACCTGCTGTCTGCGGATATTCGCCTGAGTAGCCGATGTCCGAGCGTTCAAAGTGAAATGAAGATATATATATATATATATATATATATATATATATATATATATATATATATATATATCTGAAATTGAGATTAAACATTTAAAAAGTTTTGTTTTATCGAAAATAAATGCAGGTCATTTCATTTAAACAAATGTAGGTATAGGTTAGTTCCATTATTTTTTTAGTAAAAAATATATGTTATATATAACCTAATACACACCCCAGATTTGATTACTTTATAGAACACCTTCTTAACGTGGTACCTTATCATTGTGACTAGCTCTAAGTTAATTTTCTAAAAAAATCTTTTTCTGGAACTATTCTTTATAAGTATTTATTATTAAAGTAAAAGGAATAAGTCAACTAACAGTATTTTATAGTTAACTTATATAGCCTCAATAAACAATCATTCTTAATTAATTATATATTTAGCCTATTTTTCATATTAATATCTATCAGAACTCCTCGTTGAAAAAAAGACCCTCTATACTAACTAAAAATCACTCACACCTACAATGGAATTCTAACAAGCCACTTCACACTTTTCCTTTTTGCTATGCTTGCATGTTCATGCCAAGACGTATTTGCTTCTAAATTAACGCTTAACTTTTTTAGAAAAAACAGCGGCATGGGTTTTTGTAGCGTTAAATTCTATTTGGTTACTGTCACCCCAAAATAAAATTTTCTCCAGGTCTTTGTTAAGTTAGACGACTTCCTGCTGGCTGCGGATATTAGCAGCACAATAAACGTACTGTCATCCGCAAAACTGTAGATTGGATTCCTGGTCTTTTCCATCAGATCGTTGATGTAGATAAAACAGAGAGTAGGAGACAGCATGGAGCCTTGGGGTAAACCGGCGTTGGTAGTACAGGCATTAGAAAGAAAGTCGTCGACTGTCACTCGTAAGTAAGGCCCTGTGATGAAAACTGAGAGCCATAAACAAAACCTATCAGACATACGATAAGAGCGTAACTTAGTCAACAATCCGTCATGAAAACATGGTCGAATGCCTTGGCTATATCAAGCGCAACCGCCTGAGATTCTCGAAAATCTCCAAAAGACGTAATCACTTTTATATTTTATGCTTTTTGCATAAAAATAAATTATTGCGTTGTAGGTTCAAGATATACGGTCTCCATATCGAAGCTTTTTACGTTAGTAAGTTAGGTTATATTCAAAAGAACTAAAATCGGAGAATCCTTCTATAAATATTGAACAATAAAAAATTAAGAACATGCAGTCGATGTAGTATTTATTACAAAAGATCATTCGGAACTGCAAGAAATGATAAGAGCGCTGAAAGAAAAATCAGGGGAAATAGAAATGAGAATAAACATAAATAAAACAAAAATAATAACTAGTTGCCCTCAACCCAATATCGATATCGCCAGCTAAATGAAATGAGGATAAACGAAAAATGCCAATGGTAAATTTAAATAGACGAATAATACTTGCATGGACGACAAAAGCAAAAGACTTAAGACATACATAAATGCAAAAATATTAAGTCAAGGTGGTAGCCCAGTCCTGAGGTATGGAGTTGAGATAGAGGCAATTACAAAGAAAACAGTGATGAAATGCTAACTACTCAACGCCACACCCAGAGTGCATTTCTTAATACGTCTATCAGGCGAACGTACAAAAACTTTATAGAATGAATTAACAAAAACTTACCACCATTGAATGATATTAATACTAAAACAATATGTAGCAAACATGCAAAAGATAAAATAGATAAGGAAAACGCCGAAAAGGAAACCGTGGGAAAAAAAAGAAATCCGGGAAGGCATATACTGAGATGGTATGATGCCATCAGGGAAGAAAATTGATTGAAGAACGTAGAAAAGGACAGAAATATATGGAAAGAAATGGAGGATAGTGAGAAGAAGAAAACTATATCATAATAACTATTAATATTATAAATATAATTGTGCCATTACAATAAAATATTTAGAAGTTGTCTTACTTAATTGAAATATTCACAGTATGTTCCTTTTAAAACAACATAGGCTCAAGGTTTGAATAGAGGAGAGTAATTTATTTAAGTTAGAATGTAGAAATTAATAGTAGTATTGAAAAAATTACGAGTTAAAAAGGAAGCACTAGAAGAGGTGCGCTTTTCATTTTGTATCATCTGAGATTTCTGCGGTAAATGTTCATAATTTAAAATTATTATTCCTCAGAAATTTCATTTTTTTATTTAAATAGAATTACCGTGGTGTATGCTTGCAAATATGTTCAGTAAAAATAATTGTTAATTTTTTAATACCATCTATATATACATTATGTGCTACGCTATATCATTCATATAAGTACATTTTGTTTTTTTGCCAAGGTGTTTTTTTTAAATTTTTGCGATAAAATTGTTTTTTTTTTTAAATATTCTACATATAATTTTTCGGAAGAAAGTATAACTTATAACTTGTTCCTAAATATATTCTTATTTTATTACAAAATTTCGTCAAAATCCTCTTGTATGATGGTATGATAGAAAACCAGTAAAAAGTTTATAAATTGTTATTAAGGTATTTATATTCATTGGATAATACCTACCTATCATTTTACTCATTTACAGAAATACCTCCTATCAAGATTTTAATATATATATATATATATATATATATATATATATATATATATATATATATATATATATATATATATATATATATAGAGTAATAAAAAAACAACTTTGGCTAGATTTACTCCAGTTTTATTAACAAAACTATTTCAAGTTATTTGTGCATTTAAAAATCTCAACTTTCCTGCTATCCTGAATATTGGATTTTCTAATCCCATTGAAATCGGTTATATCACGCTACATTAAGCGTAGCACATTATCTTTATTCCAAGCATTTGCCGTAAATATGTTGTGGTAGGTAACTACAAAATGAGATTTACTACAAATAGACTTGCTGTTATTTAAGATATTATCCTTTTTAAATTTTAGGAGGGAATATATTTTGCAGCTGCAAATTTAGTATGTTATATATACATGTATATATATATATATATATATATATATATATATATATATATACTTTTTTTTATGGGTCTAGCACACGTGCTGCAGGGAAAGCCCTAGAGCGCTACAGAAGCGCCACGTGTGCGGAAAAAGCAATTCACGTTGTTCTTGAATCGCTGTAAATTGTACTTGGTGGGAAACACAGTCCTGGACAAATTATTCTAAAGGGATGATGTTCTCCATATAAAAGACTGCTTGAAAAGCGTTGTACGCGAAGTAACAAGCTGAACCTCATACGGATGTGAAGTATTAGCGCGACGTGTATTTCTAACATGCACCACTCTGGGAGGAGTTAAGCGGGCTATATCCTTCGAACACCTTCCATGAAAAATACTTGTAGAACAGGCTCAAGTCGCCAACCGTTCTTCGATGTTCCAGCGAATCAAGGCCGCCGGTAAGTTTCGGGTCCCCAATCAGACGAACAGCCCTTTTCTGAATAGAATCCAATAAATGCAATGTATGTTTGGGAGCGGAGCCCCAAACATGGGAGCAGTATTCCATAGTTGGTCGAATTTGAGCTTTGTAAAGAATTAACAGTTGTTGTGGAGTGTAAAGCTTTCTAGTTCGAAATAATATTCCCAACTTTTAAGAAGCTCTCCTTGCTATGCCTGCGACATGTTTATACCAGGAGTTGCTCCCAAACTAACGCCTAACAAATTTAGTGATGACGTTAGAGGAATGGAGTGCCCGCCAAAACTAAGTCGGGTTCAGCAACGTTAACTTTTTTAGAAAAAACTGTCGTCTGGGTTTTTGTAGCGTTAAATTCTACTTGGTTACTGTCACCCCAAGATAGAATTTGTTTCAGGTCTTTGTTAAGTTGAACGACTTCCCGCTGTCAGCGGATATTGGTCTGAGTAGCCGATGTCCGAGCATTCAAAGTGAATGAAGAGATAAGCGTACTGTCGTCTGCAAAGCTGTAGATTAGGTTTCCCGTCTTTTCCAGCAGATCGTTAATGTAAATGAGAAAGAGAATAGGAGATAGTATGGAGCCTCGGGGCACATCGGCGTTGATAGTGGAAGTGTTAGAAAGAAATCCTTCGACTGCCACTAAAGTAACGTAAAGAACGCCCTTTGAGGAAGCATGAGAGCCACAAACAGAACTTTTCAGACATACCATAAGAGCGTAATTTAGCTAACAGTCCATCGCGCCAAACACGGTCAAATGCCTTGGATATGTCAAAAGCAACCGCTCAAGATTCTCCAAAGTGTTCAGTTGCGTCGTTCTAAATATGTGTGACATAAGTCAGAAGATCTCCTGTTGAAACTGTTTGTCACAGAAAGTTGAAATTTGGTACTAATATAGGAATTGATGCCCTCACCAGAGCCGTGTAGTTTTGAAAGTTAAATTTTGACTTAAGGGGTTAGTTTTGGTGGCTAAAATCTGAAGTGAAAAAAAAAATTTTACTAGGTCATCGAGTGTGGTGTTAAATGAAAGCTTGTTAAAACACGGGTAAAAAATATATATGTAATGTAATATTTGCGCACACTTTTCTTTGTATTATTTTTAAAAAATCGCGAAAAATCGCTGTCCCCCCCTTATCTTACTGGAAATTCTGGAATATTCTCTACGGGGTGTATATTGAACGAAAATTATCACGAGTGCATTACTTTTAATAATTTATCTGGAATATAATAAAAGCCAAAATTTCAAGGTCATCAGTTTTCAGTAAAGATTGGAAACAACCTTTGTTGAAAACTCATTTGGGGGTGTGTTTTGTGAAGTCACTGATCATTTTATACCTCTCTAACAAAATTTTTTATTTTAAAAGCAATTAACTTCGGGAACACTAATTGCGCAAGTTCAACTTGCACTTGACCGGTTATTAATGAGTTTGTCAGATGTGCACACTGAACAAGCCCAAACCAAGCTTTATGAGGGGGTTCAATCTATATTGAAACATTAGTAATACACTGCTTTAATACATATACAGAATTTAAAACAAAATTATGGCCCATAGCACACATGCTGCAGGGAAAACCCTAGAACACAACAGGAGCGACGCATGTGCTGAAAAAATGACTCACATTGGTCTTGAATCGCCATAAATGTGGGTTAGAGTCCTGGGCAAATCATACCACAGGGATAAGATTCTCCGTATAAAAAATTTTTTGATAAGAGTTGTATGAGGAGTAACGCAATGTATTAATGCGACGTGTATTCCTAGCATGCAGCGCTCTGGGAAGAATTAAGCGGGCTACATCCACCGAACACTTTTCATGGACGTACTGGTAGAGTAGACTCAAGTCGCCAACCGTTCTTTGATATTTAAAGGAATTAAGGTTGCTGATAAGTTCTTGGCCTTCAATCAGGCGAATACTTCTCTTCTGAATAGAATCCAACAAATGCAGTGTGTGTTTGGGAGTAGAGCCCCACATATGGGAGCCGTATAACATTATTGGTTGGATTTGAGCTTTGTACCGAATCAACAGTTGCTCTGGAGTGTAAAACTTTTTAATTCGTTCAGTAAATTTGAGTGACGATGCTTAGAGAATGGAGTGTCTCGATACAACTATGTCAAGTTCGGTAACGTCAACTTTTTTGGAAAGAAGTGTCGCTTGAATTTTTCTAGCATTAAATTCTACTTGGTTACTATCACCCCCAATATAGAATTACTTCCAAGATTTTGTTAAGCTAAACGAATTAATGCTCTCTGCATATATTTGTATGTGTAGCCGATGTTCGAACGTTCAAGGTAAATAAAGAAATAAATGTATTGTCATCTGTAAAGCTGTAGATAGGATTTCTGGTTCTTTCCAGCGAATCATTAGTGTAAATGAGAAAGAGAGTAGCACCTCAGGTGCAACCACTCGAAATTCTACCAAATGTTTAACTGTTTTTTTTTCAAACATGTGTAACTCAAGGCGTGAGAATTTCTTTGTACCTTATACCCCTATCAAGGGTCGACGAAGATTCTTAACTCAATTTCCCAAATCAATTCCCTTCGGTGTATAAAATTTTAATCGAATAGTGTTTAAGTGTCGATAGTGATTAAGTATAAACCAGTGAACGTATGTGTAGCCTTTATATAGT
>CM032446.1:96315514-96463014 GCA_019049505.1 Pachyrhynchus sulphureomaculatus | reverse complement strand
GTGGAAAGAATGTCGTGAAGCTGAATCATTCTCAATCAGTTGTGGCTTAACTCAGCTTATTGGGGAACCAACACGGATCCCTGATCGAGACGAGGAGTTCGCCAGTCTTCTTGATCTGTTTTTAACCACCAATCCGGAGATTTACACGGTCACCGTAAATCTGCCGTTAGGTTCTTCCGACCATAAACTGCTTTCGACATCGAGTGTCCTACCAATCAGTGATAGAGAAGCGCCTAGGTCGCGTAAGATTTGGCACTACAAATCTGCTAAATGGGAAGATCTCATGGAATATTTTCGAACTTTCCCTTGGATGGACGTTTGTTTTCAATCCGACAACCCATCTGACTGCGCCAGGTAGGTCTCCGATGTTATTTCGGCTGGTATGGAAGCTTTTTCGAAGAAATGCCCCTCCAACGGCAAGCCTTGGTTTGACCGAAAATGCAAAGAAGCTGTTGCTTCTAAACATCATGCCTACCGACAATGGCGTGAAAATCCCAACACCATAAATCGTAACACCTTTTTTCGTGTCCGGAACCGATGCAAAGGAATTATCGACGAAACCAAGGAGGCACACAATCAACGAATTAGAAACAAACTTCTCGCTTGTCCCAACAATTCCAGGTCCTTTTGGTCAGTCGCTAAGGCAGTTAGCCAAAATTTCACCATATCCACCATACCATCACTCACACGGCCATTGCAACAACACCTGTTGAGAAAGCGAACTTGTTGGCTGAACTCTTTGCTTCACGTTCTACTGTCGATTTCCAAGGAAAAACACCGCCTACTGTTCCCGTATTGTAGTCGAGGATGCCCGATGTTGTCTTCAGGCAGCGTATCATAAAGCGTATTTTAATGAAGTTAGACTTCAAAAAGGTTTCTGGCGCTGACGGAATACCTGCCATAGTTCTCAAAAACTGCGCAAGGGAACTAACACCAGTTTTCTGTAGACTTTTTAACCTATCCTACAGAAAGGGAATATTTCCGTCCTGCTGGAAATGTGCCACGGTTCAGCCGATACCTAAAAAAGGCAAGAAGACCTTGCCAAATAACTACCGGACAGTCGCACTGCTTTCAATAATATTAAAAGTCATGGAAAAGGTTATCAATCAGCATCTTCTAAAATATTTTGAACGATTCAACATTATTAGTGATCACCAATATGGCTTTCGTAAACATAGATCAACAGGAGATCTTCTGAGTTATGTAACACATGTTTGGAACAACGCAATTGAACACTTTGGAGAATCCCTCTGTAGAAGATTTACAACATGAAGTAGCACAGATCACCTACATACTGTTTATTGCAGATTGGGTCATTGTCTCGCTGTTAAGGGTACGCATTTTGAGCAATTGTTACCTTAAAAATAAACCTAGAGTATTTATTAATAGTTTTTGTCTTTTTTTATTTTAAATTTCAAATGACAATAATTCCAAAACAGTTCATTTAGACCTATGGTGTGTCAAACAAATAATATATAGAATTTTTAGTAGGACTTAAAAATAAAATAACATACAGGGCTTTCTATTTAAAAAAAATCAAGATGGCGTAATTTCTTTGAACTGACAGCTTAAAACATTTTATTGTCAACGTCAGCATGTGCACCGTATAACACTTTATAACTTTTATTTAAACATTTTTTTGATACACCGATTAATAAATGCTGTGGAATCATTATTTCATACATATGGAGCACTCTGTATATATATATATATATATATATATATATATATATATATATATATATATATATATATATATGGATATATATATATACGGATATATATATATATATATATATGGATATATATTATATATATATATATATATATATATATATATATATTATATATATATATATATATATATATATATATACATATATATATATATATATATATATATATATATATATATATATATACATATATATTTTTTATATATGTATATATATATATATATATATATATATATATATATATATATATATATATATATATATATATATATACATATATATTTATATATATATATATATATATATATATATATATATATATATATATATACATATTTTTATATATATATATATATATATATATATATATATATATATATATATATATATATATATATATATATATATATACATATATATATATATATATATATATATATATATATATATATATATATATATATATTTTTATGGGTCTAGCACACGTGCTGCAGGGAAGTCCCTAAAGCGCTCCAGGAAACTTGGACAATTTATTGTGACATCTATTAAGTTTCCTTCACTTGTTTTTTGCCGTTGCGACCTCAAATATGTATGCATCCGGTGTATTTTTTTATTATTTTTTACTTTTGCTAGTTTCATATACCTTTATAATTGCAACAGTTTTCACCTTATAGCAATGTTCGTTCAAGAATATCATTTTTTAAGCTTTTAAGGTTATTGTACAAGTCGAAGGCACAGGCATTTTAGTATTATATTTAATAGGTTGGCAAATATTAATTGTTGAAAATATTGATGTCTTTATTCCACTAAATTCTAAATAAATCGTTTGATATGAACTGGGGTATTGAAAAGGGAAGAGTATTTTTTTGTAGTAATTTTAGATTTTTTCCAAATTTTAGCAAAAGTGTAATTAGAAACCTCATTTTAAAACGTTACAACATAAATTTGTGTACATAAACAAATTCTGTGTTGTTTATACAATTGATGCCTCGGTTAAAATTAAGCTATTCCATGCTTTCATGTATATATTGCGATAAATGGTGTTTTCTAAGTTAGGTAAGTTTAATAATTGTACAAAGAGGTTCTCTACAAAGTTAAATAATCTTTGAAATTTTTAAAAATATATGCTCCTATGAAGTAATACTCTTACAATTTTGCCGGTAATTTTATCGATGTGGTCAATATTTATTCTTTAAAGTAAAAATAAACAAACATTTTATTGGCATTTTACAATACTACTCCGAAAAATGTTATGACGACAAAGACAGTTATATTTTTAATTAATAACGATACAGGTTATCTTTGGATTTATATGTTGGCATGACAATCTAGTGCCAGTCAGTAACCCCCACTGGAAATAAACATTTGCAGGAGCACTTTTACGGTAAATTGTGATCCGAGATTGTTATAAAACGTTTTGTTCGTTTGTGTGCGCGATTTTTATAGTAAAATAATACGAAGGAGAATTATATTAGATCAATTTCAGTCACCATACAGACAACATTTCTCTCATTTAATTTTTTCTGGCTGTTAAATTTTACCACTTTTTTGCGACATTTGTGACGAACGAAAAATTCTCTGGCCTTACATATACCTTACTTACTTACATACCTTACATATATATCTTTATTAAAGTAAAACCTAATACAATTTTTTTTTGTCTAATGATATAAATTTTTTGTAGAACACTCTATATGATTTTTCTGATGGTAAACTTGGCTAAAAAATAATTTCTTAGAAACTTTCAAAAATTCGGTATTTTATTTGCAAAATCATTTCAGCATTGAACATTTCGCTGGTTTATTTTCTTTTTATTTGTTAACATTCAATAGTTGTCAAGGTACGCTTGGAAAATTTTTCCTTATAGTCAAAACTTGACTTATCTGTATCTCAAACATCCCTTTGGCTTCTATATTAAAACAAACAACCATTAAAAGTTAATCCTTTGAGAAACTGTAAATCAGATCCAAAGGAAAAATATTGTTACAAAGGTACACACAAATTGTTTGTTCTGGGAGATTAAACTCTTATTTATTTATGTATTCTTTCATGAGGATATCAATTCCAAAATCTTAATTTTTTTACTCTGCCATTGTTTCTTTACGTAAAGTTTGGCGCTTAAGACAGTTACAGCCGATAACTTTTAATTTTATTTTAAAGTAACCTATATTTGCGACTTTACGCGCAATAACAAGTCAGGGTCAGAATAATTCTGAGTCACAGAATATATAGCTAACGCTATAGAAAGACAATCCCCACCACGATGAATAGGTCCCATTACCGAACGAACGAAGAATAAGTCCTATTTATCCAGTAAAATAATGCAAGAGAGAGCTCGCCATCCCATATTTAAAAAAAAATCATCGACCGCCTTCTTTCCGCTATTAAAGTTGCCTATGTAGGTTCATATGTAGCAGTAACCAAACTGGATAGAATATACCAAGGCTTAAAATCTGAATTATAAGCACTAGGCAATTAAATATCAAATACATTTTGAGAAAATGTATGTAACTTTTATACTTACTGTATTAAATATAAATCTATAATATATCTAAAATGCAACGTCTCTCTGTCTGTCTGTCTGTCCGTTAGTGTGCTTATCACAGGAGAACCACTTATCCGATTTACATGTTTTTTTTTTAAATTCATACATTTGTTCTCTGGCCAGGTTATCTATAGTCTTCTATAATATATATAAAATGTAATGTCTCTCTGTCTGTCTGTCCGTTAGTGCGCTTATCACTCGAGAACCACTTATCCGATTTACGTGTGTTTTTTTTTTAATTCATATATATGTTCTCTGGCGAGGTTATATAATAATAATAATAATCTATATGATATATATAAAACGCAACGTCTCACTGTCTGTCTGTCCGTTAGTGTGCTTATCATTCGAGAACTACTCATCCGATTTACGTGTTTTTTTTTTTTTAATTCTTAATTTAATATATATCAAAAAAATCTATAATATATATAAAACGTAACGTCTCTCTGTCTGTCCGTCTGTCCATTAGTGTGCTTAGCACTCAAGAACCAGTTATTCGATTTACGTGTTTTTTTTTTTTATAAAATACAAAGGGAATACACAGAGACAAAATGCTAATATGTAGGAAAAAAGATGGAAGTTTAGCAGTAAGCTTGACAGAAAAGACTGAATAGATGGGCGGAATACTTTAAAGAAATCTTAAATGGAGATGAAAATAAGGAGTTGAAGAGAAATAAAAAGCAAAATTAACTGAAGGTCAGGAGGGGACAAACAAACCCTGTAAAGAAGAAATAAGAGAAATACTCAGAACCCAAAAAAAAATAACGCCCCGGGTGGAAATGGTATAACAGCAGAAATGATAAAAGCTGGAGGAGGAGAATCGGAAAATCAAATATGCCAGTTAGTGCAAGAAATATGGGAAACAGAAAAGATGCCAGTGATCTGGAGAGAGTCGCTCATTTGTCCAATATACAAAAAAGCCTTACTGAATGTCGTGTAGATAGTAGCGGTGACTATCAAAAACAGACTAGAAGGAGCAAATTTTAAGGTGAAGAGAGAATTAAGACAGGGGGATCCAGTGTCGACATGTCTATTTAATTTGATAGTAGAGAAGATGATCCGGGAGTTAGAAATAAAAACAAATCGAACGATATACCAACAAACCTGACAATGCTTGGCCTATGCGGATGATGTAGCAGTGATTGCAAGAGCAAAAGAGAACCTTAAAAAAATGCATAAGTAGGATAAAAGAAAGGGGAAGGATGAGAGGATGAAAGATAAATGAGGAAAAAACAAAATACATGGAAATTACAAAGAAGAAGGATAATAAAAACAACAAAAGTTTAAATATAATAAACAACTTAGGGAAAATATATGTGTTTGAAAAAGTAGACAAATTTAATTACCTGAGAGTAAAAATAACAGAGAGTGGACAAGAAAGGACGGAGATACAAGAAAGAATAGCGAAAGGACAGAGATGTTTGGGGGCAATGAATTCAATATTGAAATCAAAGAATGTATCAAGAAAAGCAAAAGAAAGGATATATACTACAGTTGTCCTACGGTGACATATGGATGTGAAACGTGGAAACTGAATGCAAGAGAAAAGGAGACGTTGGAGGTGTGGGAAAGGAAAGCTTTGAGTAGAATCTACGGAGGAAGGGAAGAAGAGGGACTATGGAGAAGAAGAACAAACTACGAATTAAAATGCCTGTATAAGACAAATCATAAGAAGCCAGCGATTAAGATGGTTGGGATACGTGGCAAGAATGAAGGATGAAAGACAGGCAAAGCAAGCCCTAATAAGAGTAGTGACTACACATGGATTCAGGCAGTAACGCAAGATCCGGAGTTGATGGAAATCCCGTACTGGGAAAAGCTAACAGAAGACAAAAAGAAGTGGAGAAAGGTATGCAACCAAGCCATGAGCCTCTAAGGCCCTCGACCTATATAATAATATAAACCTAACGAATAACCAATAACGATAAAGGTGAATCAAGTTCACGCGAGCGGAGCCGCGTGAAAATAAAAAATATGTATATATATATATATATATATATATATATATATATATATATATATATATATATATATATATATATATATATATATATATATCTTAATTTCATCAATGTGTTTGTAGTTGTTATTTGACGGCCAAGCACAATCAAAGTTATAAGACGACTTTGAAACACTGTAGCTTTCTATGTGTTTTATGGTCAAACAAATTGATCATGACTGATGATAATTCATCAATATTTTTTAACGGATATTGGAATAATAGAGGATTATTTCATAGTGAATATTTTTTTGCTTACCTTAATACAAGTTTGAAGTTATAATGTCCATTACGGTTTTTTGAGATTAGTTAAATTGAAATTTAAGGTATAGTGGGAGTGTTCAGATATTTTAAAAAAATATTTTACACTATTATGCAATGAGATATTTTAATTTTTAATAATAAAAAAAAACTATATTGAGACACGGTGGTAACGAATAAGAAAATACAATATTTTTTTTTGGAGAAATATATATTATTCAACAAAATGAAAGAAGAGAATGAATGAATGATTAATACAAGAATGAACATGAAAATAACTGTAATTTAAAAGCACACAGCTTTCATTAAAAATCACAGTTCTTTAATTTTAATTCCCAATATTACCTGTGAAGTATTAAAATATTGATTTTCCTTTTATAATGAAGTTTGCTTTCTTAATGCACATGAATAATTGCAACTATCTGGGAACCAAAAAATTATTTATCCGTTACAGCGCATATTGCTCTGCTTCTGAAGTTCATTGATATATTTCTTAATATCCCAAAGTAAGAGAAAAATAAGGACGCAGTGATATATTTTCGCCTGCTTAATAGCTGTTAATAACATAAATTTACTTAATACTACATATTGAGAATTTATTCTTAATAAACTAGAATTTTCACATTAAGAGGTAAAATTTGAAAAGATATCTACGCAAGGATTCTTGTAGGTAGGAGCCTTAGTGGGACAAAAACAACAGGTATATTAAAAAAATGAGAATGAAGTGTTGTTATGGGAATTGAAGCTTTAAATTAATTCAAAATTGTTCATTAGTCTTTATTAACAACTCGTATAATAATAATCGTAAATTGTTAGTAAAGAATTCCGCACTAATCTCATGGAAATTGGAACCCGGTCAAATTGGCTGAAAATGTAGTATGTCATGCTTCAAGCTATTTTGATCACAAGTCTTCGTGGACACAAAGTCCAAAAATGGATAGATTAGGAATTATTGAGCGTGGAATTATTAAAAAAGCCGCCGAGAAAATGCTATTTATGAGTTTTTTAAGGACTTATTTTAACTAGAACATGATTTTACGAAAAATTTCAACAGAGTTATATGTTTTTGGGTTTCTTATTATTAATATAATAATTATTTTGACCTATTTCGCTCCTACTTTCGAATATTCGCCATTTTGGCAATTTCTGGAAGTCTTTTTTTGATTTAATTCGTCTAGAACATACTTTTGTGAAAAATTCTAACGGAATTTTTATGTTTTTGAGTTAATAATTACGAATATAATACTTATATTGAACCAATTTTATAATACTTTCCAATAACATTTATTTTTGGCCAGCTTTTGGTCCTTTTCTGGATTCAATTAGATTAAAACATATAAAAGTTATATTTTATTTTCAACAACTCTAAGAAAATTGCTAAGAAGGAATTGTGTGTAATCAAAAATAAACGGTATTCGAATTATTATATTCGTCATTATCAACTCAAAAAAACATGAAATCCCATTAGAATTTTTCATAAAATTATGTTCTAGACGAATTAAATAAAAAAAAACCGGTCAAGTGCAAGTTGAACTTGCACAATTAGTGTGTTCCGTACGTTGATTGTTTTTAAAATAAAATTTTTTGTTAGGGTGGTATAAAATGGTCAGTGACTTCACTAAAAACACACCCCAAATGAGTTTTCAACAAAGTTTGTTTCCAATCTTTACTGAAAACTGGTGACCTTGAAATTTTGTTTTTTTTTTATATACCAAATAAATTATTAAAGGTAATGCACTCGTGATAATTTTCGTTCAATCTATACCCCGTGGAGAATATTCCAGAATGTTTTCAAAATTTTTTGATCAGTACTTTTCGAGATAAGGTAGGGAACAGCGATTTTTTAAAAGTAATACGAAGAAAAGTGTGCGCAAGTATTACATTATATATATATATATATATATATATATATATATATATATATATATATATATATATATATATATATTTACTCGTGTTTTCACAAGCTTTCATTTGACCCCACACTCGATGACCTAGTAAAAAAAATTTTTTTTCACTTCCGATTTCACCCCTCAAAACGAACCCCTTAAGTCAAAATTTTTGTTACGGTGGTATAAAATGATCAGTTACTTCACAAAACACACCCCAAATGAGTCTTCAACAAAGTTTGTTTCCAATCTTTACTGAAATCTGATGACCTTGAAATTTTTGTTTTTTTATGTACCATATAAATTATTAAAGGTAATGCACTCGTGATAATTTTCGTTCAATCTACACCTCGTGGAGAATATTCCACAGTTTTTTCGAAATTTTTTGATAAGTACTTTTCGAGATAAGGCCCGGGACAGCGATTTTTCGCGAATTTTTAAAAATAATACAAAGAAAAGTGCGCGCAAGTATAATATTATATATATATTTTTTACTCGTGTTTTCACAAGCTTTCATTTGACACCACACTCGATGACCTAGTAAAAAAAAATTTTTTCACTTCCGACTTCACCCCCCAAAACTCACCCCTTAAGTCAAAATTTAATTCTCAAAACTACATGGCTCTGATGAAGCTATCAATTCCTATATTATTACCAAATTTCATCTTTCTACAGACACACAGACAGACAGACAGACACCGAAGTGATCTTATAAGTGTTCCGTACGGAACACTAAAAAGACTCCAGAAATGGCTAATATTCGAAAGTAGGAGCGAAATAGGTCAAAACAATTATTATATTCACAATTAGCAGCCCAAAAGACATATAATCCAGTTGGAATTTTTTGTAAAATCGTGTTCTAGTCAAAATAAATCCTTACAAAACGCAAAAAACAGCATTTTCTTAACGATTTTTTTTACTAATCCACTCTCCCATAATTCCTAATCTATCCATTTTTGGACTTTGTGTCCATGAAGACTTTTGATCAGAAAAGCTTGAAGCATAACATATTACATTTTCAACCGATTTGACCGGGATCAAATTTCTATAAGATTAGTGCGGGATTCTTTTTATACCTTTATGGGTACATAGTGTATGTTCAACTGATATGTTATATAAAATATTTTGGTCATATGCTTTTCTGAATATCTCAGAAAAAGCTCTTGATTATCAATATGAAAAATCATCGAAACTTGATTTGTTTATTTCTTACAGAACAGGAGTTATTTTGGCCCATAATGGATACGACGATGAGATTTTAAAATCTTTGACATTACAACACTACCCATCAGTTATCAGTGATTCTGCTAGATCTGAGTTTGTTGTTCCAAACCTTTATCCCCTTTCTAGAAACTACATGTGTACCAATTTTAACATTGATATCTCATTTCATTCAAGAGTTAATGTGCCAACAGACATACAGACAGTTAGACCGACAGACAAACTGACAGAAGTCGATAACTATGTTTTTCGTGATCTAGGGATCCTAAAACGTGAAAAAAATCAAAAATCCAAGAAGGTGATTTTTTTCACGAATACAATACTTTCTTTATTTCAAAGCACCCTGAAAAAAATCTTATAACACGATAAATACATATTCACCCTACTAACTCATTTCTTCACCCCTTTAGCCACTTATGTCCAATTATTATTACATATAAAAACATTTGACAACTTCTTCTTGCGCGGCCTCTCTAAGAAATTCGACAAGGTGACAACAAACATATTGTGAAGCCGGCGGTAGCCAGCCGGCTTCGTTTTGTGGTGACGTTTTGTTGCCACATGTTTGTCTTTCTGTAGCATTAGCTATATATTCTGTGCTGATATACAATGAATGATTTCGAAAAAAATATTTAAATAGTCTGCCAAATGCAAGTCAGACTTGCGCAATGAGTGTTCCGTACGTTGATTGTTTTAAAATAAAAAATTTTGTTACGGAGGTATAATATGATCAATGACTTCACAAAACATACTCCAAATGAGTTTTCAACAATTTTTTTTTTCCGATCTTTACTGTTATTTTAATATACTGGATAAATTATTAGAGAAATATTTCAGAATATTTTCAAATTTTTTTTGATCAGTAGTTTTATAGATAAGGGAGAGGGACAGCGATTTTTTAAAAATAGTACAAAGAAAAGTGTGCGCAAGTATTACAATATATATATTTTTGAATTAGTGTTTTTACAAGCTTTCATTTGATACCCCACTCGAAGATCTGGTTAAAAGATTTCTTTTCCACTTCCGATTTTTACCCTCCAAAACTAGCCCCTTAAGTCAAAATTTAAGTTTTAAAACTACATGGCTTTGATGGGGGCCACCAATTCCTATATTAGTGTCAAATTTTAACTTTCTGTGTCAAATAGGTTCAGAGAAAATCGGGTGTGGCAAACAGACAGACGGACAGACACCGAGGTGATCTTATAAGTGTTTCGTATGGAACCCTAAAAATTATATATCAAATTAAGGTTGATTGTTGATATTGATTTGTTTGTATGAGTCTTAATTGTGTGTTATTTTATCGTTATTTATGGTTTGTTTTAATTATCCTATTCCTTTTTTAAATAAATTTTATGGAAATTTACATGAAAGTTGAATGGTTACATAAAATGTGTATAATTACATAAACAATCAATGGTTATTCATCTAGTTATTTTTTACAGTATACAGAACACATTTTAAATATGACAGCTGTCAAATTGGAATCAAACGGATACATAAATAAAGCAGATAAAACATTTTTAATTGTGAAAACTGGTGATAGAACAAAAAACTTTAAGTTTATTTTTCATTTGTCCTTTCAATTTGATAAAAAAGAGCTGTGGATACCAAAAATTTTGATAAAATTGGCCTCTAAATAGAGAAGATAAAATTGTTACATTCTTAATGAGCCTATTCCAGATAACAAACCTATCTGTGTATCAGATTCCATTCTGACTCGTTAACTTGTTTAGGTGTAATTGCGGAACACATATTTATATATATATATATATATATAATATATATATATATATATATATATATATATATATATATATATATATATGTATCGATTCAATTATTGTCTTATTATATTTTTGAAATTGATTAATACATTTTAAGTGATCACAATTGAAATAATTGCCTGTGAAATTATATTAATCTGGACCAATGATTACTTAACTCTATCGTTAAAATATGTTTTTTTTAATAGTGGAAGCATTTTCTTGGGTGCTATTACCGAGTTCTGAAGGTAGCAACGTTGTGCTTTTCCTACGATTTTCGAACAGCCTTCTCTACGCTTTTGCACAAATGTTTATTAGAATCCAGACACTGATGTTTTGACACTTATAATTGATAACGGAATTAATTAGATCAGTTAATATTTAGCGTATTTTTTCAACTTGAACAAATATTACAGTAAAAATCCGATTAATATATTTTTCTTGTGATTAAGGAACGTCAGCACATTGTTATTTTAGGAATCCTTCGAAACTTGAAATTACGTAAGTAAGTAAAGTCCAATTTGTTCTTTTTGTTCTTTTTCCGTTATTTCCGGTTTCTTTTAATCCTGAAAATCCGGGAATTTAATCTTAGAAAATGGTCTATAACTCGAATTTACTACTTCAACAATAAAATTATTTTTGTAATGACAACCTTTTGCACCATGAAAGATAAGTTTGCTTGTCGATTTAGTGGCATTATTTCTATTTAAAATTTAATTTAGGCTCAAATAAAATATATTCTTTTAGTATAACCAATGGTAGAACTGATTATTTTTTTTAATATTTGGAGTATTTTCTGATATTATAGGGAAAAATATACTTTTCGTCACGAAAACTATATTTTTATAAAAAATTTGTTACACGGTCCTAGATCTGGAAAGGTTCAGAAAGCAGAACGGTATACGATAGACCGCTGACAAGTTTTAGGTATGTTTATATACTACTAGTAATCCAATTTTTCACGTAATAAGAAAATCTGTTATTTGTCACTTATGGCAAATAGAGAATATCTATTAAGGTGCCCTGAATATGACAACAAACATATTTTCTCTTACAATTTCAAACTAGGTTTCTTACGACGAGTAAATTAATATTTCTCCATATATTGTACTTAATTACTAAAAATATATAAATATTACCCCTGATTGAGAAGAATATACTTAAAAACGAAATATTACTATTAAATATTTTATTAAAACTTTCATAGAGACCAGTTGGGCCCTACTCTCTGCCGCTAAATGACAGCCAAATATGTTATTGAAGTAATTGACTTTTCTTTGTAACAGTTTATTTAAACTAAACTTAATCCTGAGAATTTCAGTTGTTTACTCTATATCATAGACATGCACATAAATACACTAAATAACTTAATAATAGAGTTAGCTGTGAGTTAGAATCAAATTCAACACGCAGCAGGGCCTAATGTGTATTATTATTCTTCAATATTAAGTTATCAGATGAGTTCCTATTACAATTTCTTTTTAACTTAAATCTTTTATTTCGTTCATTTTTTTTGCAAGCGATCAAACAAATGTTTCCAAGAAGCAAATAAAAATACAATAACATGAAAAAAATATTATTTATACTTTGAATATTTAGACCTACTGAACAGCTATAAAATAGTCTTTTTTACGAAAATTGCGTGAAGGAAACAGAGTATACACTCTGAGGCAGCAAACACCAGTTGTCCCATATGATCATATATGATGGAGTTTTCACTGATCTTGAGTACAGTTTCTTCAGTCGTTATTAAAGAAATACGAATTACCTATAATGAACAGTTAACAATTGAACCTTTTGGCAAAAACAACCATAGTCATAATTTTCAAACGTAATAAATACTGAATGTGCTTTTTGATTTTAAATTTCTGTTTGTCCGTAGTTGATTATGTCTTAAATAAGACAGCGTGTTAAAAAAAATGGATCACAAATTTTATCGTTTTTGAAAATTAAGCGAGCAAGTTGTGGACTGTGGTTGTTTTTGTAGAAAAAATGGAAAAAGTTAGAATTTTTCGCAAATGATTAGAAACTGCAGCTATTTTATATGGTATATTATTATTATATTAGTAAAACAATATGGAGTAGGTATGTTTTATAAGAAAAATGTTAAAAGATTGTTAGTTTTGTTAAAAATAAGAAACATATCTCACTAGAACTAAGAAGTAAGTAAAAAAAATAATAAGATCAAAAAATAAAATATGAAAAAAAAGTAAAAATGAGTATTAAGTTTTAAAATTCACTACTCATCATCTGCCGCACTACTATTATTGTCACAAGATTCATCCCTTTCGTCTCTTTTGAGGAACAGCTATTCCATGCTCTATGATACAGTTTCTTGGCTGGATTGCTCAAAAAGCCAGATAATCTGCGAATATCATCGATCTTAAACTTTTTCAGTGGTATCGGGTCATTGTAAGAGTTTATTGAATTTGAGAGCCTAGTTTTGTTTGTATTATCTATATCTTCGAATGCTCCATTGTATGTCCGGCATACACAAATACAACTTTAATCTTTAAAGGCGGCTGAGGAACTTTCAGAAAATAATGTTCTATGGAGCTATTAATATCAAAAAAATTGTCTTGTGTTACTTTGACCAGGTTAAAGGGCGAAGGTTTTTCACGAGCTTCTCTAATAATCTTGTCCCAGTCCTCCTTAATTTCATCAGAAAGTTTTTCTTTATTGTTCCATTAAATAAAATCTTGGTCATTTGGTAAATATGAATGCTTCCTCATTGTATGTACTTTATGCTTTTGAAAAGTTGTTATGAGTGCAATAGCATGTATAGAAACTTCACCGTGCAATAGTTTTTATTCTGGTCCGGCTATCCGTCGCTAATTAGAGCTAAGTTTTCATTATGTACATCTTGTACATTAATATGATTTAACAGTAGTGCAGTAACGTAATTTGGCCTTTTCTAGCAATTATCTCAATCTAAACGTTCATATAGGCAATATTCGAACCTAAGTCATGAACTTCAAATACAAAATAGTATAACTGTCTGGCATAGAAAACATGACTTGTTCTGATGTGGGGTAGCGGTAAATTTTGCACGTAATCAAAAGAAAGCATTGCTATTTTTCCTTGTTGGGCCTGACACTTATACAAATTTTTTATTTCATAAAACTCTTCTGACTTTTTAATATGAAGTTTTTTATTACTTTTTCCATTTTTTGAATTCCAACGAATAGTAGAGAGTGTAAGTGACGCTTCTTGAAATTCCGAAGTGCAAGTTGTATTGGTTAGTGAATATACTGTAGTATGACTGATAAGGAATCTTAATTTGAAATTCTTGAACAAACATTCTATGCATTATTGTCATGGACAAATCTTTACTTAAGTATTTACTATTTGAATTCACCCTTGAAGTATAGTGAGACCTCCTAGACCTTAAGGTTTCTAGGTGGGACTTTATTAAATTCTGAATTTGTTCAGGTAATTTAGTTGGTCCATTCGCGTGATGTCCCCTCTTGTCCTTTGGAGAACACATGTACCTAACGAGGTTACCTTGAATTCTTCTTAATCTTGACCGTGTTATATCGTGAAAAAGTACCTTGTGACATACCTTGATGTCGACTTCCGATATTCGGATCATATAACCGAAAAAAGCTGTATTACCCAAGGAACCTACTGCATTATCACTCCTAACTTTTCTTCTTGTGTCATCAGTACTTTTTCTTCGGCTCCAACATTTTTTTCGGGGTGTTCTTTGTATGGGTTCGAACATATTAATCAATTCACAGAGTTTTTCTTATCAGAACTAGCTAGTTTGATTTAGCTTGTAAAGTTAATAATATAGTAGTAATAGCATATTTATTTTTCACTAATACACACAAATTAAAAATATTTTATCGATAAAAACAAAGGATAAAGCAATGGGCCTTAGAGGATGCAGACTCAAGGGATCTGGATTCTGTTGAAGTTTTGATTTGTAAGAAAAGCTATAGTATATACATATATATATATATATATATATATATATTATATATATATATATATATATATATATATATATAGATAGATATATATATATATATATATATATATATATATATATATATATATATATATATATATATATATATATATATATATATATATATGTACATTGAGGATCGATTCTTGGGTTTGCATTAGACAGATAACCAAGATACATTTATGTGGTCATGGTTTATTTAGGTTTCGGCAAAAAGTTGATTAAAGATGTATATCTAAGGTTAAATAAGTTCTTAATTAGTTAATATAGTAATAAATTAAAAATATTTTTTCTTTCCTTGAACAAATTTTCGCAAACTAAATTGAATTAATTATTTCTGTATTGATCAAATTTTGAAGTGAGGTTCAGACGATAGTATAAAAAAAATATAAAACTTTTCTTTGTCAAGGAAAGCGAAGATAAAAGAAGAAGCGATAATGAAAATAAAAAAAGAAAAATGTAAAGGTGTAAGTTTGGAAGAAAGATAATGGAAGAGCAGCTATATGGCATGGAGATGCATAAAATATAGTTATATGGAATTGTAAATCCACTAGGAAAATTCTTTCTTATTTTATACGTGAAGGTTAAGATGGGCTGATGATAGTCAAAACTGCCTATAGATTGCTATATTACATGGAAAAGATCTCTTAAATATTTCTTATATATGTTTTGCAACTGTAAGAAGACATCTACGTAAACTTATGCTTAAATATCAGTTCGGAAAGATAACTTTTCGTTTAGATATACTGGCTATTTAAAAAATAATACATGTGCATTTTATATCTATTAAACATATTAAGCTATTTTGATTCAATAAGAAAGAGAGTAATGTGATTTTTTTTTCTGATACCATAAACTGATCGTAGTCATGTATTTTGGAGGCCATATCGATTGGATTCATCAACTTACGGAAAATATACAGCTCCAAAATGAATAAGTTGAGAAAAAAAGTGTATTGCACAGCATTTTTGTGGAATCTACCGACAGAAAAATATCTTTGACTGTAGATAAGTTTTAACATTTCAGAGGTGCTTATTAGTTACGTGTTCCTTAAATCGCAATTTTGATTTAAGTATCAATCCTTGACTTTTACAAGAACTAGAGAGAGAGAGAGAGAGAGAAAGATAATTTATGGTTAATGCACATTTATTGTTCTCTCAGCGAGCCTATAAACTTGTAATTTTGATGCTATTTTTAAATAAAGTGGTTATCACTGACTGGTGCGAATTATGTTTCTACTTTATTGCTTTGATACTAAAATAAGATTTTACACTTTTTAAAAAATTCTGTCAGTTACTAATTTACCGCTTATGTTATATTTTTATACTTTTATGAGATATATAATAAACTTTATTACTACTTACTAATAATCATAATAATCCGAAGTATCACTAAAAAAACAACGCTTCTTAGGCACCAAAGAGGCAGAAGACTGATGGTAAAAAGAACTTTCCTAATAACAGAGATACATAGTTCGCCATCCTCCTGTATGGAATGATCAATCTAGATATGTGTTTATACAAGACCACTAAGAAAGCAGTGCTACTTGCAACGTCACGGTCTGTCCGAAATTTAGGAATTTTGGGAAAAACATAATATCATCAAATGCCCCATAAGATTGAAACAGCCCCCTCAAAGCTTAATCCTTATGACATCTAAGGATATTTCAGATGAGTTAGCAATGTGGCTTAATTATGATCATAATAATAATAAATAAAATATGAATAATTATTAAAAGTTGTTTATAATTGATGCAAAATCTCAAAAAAACGATATAATTATATTTCCCTAACGTCAATGCGATTTTGTGACGTGATCTTTGTAGATAAATACGTTTGGCTAAGTCGATTTCTACCTATATATAAAAATTAATTAACAAAAGTTCGATTTGTTAGCTAAAACTTTTGGTTTCTAGCAATTTTCTTTCTTCTTCTTCAAATACAACAGATGAAACGGTGGTTAAAAATACAATTAATAAGCCTGTAACATATAACTAAATTTTATTGAAAATTATATAAAAACCAACATTTTAAATACAATGAAAAATTGATGAAGAAAATAGCGAAATTTTTTTAGAAGCATTTAAATAAAAATCGACACATAAAGGGAAATTCGCTACCAAAAAGGGAAACATTTCCTAGGGTAAACTGATGCAACTTGACACGAAAAAAAAATTTTGTTTAATAAATTAAAGAAAGTTTCCAATAATAAAGTTAGACGTTTTAAAAAAAATTACCAAACTTTTAAAATTGTGTCCATGCGGAAATTTTTCTAACAGAGCTCCTTTATAAGTTTGTTCCTAGTAAAACTTAGAAGTTTTTGGGAATGATTCTACTTTTTATTTGTCTTTTCGTCAATTTTATAAGTTTTTGGTAACTACATATACCTATAATATAACTTGAGGGTAATAAGTTTATGTACAATCTTGCTTACTGAAATCCGTAAAAGATCATAGTTGTATGTTTCTCATCTACAGATAAGGCATATTGGCAAATTCTATTATTTCTAAGAATAAGAAGATACAAAAGGGGTGTTTATTTATTTGTATATATGACAGTAAAAACAGAACAGGAGTTGTTTTATTTGCACTAATAGATCGATTTCATTCACGACATGGCCAGAAAATGAAGCAGGTGACAATTCTACGAAGTTATTATAGATAAGAAAAGAAAAAGCACAACTTAGTATAAACTATGTATTTTTAGGTTTTATTTACAGATCAAATTTAACAACACACATCTATTGTAAATTATTCACCACATCGCTGAAAAAAATGCTGAATTTATTTATTTATTTTTAGAAATAAAGCGTGATATAATTATAGTTTCAGAAAATATACATAAAGTCATTAAGAAATTCAATTAAGTAAAATAGAGAACGTCTAAAACATTCTACGCAATTCTCTTAAATGTATAATAAATATTTTATTTTTTTTAAGTTAAAAAACTTACGTAATATTTAGAGAACAAAGTAAAAAAATGTCATAATTTAAATTCTGTGAAATCATCTGAGATTTTGCAACGATCTCTTCAGGGAGAAATCAGTAAACATGAATTTTCACAATACAGTAAAAACTCGCCATCACTAAACATTACCTCACAGTGGAGTAATTTTCGGATCTCTGTTTTACTGTCATTATATTGGTTACATATATGTGATCAGCATCTGCAGTCAAGTAAATCAATTATATTTGCTTTCCCCAAAATTAAAGTCGGTTAACTGTTATTCTTAGCTCAGGTGTAACCTAAAAATTTTAGGTATAAAGACACACGAAAGATGTCTGAAATCGAGCGGAAGGTGCACATGTTTATAAATATACCAATATTTTTATTGACATGAACATGAGTTCGTCTTGTTAGAAATTCTTGGTGTATCTTACGTAAACAAAAATAAATTTACAACGTGCATCCCCAGGGTATGTTTAACTCCTTTATTAAATATTTTTTACGATCTGTAGTAAAGAATATATTTAAATTTACAGCCATAATGAACCACCAGGCTGTGCTTTTGTAACAAAAAAAAATATACAGGGTATCCAAGGAAAATATGTCAGCGATCAAATATATATTCAGAAGAAGTCTAAACTACTGAATGGATTTTATTGAGTAAAATCCTAAATAATTCATTGCAATTTATAACTAATATTATAGAAATATACAGGGCGTCCGAAAAATGAAACTTACTTTAATGTGCTTATTACGAGAACACAATAAGCTGTAGGAACACAGAGTGTAACATCGGTCCTTGGAAATTTAATTGTTATAGAATGTTTTACCAAAATGGAGTGTGCCCGAGTTATTCTAAAACAGTAATTCTGTGTATATTACATTGCAGAATATCCAATATCATTTATATGGCGAGTATTTAACTAAATTTAATAGAAAATTCGAGTGTCAGTTTGTAAGAATTCTATCACCTCAATGTGTCATAAATCGTCCTAGTTACTACGCATTTCTCGTAACGATGTTCATCTGCTTTCCAACAAGATATAATTAGTGCAAGAATTTAAATCCACAATTACAGCTCAAAAACTCAACCTCCTTAATAAAATGTCTCAATATTTTTCAACACTAAAAATGTCCTGTTCACAGTTGAGGTACATTTACATTTAGACACAATATCAGTAAGCAAAATTTCCATTAATAGAGTCCGATAAATTCAAAACTGAATTAACCTAAAACTGATTAAAATGATTCTCAAGAAAGTGACATCAGTTGGCCTATAAGTAACCCAGATTTAACGTCGAGGATTTTTTCTTGCGAGAATATCCCAAAATTAGAGTTTACAGGACTAATTCTCACGCACTGTAATAACTAAAAGAAAATATCCGACAAGAAATGACGGCGATCACGGAATAGACGTGCTGAACTGTTCCATAATTTTTGTAGCTCCCTTAGGAGAGTGTCGGGAACCTAATGGCTCAAATCTAGATGACATTTAAGAAAAAATCCAAGGACTGTAATTTGTTATACAATAAGGATTTTTTTATTGACCGATTTGTTTCTCATTTAACTGTGCGTATTTTTAAAATTCAACTTTTCTATTGGACACCTTATAACAGAAAACTTATAGGATCACTTCAGTGTCTCTGTCACAACCGATTTTCTCCGAAACTATTTAACATAGAAAGTTGAAATTCGGCATAGGAATTCATAGACCAATCAGACCGTGTAGTTTTGAAAGTTAAATTTTGACATCCCTTGGGAGAGCGGGATAGAATCTCTCCCCGGTACATTCTGCCTGTCGTAGAAGGCAACTAAAGGAAAAACTTAGACGGTAGATGCCCAGATCCCACCAGGCTTCACCCGGTGTAATACCATCGCATCGGCTTAGGCTGCGTGAAGTTGCTTACCGTTTCGTAACTGTGCCGATATCCCCGGACTGTGAAAACAAATAGCATGATGAGACACCTGGATACAAAATTTCCGGAGGTGAAATAGTCCCTCGTTCGGATCTTTAGGTGGGGGCTGCTTCAGGGGCGTCCACATGCAGAGATCATAATTTTAAAATAGATTATTGCAACATACGAGGTTTAAACTCGAACATAAATTCATTGCACCAATACCTGCAATCAAATAAACCTCATGTACTCGCTCTCTCTCTCTGGATTAGGCGAACAACAGGAATGATGTTAAAACAATCACCTCTTTAAAGTGGAATTATGCAGGGCATATCGCGAGATGCACCGACTCAAGATGAAACAACATCATCCTTCATTGGAGACCGTATACCGAGAAGAGAAAAAGGGGACGTGCACCAACACGCTGGACAAATGATCTAAAGTTGACTGCCGGGCTGAACTGGATCAGAAAAGCGCAGAATAGAGCCCAATGGGATAAAATGAGGGAGGCCTATGTTCACAAATGGACGGTTGATATGGGCCTTTGACATTGAGATTGACTCGCTCTCTGTGAAAATATTGTCAGTTCATCAACCAGTACAGTCAACTTTCTCTATCTTCGGTACGACTTCTATTTTCAGTTTAGTGGTAATTTTGGATTCTGTCTTTTTGTCAGAAGCGACCTTTCTTGCCAACGGGAGGAGGCTCTGGAGCTCCGAAACTTCAATGTTATGTAGTTAAAAAAATAAAATCTTAAAAAAAGTGCACAGTATCAACCGGCTTAATTATTCAAATACTACAGACGATCAAGGTCGTGAAGCTAAATTATTTTCAGTCAATTGTGACTTAAGTTAGCTTATTGATGAGCCAGCACGAATTCCTGATCGAGATGGAGAGTTTGCCAGTCTTCTTGATCGGTTTTTAACCACCAATCCAGAGATTTACACAGTCACCGTAAATCCGCCGTTAGGTTCTTCTGACTATAAACTACTTTCGACATCGAGTATCCTACCAATCAGTGACAGCATAAGATTAGGACCCCAATCTGCTGGACTCATGGAATATTTTCGAACTTTCCCTTGATTAGACTTTTGTTTTCGATTCGACGACCCATCTGACTGCGCTAAGGAGGTTTCGGATGTTATTTTGGCTGGTATGGACACTTACATTTCTTTTTCGAAGAAATGTCCTTCCAACGCAAGCCTTGGTTCGACCAAAAATGCAAAGAAACTGTTGCTTTTAAACAATCTTGCCTACCGACAATGGCGCGAAAATCCTAACCTTATAAATCGTAACATCTTAGTTTGTGTCCGGAACAGATGCAAAGAAATCATCGACGAAACCAAGGAAGCACGCAATCATCGAATTAGTAACAAATTTCTTTCTTGACCCAACAATTCCAGGTCATTCTGGTCAGTCGCTAAAAGTAGTTAGTTAAAATGTCACTAAATCTACTATATTACCACTCACACGGCACATCTGCTGAGAAAGCGAACTTGCTGGCTTAACCCTTTGCTTCACATTCTACTGTTGATTTCTAAGAAAAAAACACCACCTACTATTATCATAGTGCAGTCAATTATGGCCGATATTGTCTTCAGACAGCGTATCGTAAAACGAATTTTAATGAAGTTAGATAACAAAAAAGCTTCTGGCGATCACGAAATAGCTGCCATAGTATTTAAAAACTGCAGGAGAGAACTAACCAGTTTTGTGTAAAATCGGCATTTGATCGTGTTTGGCACGATGGATTGTTGGCTAGGCTACGCTCTTCTGGTATGTCTGAAAAGCTCTGTTTATGACTCCTCTCATGTTTCCTCAAAGAGCGTTCTTTGGGAGTGGAAGTCGACATACTTCTTTCTAATACCTTCACTATCAACGCCGGTATGCCCCAGGGCTCCATACTGTCTCCTACACTCTTTCTCATTTACATTAACGATCTGCTGAAAAAGACCAGGAATCCAATTTACTGCTTTGCAGATGACAATACGCTTATCTCTTCATTCATCTTGAATGCTCGAACATTGGCTATTCGTGCAAATATCCACAGACAGCAGGAGGTCCTTCAACTCAAGAAATACCTCGAAGAAATTCTATCTTGGGGTGATAGTAACCAAGAGTTTAACGCTACAAAAACTCAGGTGGCAATTTGTTCTAGATAAGTTAATTTTTCTCAACTCGATACAGTTCTATTGTAGCACTCCATTCCTCTGCATCGTCACTCAATTTGACGGGCGTTGATTTGGGAGTAAATATGTCTTGGTATGAACATGTTGTAAACATAGCAAAGAGAGCTTTTCAAAAGCTGCGAACTAGAAAGCTTTACACTCCACAACAACTGTTAATTCTGTATAAAGATTAAATTCGACCGACAGAATACTGTTGCCATGTGTGGGGCTCTACTCCCAAACATTCACTGCATTTGTTGGATTCTATTCAGAAGAGAAGTGTTGGCCTGTTGGAGGCCCGGAACTTTCCAGCAACCTTGATTCGTTGGAACATCGGAGAACGGTTGGCGACTTCTACAAGTATTTTCACGGAAAGTGTTTAATGGCTGTAGCCCGTTTATTCCTCCCAGAGCGGTGTATTCTAGAAATACACGTCGCGCTAATGCTTCACATCCGTATGAGGTTCGGCATGTTACTCCTCGAACAACCCTTTTCCAGGAATGCTTTTATATAGAGGACCTCATCCTCCAGAAGTAAAAAAAAATTACAAGGTCATCGAGTGGGGTGTTAAATGAAAATTCGTGAAAACACGAGTTCAAAAATATATATGATGTAATATATAAAAAAAACTATTTGGAGATTTTTTTCGTGGGAAGTTTTGAATTTAATCGGGACTAAGAGCAACGAAATATCAAAATCTATTCGGTGCAGCGAATAGGTACCGAGACCAAATAATTTTATTTTATTAATTGATAATTAATATTTAGGTAGTAAATATTCGTTTTAAGCTTTTATTGTAAAGATATCTCTCTTTTTATATATTCCTGGTAACTATTATATTGAAGATGAATGTTTGACCGAATTTCATAGAATACTTCAGCAATCACGGTATGGATACTAATTGCGGAAGTCCGACTTGCACTTGACTGGTTTTTTGTAATATGGAGAATTGATATGTTGTTATAATCTTTTTAGTTACCTAGGGAACGCAGAAGGATTTGTTTAAATAATTATTTGCTAAAAATGTTATTAATCTAGTTGTTTAAAATTAATTATGGAGCAATTCCAAGTTTTGTGATTTTTATCTCTTAGGGTTGGCTTTTTGTACTCATGATTGTTTTAGTAGGATATTTATTATTAGCTGACCTGGGACAAAAAATCTTTATCTTTATTTTATCCAGCAAAGTACTCTAACTGATCAATCAACTAAAGAGGTTTTTTGTGCCAATGTCGATTAAGTTTCGTTATTTGAAAGAATAACATTGGAGGAAATGACAATGAAATTTGATTCATTTCTTAGAAATTGGGTTTTGGCTTTTAGATAAACGTGGAATACACTTATGGCTGAACGACTTCAGCCGGAGGTCATTTGGGAAACCAATTTAATAATAATAAGTGTACAAATGACACGAAGAAATATTTGAATCAAACTATTCTGCAAAAATAAAAGTTTTTTTGGTGAAACCTTTTATTAACAAAAACTTATGAATATACTGCGGCAATTTTGAAGATATACCACTATCGGACTGTTGTATTTATAATCAAACATATAAGAGGTTAATACGGTAGAAATAGGGGTTAGAGGGGATAATAATAATAATAATAATAATAATAGCCAGAAACTACCAAAAGCATATCATCAAAGACCCGACTATTGCAGAGGACAGATGTAGGAAATGCCACCAGCAGAAAGAAACGATCGAACACATAACGAGCGGATGTAGAATATTGGCCGGAACAGAGTACACAGCCAGGCATGACTCAGCGGCAAAAGTAGTTCACCAAGCACTAGCCACCACATACAAGCTCATAGAAAACACAGATCCCTACTACAAATACACACCAACAACCGTACTTGAAAATAAAGATTACAAACTCTACTGGGACATCAGTATCCATACAGATAAAACAGTCTCCGCCAATAGACCCGATATTACTTTTCAGTGCAAAAAAGAAAAAGTCACCTATCTAATTGACATAGCTGTCCCCAACGACACAAACATCCAAACGAAATACACAGAAAAAATTTCCAAATACACAGACCTTGCAACGGAAATAAAAAGGCTATGGAAACAAGAAAAAGTCATCATTGTCCCCCTCATTATATCAGCCACAGGCCTTACACCAACAACATTCACACCACACTTAGTGCAATTAGGACTCAACATAAACATACACAAAAACATTCAGAAGTCAGTGATTTTGAAAACATGTAACATTGTCAGGTCATTCCTTAATACACAATGGTAATGCGTTTGTGCTGACTTGGTTTTGCGCCCGTCAGCCAAACATGGAACCACATTGACCAAATGTGAGAAAGAAAAACTTTTTTGTAATAATAATAATAATAGCTTTATTACCCAACAGTTTCCCATTAATAGGGTAAATATTTAGACATTTACATATTCAATGACAGTCTGTAGTAATTGCTTCTTAGTACAACAGTATATATCACAAACACTACAAATATGATTAAAATTAGTACACATTACATGAATAGGTGAATTCAATAACAAATTAGTATTAGGTCTGTTACATCTAAAAAACATACTTGATCGTGAGTGTATCCGTGACACATTGGTGTTAATACGAGACAGTATATCCGTGCAATCAATCATATTGTGCAATACTTTATACAGGAATAATATTGAGGCACAAACTCTCCTGATTCCCAGGCTAAGAATATTTGTCTGTTCACACAAATAATCGCTGCTGATTCCCCGTTCAGGATACATTCCATTAATCTTAAACAACAGAAATTTCAGAAATCTCCTCTGCACTTTTTCAAGTGAAACTCTATGCACCTCGTACATTGGACTCCAGACAATACTTGCATATTCCAGTTTCGAGCGAACAAAGCAGAAATACAAAATCTTCAGTGATGCAATATTAGTGAAACCCCTACAATTCCTAATGATGAACCCGTAAGACTTCATTGCTTCAGAAACTTTCAATGCTATATGCTGAGCAAATGTTAGTTTTGCATCAAAAACAACTCCCAAATCCTTAGCTGTGCTACACCTACTTAAATTATGGTCTTGAATTCTATATTGAAACTCTATTGACGCTACCCTCCTAGTATATGTTAGAACTTTGCATTTTTGAGCATTTAGATGTAGTTTGTTGTCACAACACCAAGAATGCACGAAATTCAACTGGCTTTGTAGATAGGAACAATCCTCAGTTTTTTCTATTGGCATAAACATTTTTAAATCATCAGCATAAATTAGCCTGTTACATTTTAAATCCTCGCAAAGGTCATTTATGAACATAATGAAGAGCAGGGGTCCCAAATTTGAACCTTGTGGAACGCCGGAGGTAGCCACAAATCTTTCTGATTTGAATCCGTTGTAGGCTACAAACTGAGTTCGATTAAACAAGTAAGAACTTATAAGAGCCCTCGCACCATCAGTGAAACCAAAGAAAGACAACTTATTAATGAGAACATGATGGTCGATCCTATCAAAGGCCTTCGAGAAATCTGTATAAATAACATCAACCTGCTCACCATCATCTAATATTTCCGAAATGAACTGTGTCATAACAGTTAGATTTGTTACCGTAGATCTCTTACTAACAAATCCGTGCTTATAAGGAGAAATTTGATTTTTAATTTGGCTATAGATACGTGCATACAAGACTGACTCAAAGACCTTTGAGAAGTTACAAAGTAGAACGACACCCCTGTAATTTTCAACATTTCCCCTGTCTCCATTCTTAAAAATAGGACTTAATCTACCTTCTTTCCATCGTTTCGGATAAACACCCTGTTTAATTGATAAATTAAAAATATACTTTAAAGGTCTTACAAGGACAGTCGCACAGTCCCTAATGAGAAACGAGGGAATATTATCAGGGCCAGAGGTCATCCTATTCTTTAATTTTTTCGTGGCCATCAATATTTCATCCCCAGTGATGGGCGAGAATTCCACAATTGTCAACGACGTACTAAGCGAATGACAAGTCCCTGCTGGTTCCGACAGTGCGAAGACACTCTTGAAAAAAATCTGCAAACGCGTTAACAATGCCCGACGGAGACTTCAGAATGTCATTTCTATACATCATCATACTGGGAATCCTAGAAGATTTACTTTTGGAATGGACATAACTCCAGAAGCGTTGGGATCCAGTGCCAGAGAAGCCTGTGCATCCTCCATGTATTTAACATATGACGCTTTAATTTGCTGCTTAGAAATTGATCTTAACCGTCTAAATTCTAGATAATCATTGTGATTACCATATCTCTTGAATTTTTTTGCATGCTTTGCTTTCCTTTTTATATTCTTAATAATATCAGCAGAAAACCATGGAGGATACTGATGAGCAAAATTTTTGTATGCCGGAACATGTTCATCAAACAAATGAAAATGAAAAACATTATCATACAATTGCTCCAGTGCAAGATCAACATCACAACAACCCTCAAGAGACGTCCAGTCAACTGCTGATAGGGCTCTGTATAATTCAGGAAAATTTGCTTTTCTAAAGTTATAAATCTTAGCCGGGGAATTAGTAGAGAATTTTTTTTGTCTTATATTTATTTTTGGAATGGAGAACATAAGCGCCGGATGATGTGTATCCTCCGGGACCATTGGGGTATCATCTCTCCTGACAATACACTCTGATCCAGAGATAATTAAATCAAGTAGTCTATTATTCGAGTTAGTTATGCTGTTCCATTGCTTGCACTGATTAATTTCAAGAAAGTTGTTGATAACCAAAGTCTTGCGATCAGAAACGTTGCCGTCAACAAAATATGGAGCATTAAAATCACCCATTATGAATACACTGTCTCGACTCAAATAATCAATCTGTTCAGTAAATTCGAAAAAATGATCATATACATCAATACTTAATCTATCAGGTATATATAATACTACTACATACAAAATTTTATCATTAATACTACATTTTACCATCAACAAATCAATATCCGAAAATTGTAAATCAAATAAAGTCACATCCATAGACTCTGAGTTTATATAATTCTTGACGGCCAGTAAAACACCACCACCACGTTCTTTACCTGTTATATCAAATTTTCTATCCTTTCTGTAAACCGTATATTCACTCGGAAACAATTCCGAGCTATGAACATCTTCGTGAAGCCAGGTCTCACTTAAAGCCAACAAATCAAACTCACAATCACAAACCGAGGAATAAAAGTCAACAATTTTTGAATTTAGACCCCTTACATTCTGATAATAACATACTAGATTTATGTCATCACCTGCTGAAACACTCATGACATTTAGTTTTTTAATTCACAAACAACAGGCTTTCCTTTAACATATTTAATACCAACATTTTCACCATTAGATCTTCTTTCCTGAATTTCCTGTTTCATTTTCTGCAAGTTGACAATTTGTAAAGGAGTCAGGTCGTTACTTATGTACAATTTCCTTGCCTTAAGAGACTCCTTATTAGCTCTCATCACTTTATTGACATCATCGGCGCTGGATAATGTAATGTATGGATGCTTCATATATATCGTGTTATTTATCCTTTAACATGTTCCTAGACTCAAAAAATCTTAATATTGTGTTATTTTTTCATTATTTTTAATTTTCACATCGGCTAATTTCTTTTATAATTAACTTAACTTTTCTATAACTGACCTAGTATATTTTTTAAAATATGAACCTCATGTATATTTATAACTTTTCTAGCTGTATATATACATATATACCAGGTGTACAAGTATGGACTTTTTTTTTCTAAAAAAATATGTTAAATTCGGAAGAATGATAAAAAGTGCTTTATTCCAAGTGTGCTCTATCGCTTGTTATACATTTTTTTTCCCATCTTTCGGGCAATTTGTGAATACCACGCCAGTAAAAATCTTCCCCTTTTGCTGCGAACCATTCATCGAGCCATTTTTTTTCACATCTTCGTACGAACCAAAGCGCTGCTCAGCAAATGCGAGACCCATCGATGCAAACAAGTAGTAATCGGAAGGAGACAAGTCTGGTGAGTAAGCCGCATGGGGTAGAACTTCCCAGCTGCGTGCCTCCAACGTGTCGCGAACTAGTTTTGCTGTATGTGATGGAGCATTGTCATGAAGAAAAATTACTTTGTGTTGCCTCTTTCAGTATTCTCTGGCCTTTCTTCAAGCCGCGAACGGTTCAAATCGGTCAATTGTTGTTGGTAACGTTTAGTATTAATCGTTTTCCCCAGGTTTTAACAGCTCGTAATAGACCACGCCCCTCTGGTCCCTCCAAACACAGAGCATAGTCTTTCTGCCAAAGCGATTCGGTCTTGCGGTCGATGTGGATGGTGCGCCTGGGTCTACACATGATTTTTTGCGCTTGGGATTTTCAAACTAAATCCACTTTTCATCTCCTGTAACTATACGATGCAAAAACGACTTCCTTTTGTACCGAGCGATCAAAATCTCACACGTGTTTTTGCGCGCTTTTCAATTTGGCTGTCGTTCAACTTATGTGGTACCTATCTACTGGCTTCCGAATCTTTTCCCCCCCGTAACCGATTGGAAACAGCTTGTTGACTAACGCCCAATTGCTCGTTGGCGAGTTGTTTTTGTGTTTCTGAATCATCTTCGTCCAACAATGCTTGCAATTCCACATCTTCGTATTTTTTTTGGCGGTTTTCCATGTTCCTTGTCTGCACATATATCTTGCGATGGAGCATGTTCACCATAAGCTTCCTGAAGTAATCGGTATGATTCAACAGCAGTTTTCTTCAAATGAAAACAAAAAATTAATGCTGTCCACGAATGCTCTTTGTTCGGTATAAATTTCGACATATTGAACACAACACAACACTATGCACGTACTTTTCCAATTTATCACTCGTGCGCATCTAACATTTGTTGATGACACAACAAAATGGCGGAGTGTCAAATCTTTATAGCACAAACTGCATTGGTGCACCATCTGTTGTCTGAAATCCGCATTTCATACTTGTACGCCTGGTATATATATATATATATATATACCCCCCCCCCCCCCCCCCCCCTTATATATATATATATATATATATATATATATATATATATATATATATATTTATATATATATATATATATATATATATATATATATATGTATATATATATATATATATATATATATATATATATATATAAATATATATATATATATATATATATATATATATATATATATATATATATATATATACACTACCGTTAGAAAGTATTTGCCCACCTAGAAATTTCAATGTGACTGCCAAAATTTAATACCTAATTAAACCCTTTTATTATATTAGGTAAATTTAATTGTTCTTAACAAGTGTCCATCATAAAATTGTTTAGATAAGCCTTTCTGGTAAAATCACAAATTAAAAACCAATTAGAACAAATTTCCAAGTTTTGCATGATAATCGTTTTGAGGCGATTTCTGAGAATTCCAATTAAAGTAAGAAATCATTTCAAGTTTCTAGGGATTATAGAAATTCCTAGTGACATTTTATGATAAAAACTATGCTATAAATACCATTGCCCTTTTGGAAAATAACCATTCACAAACAGTACTTTGTCATTGATACAGGCTCAATTATTTTGTGAAAATGCCAAAAACGAAAGAAGTTTCCATTGAAAATCGGGCTCTGATAATTGCGAGACATCAAAATGGTCACTCGAGTCGACAAATCGCGAGTGATATGCGGATGCCAAGGAGAACTGTGAAGTACATCGTAAAAAATTTTTCTGCGGGACATGGAATTCTCAACCAAAAACGTTCTGGAAGGCCTCGAAAAGCGACTCCCTATGAAGACAGAGCTATAAAAATGTCCAGCAGACGTAAGCGCCGCCTAACCGCACCAGAAATCACGGCTCAAATAAAACCGGAGCGGCCCATCCCCATCAGCGTGACAACCGTGAAGAACAGGTTAGCAGAAGGTGGACTACACGGGAGAGTTGTAGTGAGGAAACCACTTCTTAGGCAAGTGAATAAACGTAAACGATTAGAATGGGCCCGAGAACATGAAAATTGGACATCAGGACAATGGAATTCCGTCCTTTGGAGCGACGAATCTAAATTCGAAATTTTCGGTTCAAATCGACGAGTTTACGTGCGGCGGTCAGCTGGAGAGAGGATGTTGGAAGCCTGTCAGTTGCCTACAGTAAAACATGGTGGAGGTTCAGTAATGGTTTGGGGTTGTTTTGGCAACGGTAAAATTGGAAAAATCTTTAGGATAGAAGGAATCATGCAGTATCAAGAAATTTTGCTAATTCAAATGCGTCCTTCTGGAAGGGATATTTTTCAGGGAAAATTTATTTTTCAGCATGATAACGACCCTAAACATTCTACTAAACAAATTAGAGAACTTTTGGACCAATGGAAATCCGATGGCGTCCTGGAAATGATGACTTGGCCTCCACAATCACCTGACTTGAACCCCATCGAATTGCTGTGAGACCATTCGGGCAGGTGTGTTCGAAAACCCGATCCAATATCAGAAAATCACTTGTCGGAACTTTTACAGGTAGAACGGGTTAAAATAACCGAAGAAACTCTGAAGAAACTACTGGACAGAATGCCAAAACTCTGTAAAGCTGTAATTAAAAACAAAGGAGTTCACATAGATGAGAAAAAATTCTGAATATTTTTCTGATTTTCTAGACTGTAAATTATGCGAAAATAAATAATAATTCATTAAAATTTAAAAAAAAATATATTATCTGGGTTTTTGTTGTCATGGGACTGAAATAACCAGGTGGGCAAATACTTTCTGACGGTAGTGTATATACATGTATATATACCATTATATATATATATATATATATATATATATATATATATATATATATATATATATATACATATATATATATATATATATATATATATATATATATATATATATATATATATATATATATATATATATATATATACAAACAGGAAGAAGGTAATCGCCACTGACTAGCAAGAAGAAGGAACTAAATTGTTGGGAATGCCGTCGTAAGTGGTCAATTAAGTGACAATTTGTTTATTTGTCAAGCTTTCGAAACCGATATATTTGTTTCTTTATTAAGACATCTAGAAAAATATGTGAATTGTAAGTATATGGTGATCGAATTATAAAGAAAATAGTACTTACGAACTTAAGACTAATTGTTGGAGGTAACATGTACATCGATGTTACAGGACGAGCCAATTCACAAGACAATTAAAAACATTTAATCAAAAAACACTAATCCAGATCAGTAATAGAAAACTATGGGTAACATTTTAGTTAACAATGTTATATAATATTCTTAGAGAACCAGGAAAATTTCCGGAGGTAAGCAGATGGGGCCCACGTGCCGATTTTTGGCGGTAAAACAGTTGATTTGTCATGCGCGTGTGACTTTTATTAGAAACGAAATGTTACTAGAATCGGATAACGCCTGGTTGTCGTGTAATATCTCCCATAATATGGAAATGATTATGTTAGAAGTGTGAAGAGAGGGAAGACAAAAAGGACACAAGTTCTAACTCTAGTGCAGAGGTTGAAATTATCAGAAAGATGTATATTGTTAAATTGAAAGAAATGATTATTGATAGTTCAACGTACTGTTGGTGATATTCATGTCGTTGGAGAATTTCAAAATGTATGAGTAAATCAAACTTAAGTCCTCCGTGTCAGACCTCTTATTGATGTTTACAGGATTGTTATTAATAGCCACCATCTCCAAAAACTTCCTTCCATTTTTATATAATTAGGTTCATTGAACAAGACAGATGCATTACTGTAGTCCATTATGTGGCCTTTGTGAATGACATATTCAGTAAGGCAGCACGAAGCTAGACTTCTTCTGCAATCGCTTTTGTGTGAAGTTATGCGGCCTTTGAGGTTCTTGGAGGTTTGGCCGATGTATGACAGGTAGCAATTAAGGCAGGGGATATTGTAGACTATATTGGTTTTTTGGTTAGTCTCAATTGGAGTTTTTAATTTTGTGTACAGGGACTTGAGTTTATTCTGAAGTTTCTTGGCAAATTTGAAATTGAGACCTCTGAAGATGTTTATAAGTATAGGAGTTAGGTCTCTATAGTATGGTAGGGATACATACGTTATATCTGGCAATAAGTTAGATGATGGATGAAAACCGACTGGAATGTGAACATTTTGATGTGATGTGAGAAGGGGTGGAGAAAAGATGAGAGTATGTATTAGATTGAAGGGGTAAGAATTTTCGATGAAGAGAGTTTGGAGTTCAGCCAGACAATAGTTCTGGAAATCAGAGTAAGTAAATATAAAGACTCTGGGTCTCATTTTAGATATTGCGTTTAGTTTCATTTTGGTAGGATGATGTGAATGGTAGTTCATGTATCTCCCACTGCTGGTCGGTTTTCGGTACCACTTGGTGCTCACATTGTTGCTGTTGTTTCGAGTATGTCGAGGAAGGGAATCGATTTGTTAGATTCCATTTTAACTGTGAATTGAATGATTTTTTCTTGTTTGTGTACTCTGTCTTGGGGTACAGATAGTATAAGATTATCTATATATCTTTTTAGGAAGGTTAGTGGGAATTGGAGTCTGCTAATAGCTTGTGAGAATAAGTTATCCAGGAGAAAACTAAAAAACAACAAACAAAAGTCTGTTTGAAGAATTTATTTTGAAAAGAAGGTTGAGTCGAAGGTGAACTCAAGGAGCTTTATGAAAGATATATATATATATATATATATATATATATATATATATATATATATATATATATATATATATATATATATACATATATATATATACATATATATACATATATATATATATATGTATATATATATATATGTATATATATATATACATATATATATATATATATATATATATATATATATATATATATATATATATATATATATATATATATATGTATATATTAATTGTTCTTAGGTCAGTTCTGTCGCTTACACCATTTCTTTTATAGATAGCTTGGAGTAATTTTTACTTTTATTATAACTAAGGTATTATTTTAGGTCTGTTTTATATTTATTTATTGCTGTGGACGCATTTCTTGTTTATTTCTGTTCATTTAAGTTATTTTTAGTGTCCGTACGCAACACTTCGGTGTCTATTTGTCATATCCGATTTTTTTTCCCGAAACTATTTGACATAGAAAATTGAAATTTTCATAAATATAGGAAATGATGATCCAATGACAGCCGTGCAGTCTTGAAAGTTAAATTTTGATTTAAGGGGTTAGTTGTAGGAAGGAAATGAATTTTTTTTTTCAAGTAGGGTGTCAAATGAAAGCTTATAATAACAAGAGTTCAAAAATATATATAATGTAATACTCGCTGCAACTTTATATTACTGTAAAAAATTTCAAAAATCGCTGTCTCCCCCCACACTATCTCTAAGAGTTCTAACCAAAAAATTTTGGAAAAATTCTGGAATGTAACGTATAGATTGAAGGAAAATTATTGCGAGTGCATTACCTTTGATAACTCATATGGTATATAAAAGTAATCACAGTACGGAAACACCACTTGCGCAAGTCTGACTTGCGCTTGGACGTTTTTTTTTTTAATAAATGATCTGTCATTTCCAAGTCTTGCCTTGGACAAGCAAATTACAGTTCACATAAAAAATAGAAGAATAGAATAGGATACACCTTTTAGACAAGACAGGAATCAGGAAAGACAATAAAATCATTACAGAATGATTAACAAAATCTACCCCGTCAGGCCGATATCCAAATTTTTATTTGGCACATTTCATATGAATATGCGACTTTAACTCAGAATAGACCTAAGCTATTCAGTGATCTATATCGTGGCAACAAATTACCACATGAAGGGTATGGAAGGAAGCTAGTAAACCTTCTTAAAGGGACGATGCTCCAAGAGAGGAGTAGCACAATAAGTCAAGAGGCTACAGTGTACAATGGCTTATCCCGCCTACAACCAATAAACCAACGATTCCAGGTTCCAAAAAAATCGTTGGTTCAACTGACAGAGTAATAGCACTAACCCCTCTTGAATTTGAAGCTAAAACGTTAAGGAAAAGGTTTTTTATTAAATAAAAATTTTAAAGAAAATTACATAAACCGAACAATAAAAAAAACAGAACATACAAATTATACAATAACCGATCAAAATGTACAAAAACTAATAAAGAAAACCAAGATAAAGTCTTGCGCTTATAAACGTATTTTACGTGTGGCTGCCATCACATCCAAAATAAATTAACTTTTCTATTTACAAATCTTAAAAGTCAAATACCAATCAATCCAATGTAGTGTATTCAATACTTTACGGGGATTGTCCAACTCCAATATTATAAGTCAGTTACTAAAAAACAGATTAACTGGATATAAATATATAAAAATGCATCCACAATAATAAACAAATATAAAAATGAGCTAAACGACAAAACTAACAATTATGAATTAGTCGTATGTATACAAATTTAATTAAATAATTAAATATCCTCTTAAAGTAAATAAGTGCAGTTATTCTTCTAATATCAATACTTTTCCGAATGAAAAAAAATAAACAAAAAACTACAGATAAAAACACTTTAGACTTAATAAACACTATATATTGAACGACCGTTGCATTCTCGTGGTGTTTTTTTAAGTGGCTATGAATTGGTGTTAAGATTTTAAATTTTGTGACATAAAAACTAGTTTAAATGTATTCTTGTTAAATCAATTTATTATGTATTTATTGTTTTTCAGATGTAAGTGGTATAGAAGAAAATTTTAGAAATGTCTTTTCAGTTAAACATGCGAAACTAAATTTATGAAAGGATATATATATATATATATATATATATATATATATATATATATATATATATATATATATATATATATATATATTTTATGGGTCTAACACGCGTGCTGCAGGGAAGCGCTCCAGGAGCGGCATGAGTGCGGAAAAAGCGATTCACGTTGTTCTTGAATCGCTGTAAATTGTACTCGGTGGGAAACACAACGCTGGGCAAATTATTCCAAAAGGATGACTTTCTCCGTATAAAAGATTGCTTAAAAAGCGTTTGTACGCGGAGTAACAAGCTGAACCTCATACGGACGTGAAGCACCAGCGCGACGTGTATTTCTAACATGCACCGCTTTGGGGGGAACATCTACATCCTTCGAACACTTTCCATGAAAATACTTGTAGAACAGACTCAAGTCGCCAACAGTTCTTCGATGTTCTAGAGAATCAAGGCCGCCGGTCAATTCCGGGTCCCCAATCAGACGGACCGCTCTTCTCTGAACAGAATCCAACAAATGCAGCATATGTTTGGGAGCGGAGCATCCACAATAATACACAAATATAAAAATGATCTCAACGACAAAACTAACAATTATGAATTAGTCGTATGTATACAAATTTAATTAAATAATTACCACATAAATAAAAAATATCCTCTCAAAGTAAATAAGTGCAGTTATTGTTCTAATATCAATACTTTTCCGAATGAAAAAAAAAATAAACAAAAAACTACAGATAAAAACACTTCAGACTTAATAAACACTATATATTGAACGACCGTTGCATTCTCGTGGTGCGTATTGTTTTTTTAAGTGGCTATTAATTGGTGTTAAAATTTTAAATTTGTGACATAAAAACTGGTTTAAATGTATTCTTGTCAAATCAATTTATTATGTATTTATTGTTTTTCAGATGTAAGTGGTATACAAGAAAATTTTAGAAATGTCTTTTCAGTTAAACATGCGAAACTAAATCTATGAAAGGACATATATATATATATATATATATATATATATATATATATATATATATATATATATATATATATATATATATACAATCTTAATTGGGGAACTCGGCAAATTTGGGCGTGATAGGAGATCACACAATTTTCATTAAGCCGCCAATATTTCGGTCCTGGATTGGGACCTTCTTCAGGGCAGAACTGAAAAGAAGAACAGAGCGTATTCACTGATAGTGTCTGGGACAACTTTAAATTAATGATGTTATCATTAGGTTGTTATAATAAATAAAATTAGTGTGGAACAAGAATAAGATATTAGTCATAATAAGTTAAAAAACTCACATGAGAAGTGCAAAGATTTCGTTAGCCTGAATGGCCGTAGGTTATACATAAAAAAGTTGTTACATATAAAAGTTGGTTAATCCATAAAATATATAAAATACACATTAAAACACTGTAGACAAAATTCTAAAAAAACAAATTTAACACATGGATGTAATTGGGAACCCTGGATGTTGAGAACATCGTTAATTATTTCACTTGTGACCACCACATATGGCCACCGCCATTTAGGAACAAATGACAAGAACGACAGGAGATAGCTGCCCGACAGAGATAAGGGGTTTAGTCAAGAAAACTCAACTAACCAGAAGGCGGGGTCGACACCTGGAAGGAACCGATAGAAAAGGAAGTGCAAATATTGGACCCTAAGTGAGAGAGAGGTAGCCAATTGAGCGACCAAAACCACCCGGTATGTAATAGCGGAAGGATAAAACATAACCTAATTATAAGTAAATGGTGAGCGAGGGAGCGAGAGAGAGAGTGACAATAATGGGAGCAACGAAGAAGAAAATTATCTAGTGAATTAATTATTAATTTATTAATTTCTTGTTGGAATCTGATTGGAGGAAGAGATTGTTGGCAAAAAACCAATGAAGACTCGAGGCACCAGGAAGTGTTAGAGAGATGACGCAAGGTACTGTCAATGGAAGGAAGACAGTAATCGCTAGGTGCAAAAGATGGCCCAGATAAAATGGAAGGAATCTGTGGAGCTCAGAATCAAAGAGAACCGTAAATAGAGAGAGGAAGGAGGAGAGAAAACCCTGGAAATTACGGAGCTAAAAAAGAGACGACCAACGCGGTTCAGATGGATCATAAAACACTTGAAGACAGGGAATGATTGTGAGAAGTTGATTTATCACAGGAGAGGAGGAAACTATATATGTTACTAAGACCATCCAGGTCGGTTCTTTTATTGATATTAAGGTGATTCTCCTGGATGTAACACATCTCAAGGAATTCTCTCTTGGAAAGATTATTGGAGAAATGAAGAAATTTTGGGTTCCCTGAAATTAAAAGAATGACCATTGTCAACAGAATGGATCGCCAAGGCACATCTATGTGGATGGCATCTAGTGTCACTTTTATGGAGTGCAATACGACGATTCAAGGATTGAGAAGTTTGGCCAATGTAGATTGATGGACAATTGAGGCAGGAAATTGAGTAAACCAAGTCTGACATGGAAAGAACTGGCAGCGGGGCCTTCAGCTTGCTGAAGACACGTCTGTTTTTGAAGAAGTAATATTTAGCGATTTTAATGTTGGGAATGACACGCAATATGTGGACCAATTTGTTTGTAAGGCCAGGAATGTAATGGTAAAGAAAGCAACGACCAATTTATTTCGACTGGGGGAGTTAAAGGGGGAGGGGAGACATGCGGTAGGTGGAGGGGAGGGGGTTCTGGGGGAATTTGATGGATATGAGTAAGCTTGTTGACTTCATCTTTGGTTCTTAGTAAGAGTTTTCGATTGTATCCATTATCTATGAAAAGTTTTGTAAGTGTTTCTTGTGACTGGAGTAAGAAATCAGGATGGACTATTATCTTCAGTCTTCTATTTAATTTCAGGGAACCCAAAATTCTTCATTTCTCCAATAATCTTTCCAAGAGAGAATTCCTTGAGAGGTGTTACATCCAGGAGAATCACCTTAATATCAATAAAAGAACCGACCTGGATGGTCTTAGTAACATATATAGTTTTCCTCCTCTCCTGTGATAAATCAACTTCTCACAATCATTCCCTGTCTTCAAGTGTTTTATGATCCATCTGAACCGCGTTGGTCGTCTCTTTTTTAGCTCCGTAATTTCCAGGGTTTCTCTCCTCCTTCCTCTCTCTATTTACGGTTCTCTTTGATTCTGAGCTCCACAGATTCCTTCCATTTTATCTGGGCCATCTTTTGCACCTAGCGATTACTGTCTTCCTTCCATTGACAGTACCTTGCGTCATCTCTCTAACACTTCCTGGTGCCTCGAGTCTTCATTGGTTTTTTGCCAACAATCTCTTCCTCCAATCAGATTCCAACAAGAAATTAATAAATTAATAATTAATTCACTAGTTAATTTTCTTCTTCGTTGCTCCCATTATTGTCACTCTCTCTCTCGCTCCCTCGCTCACCATTTACTTATAATTAGGTTATGTTTTATCCTTCCGCTATTACATACCGGGTGGTTTTGGTCGCTCAATTGGCTACCTCTCTCTCACTTAGGGTCCAATATTTGCACTTCCTTTTCTATCGGTTCCTTCCAGGTGTCGACCCCGCATTCTGGTTAGTTGAGTTTTCTTGACTAAACCCCTTATCTCTGTCGGGCAGCTGTCTCCTGTCGTTCTTGTCATTTGTTCCTAAATGGCGGTGGCCATATGTGGTGGTCACAAGTGAAATAATTAACGATGTTCTCAACATCCAGGGTTCCCAATTACATCCATGTGTTAAATTTGTTTTTTTTAGAATTTTGTCTACAGTATTTTAATGTGTATTTTGTATATTTTATGGATTAACCAACTTTTATATGTAACAACTTTTTTATGTATAACCTACGGCCATTCAGGCTAACGAAATCTTTGCACTTCTCATGTGAGTTTTTTAACTTATTATGACTAATATCTTATTCTTGTTCCACACTAATTTTATTTATTATAAACAACCTAATGATAACATCATTAATTTAAAGTTGTCCCAGACACTATCAGTGAACACGCTCTGTTCTTCTTTTCAGTTCTGCCCTGAAGAAGGTCCCAATCCAGGACCGAAATATTGGCGGCTTAATGAAAATTGTGTAATCTCCTATCACGCCCAAATTTGCCGAGTTCCCCAATTAAGATTGTATTTTTAATAATTTTGGTAGATACGGCAACTTTTTGCTTTCTTTCTTTATTCTATATATATATATATATATATATATATATATATATATATATATATATATATATATATAATATATATATATATATATATATATATATATATATATAAATATATATATATATATATATATATATATATATATATATATTTTTTTTTATGGTTCTAACATACGTGCTGCAGGGAAGCGCTCCAGGAGCGGCATGAGTGCGGAAAAAGCGATTCACGTTGTTCTTGAATCGCTGTAAATTTTACTCGGTGGGAAACACAACGCTGGGCAAATTATTCCAAAAGGATGACTTTCTCCATATAAAAGATTGCTTAAAAAGCGTTGTACGCGGAGTAACAAGCTGAACCTCATTCGGATGTGAAGCACCAGCGCGACGTGTATTTCTAACATGCACCGCTTTGGGGGGAATTAAGCGGGCTACATCCTTCGAACACTTTCCATGAAAATACTTGTAGAACAGACTCAAGTCGCCAACCGTTCTTCGATGTTCTAGAGAATCAAGGCCGCCGGTCAATTCCGGGTCCCCAATCAGACGGACCGCTCTTCTCTGAACAGAATCCAATAAATGCAGCGTATGTTTGGGAGCGGAGCCCCAAATGTGGGAGCAGTATTCCATAGCTGGTCGAATTTGGGCTTTGTAAAGAATTAACAGTTGTTGTGGGGTGTAAAGCTTTTCTGGTTCTAAATAATATTCCCAACCTTTGAGAAGCTCTGCTTGCTATGCCTGCAACATGTTCATGCCAGGACATATTTGCTCCCAAACTAACGCCCAACAAATTGAGCGACGATGCTAGAGGAATGGAGTGCCCCGACATAACTAAGTCGGTTTCAGCAACGTTAACTTTTTTAGAAAAAACTGCCGCCTGGGTTTTTGTAGCGTTAAATTCCACTTGGTTACTGTCACCCCAAGATAGAATTTTTTCCGGGTCTTTGTTAAGTTGAACGACCTCCTGCTGTCTGCGGATATTCGCCTGAGCAGCCGATGTCTGAGTATTTAAGGTGAATGAAGAGACAAGCGTACTGTCATCTGCAAAGCTGTAGATTGGATTCTCGGTCTTTTCCAGCAGATCGTTAATGTAAATGAGAAAGAGAGTAGGAGACAGTATGGAGCCATGGGGCACACCGGCGTTGATAGTGAGGGTGTTAGAAAGAAATCCGTCGACCGCTACTCGTAAAGAACGCTCTCTGAGGAAACATGAGAGCCACAAACAGAACCTTTTAGACATACCATAAGAGCGTAACTTAGCCAACAGTCCATCGTGCCAAACACGGTCGAATGCCTTGGATATGTCAAGAGCAACCGCTCGAGATTCTCCAAAGTGTTCAATTGCGTTGTTCCAAACATGTGTTACATAAGTCAGAAGATCTCCTGTTGATCTATGTTTACGAAAACCATATTGGTGATCGCTAATAATATTGAATCGTTCAAGATATTTTAGAAGATGCTCATTGATAACCTTTTCCATGACTTTCGATATTATTGAAAGCAGTGCAACTGGTCGGTAGTTATTTGGCAAGGTCTTCTTGCCTTTTTTAGGTATCGGCTGAACCGTGGCACATTTCCAGCAGGACGGAAATATTCCCTTTCTGTAGGATAGATTAAAAAGTCTACAGAAAACTGGTGTTAGTTCCCTTGCGCAGTTTTTGAGAACTATGGCAGGTATTCCGTCAGCGCCAGAAGCCTTCTTGGTGTCTAGCTTTCATTAAAATACGCTTTATGATGCGCTGTCTGAAAAGAACATCGGGCATCCTTGACTGCAATATGGGAATAGTAGGTGGCGTTTTTCCTTGGAAATCGACAGTAGAATGTGAAGCAAAGAGGTCAGCCATACCGGCCAAAATAACATCGGAGACCTCCCTGGCGCAATCAAATGGGTTATCGGATCGAAAACAAACGTCCATCCAAGGAAAGTTCGAAAGTATTCCATGAGATCTTCCCATTTAGCAGATTTGTAGTGCCAAATCTTGCGCGGCCTAGGCGCCTCTCTGTCACTGATTGGCAGGATACTCGATGTCGAAAGCAGTTTATGGTCGGAAGAACCTAAGGGCGGATTTACGGTGACCGTTTAAATCTCCGGATTGGTGGTTAAAAACAGATCAAGAAGACTGGCGAACTCCCCGTCTCGATCAGGGATCCATGTTGGTTCGTCAATAAGCATAATTGATTGAGAATGATTCAGCTTCTTGACCTTGTTCGTCGGTAGTATTTGAATATTTAAGCCAGTTGATATTGTGGACATTAAAGTCGCCCAGGATGGCAATTTCGGCACTTGGATAGTTAATCTGTAAGTGATCGATGGTGTCTGCAAGAGAAACGAAAAGTGTTCGAAAATTGGTATCACTTGGTGGTCGATACAGGATACAGATGAACCTTGTGGTTTGTTGAGTCATTATTTTTAACCACATGACATCAAAGTTTGGGGGGTCCAGACCTTCTTCTCGTTGACAAGAGAGGTCGCTTCTGACAAAAAGACAGATTCCAAAGTTACGCCTAAATCGGGAATAGAAGTCGTACCCAGGATAAAGATAGTTGACCGTGCTGGTCGATGGACTGACCTTGGTTTCACGTAGAGCGAGTACATGAGGTTTATTTGATTGCAAGTGTTGAAGCACTGAATTTATGTTCGAGTTTAAACCTCGTATGTTGCAAAAATCTATTTTAAAATTATGATGTCTGCAAGTCGACGCCCCCGAACCAGCCCCCACCCGGAGATCCGAACGGGGGGCCATTCTACCTCCGGAACTTCTTGCATCCAGGCGCCTCATCATGCTCTTTGGTCCCACAATAGTTAATGTGGAATTTTCCTGTTCTGTCACATGTTTATTGGCTTTGATCCAGGGGGTGTTATTATTGGGTAGTTTGGGTTCTGACCACATACTTTTCCAATGATCCGTGAGTTCTTGTTTGTTTGGTGGTTCGGTCACTGCTGTCTGTTTGATGTGCATAGTTTTCCGGTAGAACTCTGTTTCGCTTCTTCGGAAGAGGTTGTTGGTGTCTTTCCGCTCGTTTGGTTCTTTGCATCTACGGAATCTTGCGGCATATACGGATAATTTTTGTTTAAAGTATCCAGGATTTCTGGCAGTGTTCTGTCGGGAGACCCGGACTTGATCTTGTCTATACTCTGTGTGACTCGTTTGGACACGTTCCCGTTGATAAACTGGGTAAGGGTGTCCTAGATATCTCCTGATGTTGTTGATTTTGTTTTCTATTCTTATTTGCCGTTTGAATTTTGAATTTTATATATATATATATATATATAATATATATATATATATATATATATACGAGGCTGTTTTGAAAAGTCCGTGCAAAGTCCGAGAGATGGCACCACCGGCGCCGAGGTCATGTTTAGTTAGTAGCATCTCTTGAATGAACGCACACCAAGTTTCAGCCATATTGGTCTATTTTTTTGTGTTTGGTATTCGTGTGAATCAAGGGAAGTCGAGTGATTTTTCAAGAAATGGACGACTAAAAAAGATAAATTTCGTGTGGTGATTAAACATTACTTATGAAAGGCAAAACGCCTCAGGAGACTAAAGAGAAGCTTTTTGCATAAACATTTGGACATGAGAAAGCTATCCGCCAGATGGGTGCTGCGATTGCTCACGCTTGACCAAAAACGGAATCGTGTGAAGTGTTGCAAGGATGGTTTGCAGCTGTTCCAGAAGAATCCGGAGGAGGACTTTAAGCATCGTTTCGTCACTGTGGATGAAACATGGATACATTACTATACTCCTGAGACCAAACAACAATCTAAACAATGGGTTACCAAGGGGGAATCTGCACCAAAAAAGGCGAGGACCGTTCCTTCGGCCGGAAAGGTCTTTTGGGATTCGCAAGGGATAATCCTCATCGGCTATCTGGAAAAGGGTAAAACTATTACAGGTGAATATTATTCATCGTTATTGGACCGCTTGAAAACCGAGCTGCAAGAAAAAGGCCCGCGATTGGCCCACAAGGAAGTCCTTTTCCATCACGACAACGCACCAGCACACACCTCAGCAGTTGTGGTCGCAAAATTAATGGAAATAGGATTCCAACTCGTTTCACATCCCCCCTATTCTCCAGACTTGGCTCCCACGGACTACTATTTGTTCTCCAATTTGAAGAAATGGCTGGCGGAACAAAGATTTTATTTAAACGACACTAATGGATATTTTGCACACTTGGACAAATCCTATTATTCGGAAGGGATCAACAAACTAGAACATCGTTGGACTAAGTATATAAGCCTAAAAGGAGACTATGTCGAAAAATAAAAAAGGTTTACCCCAAACACATAAGTAGTTTTTATTTTTGCACGGACTTTTCAAACCAGCCTTGTATATATATATATATATATATATATATATATATATATATATATATATATATATATATTATATTATGAGTCTAGCACACATGCCGCAGGGAAATCCCTAAAGCGCTCCAGGAGCGACATGTGTGCGGAGAAAGTTCTTCACGTTATTCTTGAAGTGCTGTAGATTGTACTCGGTGGGAAACACAGTCCTGGACAAACTATTCCAAAGGGATGATATTCTCCATATAAAAGACAAGCTGAACCACATACGGATGTGAAGTATTAGCGTCACGTGTATATCTAACATGCACCGCTCTGGGAGGAATTAAGCGGGCTCCTTCCTTCAAACATTTTCCATGAAAATACTTGTAGAATAGACTCCAGTCGCCAACCGTTCTTCGATGTTCCAACGAAACAAGACCGCCAATGAGTTCCGAGTTTTCAGTCAGACAGCTCTTCTCTGAATAGAATCCAACAAATGTAATGTATGTTTGGGAGCGGAGCCCCAAACATAGGAGCAGTATTCCATAGTTGGTCGAGTTTGAGTTTTTAAAAAGATTAACAGTTGTTGTGGAATGTAAATCTTTCTGGTCCGAAATAATATTCCCAACTTTTAAGAAGCTCTCTTTGTTATGACTGCAACATGTTCATGCCAGGACATATTTGCTCCGAAATTAACGCCAATTGAGTTGTTAGACAAATGGAGTGATACATGTATATATATATATATATATATATATATATATATATATATATATATATATATATATATATATACGAGTATATATAGAATAACTGCACTTATTTACTTTAAAAGGATATTTTTATTTATGTAGTAATTCTTTAATTAAATTTGTATATATACGACTAATTCATAATTCTTAGTTTTATCGTTTAGATCATTTTTATATTTGTTTATTATTGTGGATGCATTTTTGTATATTTATATCCATTTAATCCGTTTTTAATAACTGACTTATAATATTGGAATTGGACAATCCTCGCAAAGTATTGAATACATTGGATTGATTGGTATTTGACTTTTAAGATTTGTAAATAGAAAACTTAATTTATTTTGGATGTGAAGGCAGTCACACGTAAAATACGTTTGCAAGCGCAAGACTTTATCTTTATTTTCTTTATTAGTTTTTTACGTTTTGATCGGTTATTGTATAATTTGTATGTTCTGTTTTTTTTTTTATTGTTCGGTTTATGTAATTTTCTTTAAAATTTTTATTTAATAAAAACCTTTTCCTTAACGTTTTAGCTTCAAATTTAAGAGAGGTTAGTGCTATTACTCTGTCAGTTGAACCAACGATTTTTTTGGAACTTGGAATCGTTGGTTTTTTGGTTCTAGGCGGGATAAGCCATTGTACACTGTACCCTCTTGACTTATTGTGCTACTCCTCTCTTGGAGCGTCGTCCCTTTAAGAAGGTTTATTAGCTTCCTTCCATACCCTTCATGTGGTAATTTGTTGCCACGATATAGATCACTGAACAGCTTAGGTCTATTCTGAGTTAAAGTCGCATATTCATATGAAACGTGCCAAATAAAAATTTGGATATCGGCCTGACGGGGTAGATTTTGTTAGTCATTCTGTAATAATTTTATTGTCTTTCCTGATTACTGTCTTGTCTAAAAGGTGTATCCTATTCTATTCTTCCAATTTTGATGTAAACTGTAATTTGCTTGTCCAAGGCAAGACTTGGGAATGACAAATCATTTATTAAAAAAAACGGCCAAGCGCAAGTCAGACTTGCGCAAGTGGTGTTCCGTACTGTGATTGCTTTTATATACCAGATGAATTAGCAAAGGTAATGCACTCGCAATAATTTTCCTTCAGCCTATACCTTACAATGTAGAATTTTTCCAAAATTTTTTGGTTAGAACTCTTAGGAGCATCATTTCCTATATTTATGAAAATTGCAACTTTCTATGTCAAATAGTTTCGGAAAAAAATCGGGTATGACAAATAGACACTAAAGTGATTTCGTAAATGTTGCGTACGGACACTAAAAATAAATTAAATGAACAGAAATAAACAAGAAATGCACCCACAGCAATAAATAAACATAAAACAGACCTAAAATAATACTTTAGTTATAATAAAAGTAAAAATTACTCCAAGCTACCTATAAAAGAATATATATATATATATATATATATATATGTATATATATATATATATATATATATATATATATATATATATAATATATATATATATATATATATTCTTCAAACAGATTTTTGGCACTCCTATCGATTTAAGTATTTCCTCCATTTTAAGTAGTTTTCTCCTTGATAACTTAATCTCACAAGCTGTTAGCAAACTCCAATTCCCACTACCCTTCATAAAAATATATATAGGTAAGAACAAAACATAGTTTTATTACAAATATCCTTTACCTCTATCTGGTTTAGAAATAGAAAGCATTGGTGACCCTCTTTGAGTCAGTATATTTATTTAATTTTATTTCATTCTTTATTCATTAATTGATTTAATAATTGTTATCAGTTTCTTTTATATCTTATCTTTTCGTTTAAGTAATATTAGTAATAATTATTATTGAGTGAACAAATACTTTATATTACTACTAGTGTGCATTCTAACTTTGGTTGGCTAGTTTATCGGAAAGAACCGCCATTTTCAACCACATCGTTATTTCAAAACATAAAATCTTCCCCTTCGATGAGTTACATTAAACTTAGAACATCGTCCAGTATTAGTATTTCTTCGTCAAGACAGTCCAGAGAAATAAAGGTACGGATATTTCTGATAATACTCGATATTTATTTGAACGGAACCCTAAATGGTTATAAACTTTTATTTTTGTCGGTAACTTTTCTAGTGTCTTTGTATGCTATTTTCAGTTTTTAATATTTATAGAATGTTTTTTTTTTTTGTCTTGCAAAACTTATTACTCTCGATTGCCTAATATTAAAATTAAGGAACACCGCTATATTTTGAAATATATTAGCAAAATATACTTCTCCTTAGCAAGGGAACTAGAACAGGTATTCCTGGAAGAAAATTCAATTTAAGAAATTGTTTTAATAATGCCTTGCCTCCTCAAATTTGGTGTAAGAAATTGTTTAAATACTGTGGAGATGTGTTGGTACAGCAAAAGGTAATCAGAAATAAAGTATACTACTATCCAAACTATGATTTTAAAATTGTCACTTTTTAACTGGTTAACAAGACGACATTTTTCGTGTTCCTCATAACTACGACGAAGAAAAGGTGTGTTATATATTCTTTGCATTCTCTGGGAACAACTCGTTTTTGATCTAATTTATTATTTTCAGTTTCTATAAAGAGATCAAGCTTAAGTAGGTTTTATGCAACACTAATATTTTAAAAGTTAATGGTAATTTTTTCTTCTTGTAGAATTATGCCCGAAAGATAAAATTTTCTTCTTCTACTAATGGACTAACCCATTTTTTGGTTACTGCTAGAAATAAACGTTTGTTTTGTCTCATTACCATTTTTAATTATTTAAGTTTTCTTTAATGCAAACCAATGTGTCAATAGACTTAAAGCTTACATATCATTACATAAAGCTGTATTATGAATTATGGATGTTTTTGCAACTCTCACAAATATGTTTTAATATTTTGATGTTTACAGAAATGTAATTTTTTTTTAAATGTTATGTTGGAGTTGTAAAACAACCGGTTTTTTCATAAAAAATAATCGTAATAAATCAGATCAAGCTATTGAGAGAAAAATTTTGAGTATATTCAGACTAAGAAAATTAATAATTAAAATGAAACCCACACGAATACCAAAGAGTGACAAAACAATAATAATTATTCAACCTATTTCTTAAATAAATGAATTTAGAGTGACGAAAAAAATGTACAAGAAATTATTTCTTGAGAAATCACTATTTTTGAGATAAAGCAATGCCAAATTCGAGTGGCTTATTTTATCTACCATTGTACGCGAAATCTTTAAATACTCTTCAATATGGGTCATTTGAGAGATGCAGAACTTAGATATCTATATCTAACTTCTGCAGGTCTCTTCTGATGCGTTCAGTGTTCTAATCTCGAAGAGTAAAAATTCTTAAATTGCTTCGTGTAATCATAAGCGATAAGCGGAAAGTCATTTTGATTTGATGCGGTCTAAACTCAAGAAAAATCTCATTTCTCATTTTTAATTACAATTTTTCAGAACTTCAGTTTCCATTAAAAAAATATATTTTTGACCTAAAGAAGAAAATTACGAAAAAAATATTCAGGCTGTGCCCCCTCAAAAAAAAAAAAACCGAAAAGAATGTTATCCGATAATATTAAAAATATTGCCATTTTCGAGACAATAGTATTTAAGACTGTCAAAATTATTGAAGTATTTAGTTTGCATTTTATATAGGTTTTGAACGGTCTTAGTATTGAGTTAATTTTCGGATTTCATCAACTAAATATATTTTTTTTATATGTACATAGTATACGTACTGCAGGGAAAGCACTACGATGCTTATGCAGATAAAGCGATTTACGTTGGACTTGAATCGCTGTAAATTGTATTCGGCAAATTATTCCAAAAGGATGAAGTTCTCCATATAAAAGAACTGCTTGAAAAGGGTTGTATAAGGAGTGACAAGGTGTACCTCATATGGTTATGAAGTATTAGCGCGATATTTAATTCTAGCATTTACTTCTCTGGGAGGAATTAAGCTGGCTATATCCATCGAACACTTTCCTGGAAAATACTTGTTGAATAGATTCAAGTCGCCAACCGTTCTTCAATGTTCCAAGGAACTAAGGTGGCTGGTTCTTCAATGACGCGAACAGCCCTCTTCTGAATAGAATCCAACAAATGCAGTATATGTTTGGGAGTAGAGCCCCAAACATGGGAGCAGTAGTCCATCGTTGGTCGGATTTGAGTTCTGTATAGAATTTTTGTTTTGCAGTGTAACACCTTCTAGTACGAAGTAATATTCCTGCCTTTTGAGAAGCTCTCTTTGCTAAGCATGCAACATGTTCATGCCAAAACACGTAAATTAACGCCCAGAAAATTGAGTGACGATGCTAGAGGAATAGAGTATCCCGACATAACTATGCCGGGTTTAGCATTGTTAACATATTTATAAAAAAACTGTCGCCTGTGTTTTACGTTAAGTTCTACTTGGTTACTGTCACCCAAGGGTAGAATTTCTTCCAGATCTTCGTTAAGTTGAACAACTTCCTGCTGGCTGCGAAAATTTGCGTGAATAGCCGATGTTCGAACATTCAAAGTGAGTGAAGAAATAAACGTGCTGTCGTCTACAAAGCTGTAGAGTGGATTTCTGGTTATTTCCAGTAGATCGTTAACGTAGGAGACAGTATGGAGCCTTGGGTCATAACCGGTGATGGTGAAGGTATTATAATGAAATACGTCGACTGCTATTAGCAAAGAAAGCTCTTTGAAGAAACACGAGAATCATAAACAAAACTTTTTAGAGATACCATAAGCACGTAGCTTAGCTAACAATCCGTCATGCCAAACACGTTCGAATGCCTTGGATATATGTGCAACCATTCGAGATTCTACAGAGTGTTTAATTGCGTTGTTTCAAACAGGTGTTACATAAGTAAGATCTCCTGTTGATCTTTGCTTACGAAAGCCATATTGTTGGTCGCTAATAATATTGAATCCTTCTAGATATTTTAGAAAATCTTCATCGATAATCTTTTCCATAATTTTCGATATTATTGAAAGCAATGCGACCTGTCAGTAGTTGATTGGTAAGGTCTTCTTGGTTTTTTTTTGGATATCGGCTGAACTGTAGCGTATTTTCAGTAGGAAAGAAATATTCCCTTTCTTTAGGATAGGTTGAAAAGTCAGCACCAGAAGCTTTTTTGGTGTTAAGCTTCATTAAAATACTTTAATATCGGCCATCCTTGATTGCAACATAGTAATAATTAGTAGTGTTTCTCTTGGAAATCGACAGTCGAATGTGAAGCAAAGAGCAAGTTGACTTTCTCAACTGGTGTTGTTGCAATCTGGCCAGGCTAGTGGTGGTATAGTGAATTTGGTAAAATTATGACTAATGGCCTTATCGACTGACTAATAGGACCTGGAGTTGTTGAAGCAGGCAAGAAGTTTGTTTTTAATTCTCTGATTGTATGCCTTCTTGCTTTTGTCGATAATTTCTTTGCATCTGTTCCGGATACGAACAGAGAGGTTACGACTTATGATATTAGGATTTTCACGCCATTGTCGGTAGGCAAGATATTTAGAAGCAAGGGCCACTTTGCATTTTCGGCCAAACAAAGACTTACCATTGGAACATTTAGGGGGACATTTAGGGATGTAAGCTTCCATACCAGCCAAAATTACATCGAAAACCTCTTTCTGTTTAGCAGTTTTGTATTTCCAAACCTTGCACGGTTTAGGCCCCTCTTTCTCACTGAGCGGTAGGATACTCCATGTCGAAAGCAGTTTCTGTTCGGAAAAACCTAATGGCGGATTTATGGTGGTAGTGTAAAAATAGGTCAAGAAAACTGGTGAACTCTTCATCTCGATCAGGTTGGTTCATCGATAAGTTGAGTAAAACTACTACTGATTGAGAAAGGTTTAGCGTCACAGTCTTGTGCGTCTGTCGTATATAAATAATTTAGCCACTCGATGTGTTGACGAATAGAAGTTGTACCCAGGATAGAGAAAGTTGACTGTGTTGGTCGATGACCTGACCTTAGTGTTACAGAGAGCGAGCAATTATTTGATTGCAGGTGTGCAAGTTTAAACCCCGTATGTTATAAAAAAAAATGTTTACGTTGTGATCTCTTGATGCTGACGCCTCCGAATCCGCCACCACTCTGAAAATCCGAAACGAAATTTTTTGATTCTAGGAGCTTTATCATCGTATTTCTTTTCAGAGTCCGGGGCTATAGGCACAGCCACGAAAGGTTAAGAAACTTCACGCAGCCTAAGCCGATGTGATGGTATCATACACGGTGATATCTGGTGGGATTAGGGCGTCTACCATCTAACTTGTTCTTTTAGTCGCTAGAATACCTGAATATTATTGAGAAGGGTCTTTTTCGAAGTATTTCGCCTCGTATGTATTTCAAGAATTGGACTGATTTTTTCTAAAAAGTAATAAGCCTTGTGAAAGTGACAATAAATAAGGCACATTGCCAACGAGTGGTAAGAAGCGTAAATATCGAAAATATGGCGAGAGTTATTGGGACTTGGGTTTCACATCGACAGAAGTTAATAGTAAAGAGAAGCCAATGGATGTGCTGTATGTGAAAGTTTGGTACCAGAGTGCACGCTTTCAAGAAAGTTGAACTGTCATTTAAAAAATCAATCATCACAGCATGGTTAGAAAATCACTTACCAGAAAGTTAAGAGAGTTAATTTTACATAAAGAAAATTTTAATAATTCAGCATGAGTACTAAGCAATGCTTTACTAAGATCTTACAAGGTCACATAGGATCGCAAAATGTAAGAAGTCTCAATGCATCGCAGAAAAATTTATTCTACCCGTATAGATAGAGTAAACATTATGATCGGTGAGTCTGCTGAAAAACTGCTTTTAAAAGTGCTTTTGTCCAATAATGCCACCAGTCGCAGAATACAGCTATACGGAGGACCTCAGTGATCAATTAATTGAAAGAATTAAAGGGAGGGAATTTGGATTGCAGCTATACTGATGATGCTTGTTCTACGTTTAGTTTAGCCTCGCGGATTGCAGGCATTTACTCAAAGTAAAATACCTGATGAACCGTAGATTTACAAAGAAGTATATACGCCAAAATATCTGACTTCTACATTGAGAAAGTAGTACACTCTATAGAAACTATGTCGTTGAAGACAAGGCTTCTCAATAAACCATGTGAGGATATGGGATCCGAGTACACGACTTTGTTTTACTACTGCACTTCACGATGTACCCTTTGTGGTCATATTTTATATTGTACATTTGAACTGTTACTGTATACCGAAAATGTTATGAATGAATATTCTTGGTAAAATTACAATATTATGTGATATTTTTGAAAAGGTTAATGATCTTAATCTCTTAACAGGAACCAATATGCACCTTTTAAATTTCAGCTCCTATAAGATAACTAAAACTAATGAAAAGACAAGTGAACAAACGAGGAAATAAAGAATGTTTCTTCAGTTTTTGAACTCCACATCTATTTTTGTAGAACACTAATTACACTGGGTTTGTGAAACAATTTAAAATAATAATGCCGATAAAATTGTAATGTTTCAAGATTCATTTAATATCAGTAATTTATCTTAATTTACGGCTGCAGAAAGGAATATTATTGAGTTGTCTTGCGACAATGCGTTGATAATATTATTTAGCATCGTGGAATTAACTGACTTTTAGATATCAGTATAAGATAAATACATTCTTCTACAAATTCCATTTGCGACTTTATTTATGCGCTGTTTGGATTCTCGGCGCTGTTTGGGTTCTCGGCGATAATTGTGATAAAACTGAAACACTGAGCGAAAGCCGGTGTAGAGAAGAAAATGATGGTGGCCGTGTCGTGTTTCAATATATGAGAAAGTATGTGATAATCAATCAACCCATTAATTATAATGAGTTCAATGGATTTTATTTTTCTAATTCTTTAATTAAATAACTTCGCAAACTATACTCATTCAAATTTGAATACTTTTGCAAATCCTAAATTCAGCAAGGGGGCCGGGAATCCAAAAATTTTGAAAAGCACTATCAGTTTTCAGTCATCATCTAACAACATCAGATCATTATTTCAGCCAAATTTAATTTAATATTTTTTTTAACGTATGAAATACATCTAAAATAATAAATATAACATACATATATGAGTGATACTCGGCGAATTTTTAAACGTTAATAAAAGTTTCTACCTTAATCGAGATTCAAATTACCGCCAATGCTTACCCAGGCCGACGTCTGTAATAAATATAAAATTGACAAGTTGATTCTAGTGGCACATAACTAATTTTTAAGAATTACAAATACTTCTTGCCTTCACCGGGATTCGAAATTTTTTCGAATTTAATAATGGTGCAGTAAAAAAAAGTCAAAATAATGATGAGATAGGCATAGTTTAGATACAGTAATATTATGACTTGATTCTCTCCGGGGAATCACTAGGAGTATTGTCCGGAGTTTTGGACCTCGAAAAACTTGTGCTTTTTTGTTTATAAAAAATTTAAGTTTTCAAAACGACCTTAAAATGTGAATAACTCCGGTTATATAAGTCGGATCGAGACAAAAAAACAAACCCATCGTAATGAAATTTCCAATAAATCCTCATTGGTTTCAAGTCACTCAAGTGCGCACATATCCTACAAAATTTAAGAAACGGACAAAAAACAGTTTTTTTTTTATTTTATTGTACAGGTTGACCAAGTGAACCGACCGGCTTGAAACTTTCAGAAAATATGCCTTTTGTTATATTAAAAATATCCTGAAATTTTGATACAAAAATATTGTACTCCGTGGGCGTAACTGAATTTGTTATTTAAAATTTGAATTGCCCGCCATTTTATACCATTTGGTCCAAAATGGATCTTTTTTTTTTTCAAAATTTAGATCTCGACCCTAGCTTTCCGATTCCATTAAGAAAGATTTTTTAGAGTCAATTTAACCATTTATTTACGTTTGTTTATTAATCAAATAACAACAAATGTCAAAATGTCTATCATTTAAAAAAAAAGAAAAATTTTTATCACATCTGCTAGAGATTTGCCAGACCTTTATAAAAAAAATTAATTTTCGTTAACAAGTTTTTTTTGTTAAATGACCAAAAAAATGTATTTGTTGTTATTTGATTAATACACAAATGTAAAAAAAAACGGTTAAAATGGCATCGGAAAGGTGGCGTTGAGACCTAAATTTTGAAAAAAAAGTTCCATTTTGGACCAAATGACATAAAATGACGGGCAATTCAAATTTTAAATAATAAATTCAATTGTACCCACTGGGTTCAATATTTTTGTACCAAAACTTCCGAGTATTTTTGCTATAACAAAAGGCATACTTTCTGAAAGTTTCAAGCCGATCGGTTCACTTATTCGATCTGTACAATAAAATGAAAAAAAAAGTTTTTGCCTGTCTTTTCAATTTTGTAGATTATGTATGCATTCGAGCGACTTAAAACCAACGAGGATTTATTGGAAATTTCATTACGCAGAGTTTGCTTTTTTTTTTGTCTCGATCCGACTTATTTAACCGGAGTTATTAACATATTAAGCTCAAAAAAAGCGTTTTGAAAACTTAAATTGTTTATAAAGAAAAGAGCACAAGTTTTTCGAGGTCCAAAACTCAGCACAATACTCCTGGTGATACCCCAGAGAGGATAAAATCATATCATTGCTGTATATAGACTCTGCAATTTCAAATGCTTTTTTAGTGCACTATAAGTGGTACTAATATATGTGTTAACGTTTATATTTTAAACAGACTCCGAAATCAATTATATAAAATTTTACGATAAATAATTAAAAAAATATATAAATAAAATATAATTACCATCATATGCTTGTCTGTAATTTTTATTGGAAGACGTAAAATGCCTGATGAGTAGTTTTCGCAATTCTTTGTTGAATGTCAAATAAATCCATGGATTGACACAACTATTCAAACTGTACAAAAGTGTGAGAATGGTGAAAGTGGAACCTGAAAAAGAAATTTTTATTTTAATGTTACGTTCAACTTTTATTCAGGTTTAAAATAAATGTTGCAAAGAAAAAGTTGTACGCTGCTTCTAAGAGCTATCCTTACAGTAATTTATGTTAATCCAACAGGAATACAAATAGTACGAAGCGTTTCACAAATAGGATGCGATCGGTTATAAATAGCGATTGGCAACATTGATTAGTCAGCGCAAGAGCTTCAACTGGTCTGTTGAGAATGTAACCGCCATATTGTCGTCAGTTCATTGTTGTTTGCTTCTGCGTACCAGTGTGTAATAATGAGCGCTTTAATAACTAAATCTGCTGGTTGTGAGGTTTAATCAGTGATTAAATTTCTGAATCCAAGAGGATATAATGCTGCTGAAATTCACTGTCAATTGTGGGGAAAGTATAAGCCTACCGCAATGCGTGTAGGAAAAGTAAAACAATGGTGTGATTTGAGGAAAAGTCGTTCAAATGTTTACTGTACAACCGAAACAATTAAAAAAACAGGATGAAAGAATTTTAATAATCCAGCTTATGGTCTTGATCTTACACCCAGTGACTAATATCTCGTCCTACATCTCAAGACCTGGTAACTGAAGAGTTAAAAACCTTAGTGGACTGGTTAAAATTCCAGCCAGCGGAATTTTATGCGGAGAATTTAAGGAAGTTGTTTCATGATATTAAAAGTAATTAGAATGGACTGGTGACTATGTAGAAAGATAATGTAACTATGTATGTATTTGAATCCACTAATAAAATTTTCTGTCTCAATCGTTCTCATTTTATTGCCGACCGGCAGTTACTTTTGAAACTCTGCTTGTAAATTACAATGAATGTGATAGCGGAAGCGTTGTATACCTTGACAAGTCATGTCTTCCGATTTAATTTACAACGTGACTAAAATTTAAATAATGGGCCCATTCAGCATAACTGAAGGTTATTACCTTCAGTTATGTTTAAGTTTTCCTGAAATTAAGTCAAATTGAAAAATTCTATATTATGGCGGTGGCGGTGACGCAACAATCATCGTGTTTCCTAATTAATCTATAAGATCATATGTTGTCTTTTTACCTGTTTATAATTTGTGTTTTTTTATATTGTATATAAACAAGGAAAACAAGGAAAAAAACTCTTTCTTACAGTGAAATCTATAAGCCTACATTCTTTTTAAGGCAATGAAATAACAAATCGATTAACGGGTAACTTACTAAAGAAAGAATCTTCTTTTACAATATAACTTTTAAAACCCTAAACGCCTTTGAATATAAATAAAAAAAACTGTCCAGCTTCTTTCCTTTTTATATACTTTCCTTCCAGCTCTTCTAATCAGACATGTAAAGACTTATAATTTAAAATTTTTTATATAATTATATATCAAAATCAGTTTGGATACCCGTCATCTGAAATATGTCCGTTTTCAGTTGTTTTACATTAAACCAAATATGCCGAAGGAGGATCCCTCGAAATCCTCGCTGCCTGTGTTAAACTGTTGACTTTGTCAACAACTTTATCGGTTTGTAGCTGTTGTGTCAGCCTCCGTTGGAGTATTAGATATGAGTATATAGTTTTAGAAATATCGTGTCGGTGGTAGGAAAATATATTTTAAGATATTTATAAATACATACATATATATATATATATATATATATATATATATATATATATATATGTATATATATATATATATATATATATATATATATATATATATATATATATATATATATATATATATATATATATATATATATATATATATATATATATATATATTTATTTATATATATATATATATATATATATATATATATATATATATATATATTACAATTGAGCTTTTCAGGGATGGTGGAATGTAATACATTAAAATTTCGGGTTTCAATCCGTTTGTCTAGTCATGAACTTGCACGACGTTTCGCCAAAATCTCATTTGGCATTTTCAAGTGTTCTTGCTGCTGCTGCCGCGAGAAACCGAAGTGCTCATAACTCGGAAAAACAACGGTCAACTTTAATATTCAGTCTACTGGAACTATATATATATATGTATATGTATATATGTATATATGTATATATATATATATATATATATATATATATATATATATATATATATATATATACGTATATATATATATATATATATATATATATATATATATATATATATATATATATATATATATATATATATATATATATATATATAGATATATATATATATATATATATATATATATATATATATATATATATATATATATATATCTATATATGTATATATATATATATATATATATATATATATATATATATATATATATATATACGTATATATATATATATATATATATATATATATATATATATATATATATATAAAAAATATATACGTATATGTTGGGTAGAAAATAGAAAAATAACTTAATATATTCAAACTGGTATATCTCTGTGGCAAAAGTAATTGAAGAAAAATATTGATAAATAGCGTCCCTTGTTAATAATACGTAAAACTAACATAAAGAAGTCTCAAACTCTTAATTGCCGCCCCATCTGCCTAACGGTGCATTGACAACTAGTTACCGATACCTATTTCACTGATGCTGTCAGTTGACTAATTTATTATGTGCATGCTTCTAAATAAGTAACCCATGTGGAGTTGCTAGTCCTCCCTCGGGCGCCTCCCCTGGTAGCAGGTCGAACAATGCCTCCCAAATATGAGTGATACTAGGAAAATGAAATACTCGGAGTGGACTGAAAAACTAATACATAACAATGGGAAATGACATCGTTATTACTGTATTAAGGCTGATAAAGGGATTTTGGAACGGCTTAATTATGGACACATTTATGCGACAATCGGTTTATTGGATTGTACCTATTATTTCTCCAGTCAATCATCAAGGCGACAAAGTGTGTAAGGCTAAATGTTAGTGCTTATATACCCATCCGTATAAATACATGCAATGTGAGAACTTTGTTTAGGACTGGTAAGTTGCACAATGTGAGTCAGGAGAGGAGTCGATTGCGAATTAACATTCTGGGAATCAGCGAAGCCAGATGAACAAATTTAGGACGATGTACCACAACAAACGTTGCAAGCTATTATTCGGGTAGAGATAATAATTATCATAGTAGTGGAGTAGCAACAATGCCAGGGACCGCACAATAATTATGTGCAACTGGAATGCGAAAATCGGAAAAGGGAAAAACTGGTAAATGGATTGAAAAGTATGGTCTTGATCATAGAAACGAAAGAGGCGATTTACTTTTACAATTCTGTCAAGAACACGGTTTTATAATCATACATTAAAACTACCAAAAAGACGACTGGAAGGCATTTGGAGATGCAAAACACAATGTCACATGAAATCAAATAGACTATATAATTATAAATACCCAGGAGCAGATATTGGGTCCGACAACAATCCAGTAATCGTCCAATTCCGAGTAAACTTCAAGAGAACACAAAACCCAACACAAAAACAATTAATAGTTATTAATCGTTTAAGCAGTCAAACAGTTAAATGGAAAGTAGAAAGAAGAGGAGAGACAGGAACTCAATATTGATAAACATTAGAGCACAATTAAGGAAGCCCTACTAAAACCAGCCAGAGATATCCTACAAAAAGAAAAACAGCATAAATAAGTCAACATCAAGATTAAAAGTGAAATCTGGAACGCGAAAAGTAAATGGCCCGACGACAGATGCGAGGAGATCGAGGATCTGGATAACAAGCGTCATTCGTTTAACCTCCATAAAAAGATCGATCAGAAAGATGATATATAACAGGTATAAAAGGCTAACAAATGTACTCTTGGACCAAGAAAGAAACATTACAACTCAAATAAAAGAAAAGCTAGAAATATGAAGGAAGTACGAAAGACAAATTGTTACCCAGACAATTCGCAACAGGAACCAGGCCCAGACATAATAAAAGAAGAGGTAATACAAGTCATCAAGTTATCAAAAAATAGAAAATTACTTGTTCCAGATGAATTACCAACAAAAATTCTGAAACTGATATAGGAGAAGTAAATTTATTTGTCGGTAGAACTATTCAATAAAGTTTACAAACAAGGCATTATTTTACGAGATTGGCTAGTTTCCAGTTTGTCACTCTTCTCATAAAGATAGGTACAAAACAATGCAATAAATATCGCACAATCAGTAAGAGTCATACGCTAAAAATATTTCCTAAAGTATTCCACAACAAAATCTATGAGAAACTAGAGACAGAAATAGGCGAAACATAGTTTGGATTCCGAAATGGCCTTAGAACCCGCGAAGCATTGTTTGTCTTTAACATTCAGGCTCAGAGATGTTTCGAGGGCAACCAGGATATTTATGTCTGTTTTATGCCTTTAAGAAAGTTAAACATTGCCAACTCGTAGAGATACTAAAAGAAAGACAATTGGATACCCGTGAAATAAGAATTATAATTATCCTCTATAGCAAGCTGAGAGCAGTGGTGTAGATCGAAAATAGCATAATAGACGAAATCCTAATCAAGAGAGATGTAAGACAGGGATGTGTGCTGTCACCCCCTGCTGTTTAACCTATATTAGGAGGAGATCATAAAGAAAGCCCTAGAGGAGGAAGACCTTGGAATAAAAATTAATAGCAAGCCAGTCAGCAATATTGTTACATAGATGCTACCGTCCTAATTTCGGAAACTCTGGAGGATTTGCAAAGTAAAGAAATGGTATTGACACTTAATGTAAAGAAAACCAAATTTATGATAATATCAAAAAATCAAAGAGTGAATGGAAGACTTCTCATTCATAATAATCCCGTTGAACAGGTACATAAATATGATATTTGGGAACAAGTGTCAATAACAATAACAATAACGACATCTCAGACACCATCGATCATTTACAAAGTAACTATCCAAGTGCCGAAATTGCCATCCCTAGGCGACTTTAATGTCCACAATATCAACTGGCTTAAATATTCCAATACTACCGACGAACAAGGTCGTGAAGCTGAATCATTCTCAATCAGTTATGGCTTAACTCAGCTTATTGACGAACCAACACGGATCCCTGATCGAGACGGGGAGTTCGCCAGTCTTCTTGACCTGTTTTTAACCACCAATCCGGAGATTTACACGGTTACCGTAAATCCGCCGTTAGGTTCTTCCGACCATAAACTGCTTTCGACATCGAGTATCCTGTCAATCAGTGACAGAGAGGCGCCTGGGCCGCGCAAGATTTGGCACTACAAATCTGCTAAATGGGAAGATCTTATGGAATACTTTCGAACTTTCCCTTGGATGGACATTTGTTTTCGATCCCGATAACCCATCTGACTGCGCCAGGGAGGTCTCCGATGTTATTTTGGCTGGTATGGAAGCTTATATCCCTTTTTCGAAGAAATGCTCCTCCAACGGCAAGCCTTGGTTCGATCGAAAATGCAAAGAAGCTGTTGCTTCTAAACATATTGCCTATCGACAATGGCGTGAAAATCCTAACACCGTAAATCGTAACATCTTTGTTCATGCCCGGAACAGATGCAAGGGAATTATCGACGAAACCAAGGAGGCACACAATCAACGAATTAGAAACAAACTTCTCGCTTGTCCCAACAATTCCAGGTCCTTTTGGGCAGTCGCTAAGGCAGTTAGTCAAAATTTTACCAAATCCACCATACCACCACACTCACACGGCTAGATAATTCCATTGCAACCACACCTGTTGAGAGAGCGAACTTGTTGGCTGAACTCTTTGCTTCACATTCTACTGTCGATTTCCAAGGAAAAAACACCACCTACTATTCCATATTGCAGTCAAGGATGCCCGATGTTGTCTTCAGACAGCGCATCATAAAGCGTATTTTAATGAAGCTAGACACCAAAAAGGCTTCTGGCGCTGACGGAATACCTGCCATAGTTCTCAAAAACTGTGCAAGGGAACTAACACCAGTTTTTCTGTAGACTTTTTAACCTATCCTACAGAAAGGGAATATTTCCGTCCTGCTGGAAATGTGCCACGGTTCAGCCGATACCTAAAAAAGGTAAGAAGACCTTGCCAAATAACTACCGACCAGTCGCACTGCTTTCAATAATATCGAAAGTCATGGAAAAGGTTATCAATGAGCATCTTCTAAAATATCTTGAACGATTCAATATTATTAGCGATCACCAATATGGTTTTCGTAAACATAGATCAACAGGAGATCTTCTGACTTATGTAACACATGTTTGGAACAACGCAGTTGAACATTTTGGAGAATCTCGAGCGGTTGCTCTTGACATATCCAAGGCATTCGACCGTGTTTGGCACGATGGACTGTTGGCTAAGTTACGCTTTTATGGTATGTCTGAAAGGTTCTGTTTGTGGCTTTCATGTTTCCTCAGAGAGCGTTCTTTACGAGTGGCGGTCGACGGATTTCTTTCTAACACCCTCACTATCAACGCCGGTGTGCCCCAGGGCTCCATACTGTCTCCTACTCTCTTTCTCATTTACATTAACGATCTGCTGGAAAAGACCGGGAATCCAGTCTATAGCTTTGCAGATGACAGTACGCTTGTCTCTTCATTCACCTTGAACGCTCGGACATCGGCTGCTCAGGCGAGTATCCGCAGACAGCAGGAGGTCGTTCAACTTAACAAAGACCTGGGGCTATCTGGGGTGACAGTAACCAAGTGGAATTTAACGCTACAAAAACCCAAGCGGCAGTTTTTTCTAAAAAAGTTAACCTTGCTGAACCCGACATAGTTATGTCGGGGCACTCCATTCCCCTAGCATCGTCGCTCAATTTGTTGGGCGTTAGTTTGGGAGCAAATATGTCTTGGCATGAACATGTTGCAGGCATAGCAAGGAGAGCTTCTCAAAAGTTGGGAATATTATTTAGAACCAGAAAGCTTTACACCCCACAGCAACTGTTAATTCTTTACAAAGCCCAAATTCGACCAACTATGGAATACTGCTCCCACATTTGGGGCTCCGCTCCCAAACATACACTGCATTTGTTGGATTCTGTTCAGAGAAGAGCGGTCCGTCTGATTGGGGACCCGGAATTGACCGGGGGCCTTGATTCGCTGGAACATCGAAGAACGGTTGGCGACTTGAGTCTGTTCTACAAGTATTTTCATGGAAAGTGTTCGAAGGATGTAGCCCGCTTAATTCCTCCCAAAGCGGTGCATGTTAGAAATTTAGAAATACACGTCGCGCTGGTGCTTCGCATCCGTATGAGGTTCAGCTTGTTACTCCGCGTACAACGCTTTTCAAGCAATCTTTTATATGGAGAACGTCATCCCTTTGGAATGATTTGCCCAGCGCTGTGTTTCCCACCGAGTACAATTTACAGCGATTCAAGAACAACGTGAATCGCTTTTTCCGCACTCGTGCCGCTCCTGGAGCGCTTTAGGGACTTCCCTGCAGCACGTGTGCTAGACCCATAAAAAAAAAAAAAAAAAAAAAAAAAAAGAAGAAATTGGAACGAGAATTGGGAAAGCACGTGCTACGTTTGGGAAGACAAAAAACTTCTTCTCGAGCCACTTAAATCTACAAAGGAGATTAGTTAGATGCTACGTTTCCTCGGTTCTGCTCTACAGAGTAGAAGAGTGGACGCTAAACAAAAATAACATCAATAAACTGGAGGCATCCGAAATGCGTGAATATCTTCGGTTGATAAAGTTACGAACGTTGAAGTGTTGCAAAAAGTGAACAAAGATCGAGAAATTCTAATTACCATTAAATAGCGAAAAATCGAATATATGGGTCATGTGATGACAAGGCAAAAGTACCAACTCTTGTAGCTGATCATGCAAGGAAAGGTTCATGGCAAAAGGAGTGTTGGACGATGGCGTATCTCTTGGCTTCGCAACCTGGGAGAGTGGTTTAGAGCAGCAGCTTCAAAAATACAAATAGCAAGGATAATTGCCAAATTGCGCAGCGAAGATGGCACCTGAAAAAGAAGAAATACGTAACAAACAATTGGTTGCTTCAACAGTTAAAAAGTTCCTAGCCAACAATACGTGAAACACAACACATGTTGTTCCTTATCCTTACACATCAATAAATCACTTAGGACACTTTTTGCATTATCAATTTGTAATATTTTACGAAAAAACAGTTATTTTGGCAAAATATTTCCAGACGTGAACATTTAAGACGTTTTTGATAATTTAGCAATGGGTGTCATAGGCATTTGCTGCCTGTATCCAGTTTACTTTTAAAACTTCCTCTCCTCCGCATTCAAAAATTCCAATGTGCCATTTCAGTTGTGCCAGTTGCCGCGTAGTATTTTTAAAATGACGTAGTCCAGTGATAATTATTATTTGCATTTTTTAACAGTTAACAAACATGTGGTATGTTACTTCGTAAAAGTTGGTTGTAACAATTTTAAAAGGGGCAACTTCTAACAAATAAAAAAAGTTATAATTTGGCTGCAGTTTCATGTTTGGACGTCATGGGTTAAGGAAATGTGAAAAACAATGTTATTCTGTTTATTGCCTTTGTACCAAATCAAGTTTTTATTGGGTGACTCTATGTATTTAAGGACAGCTACTCGAAATCTGAAATTTGATGCCGTTATGATATTTTCATGTAAAGTAAGTCTATAAATTCGCTTCTAATGAGAGCCTCCCGCTTTATCATCAATCCTATTGCTTCTGTATTATCGGAATATATACTACTTTTCTTAAAAGTTCCATTTTATCAGCGAAGAAATATTTCTTTATACTCTAACAGTTAATAACCCGATTCAATTGATGACGTGACAAATACTGAAACAATCGGAGATTCTGGAAGGTAGTTGTTCGTTTACTATTAAAAAATAACAGGTCAAGTGCAAGTTGGATTTGCGCAATTAATGTTCCGTACGTTGATTGCTTTTAACATAAAAATTTTCGTTACGGAAGTATAAAAAATGATCAGTGACTTCACAAAACATATCCCAAATGAATTTTCAACATAGTTTTTTACGATCTTAAGTGAAAATTGATTACCTTGAATTTTTTTTTTTTTATATACATAGCAGATAAATTATTAAAGGTAATGCACTCGTGATAATTTTCGTTCAATCTACACCCTGTAGTGAATATTCCAGAATTTTTTCAAAATTTTTTGATCAGTACTTTTCGAGGTAAGGTGGGGGGACAGCGATTTTTCGCACTTTTTTAAAAATAATACAAAGATAATTGAGCGATGACCTAGTAAAATTTTTTTTCACTTCCTCTTTCACTCCCCAAAACTAACCTATCAGTCAAAATTTAACTTTCAAAACTACACGGCTCTAATGAGGCTATCAGTTTCTATATTAGTGCCAAATTTCAACTTCCTATGTCAAATAGTTACGGAGAAAATCGGATGTGACCCACAGACAGACAGAGGGACAGACAGATAAACAGACAGACAGACAGACAGACAGACGGACACAGAAGTCATCTTATAAGTGTTCCGTACAGAACCCTAAAAATAGGAAAAAAATCTATTTATGCGGATTTTATTTTATATTCCAGCCTAATTGTCTGGAAAATTGTTTAGCATTATTTTGAGGGGTGTAATATCTTTACACCTGGAGCATCATGGCATTACAGAGGAATTAATCAGTCGGAAAAGACAGTAACATAACTTACCTTACTTTTAAGTTGTAAATGGTCCATTTAGCCTCAGCCAAGTAGTATAAAAATATTAGCAAGGTGAAATACCTTTTTTAAAGTTTAACTTTAAAGACACTGTAAATACAGGTTTGAAGAATATTTTCGCTAAACCGACAGAAATAAATTGGTAAAGTGATTTACCCAGTACTTTCGTTGCAAACACGAAGTTCTTTCTAAAATAGGTACCAAATTTTACTTTCTCAGAGTAAGTAAATTCCTGCCTGTTTTTCCCTTCCCCTCACACAGTATATATATATATTATATATATATATATATATATATATATAATATATATATATATAAATATATGTATATATATATATATATATATATATATATATATATATATATATATATATATATATATATATATATATATATATATATATATATATTATATATATATATATATATATATATATATATATATAAAATTTGTTGGGGAACTCGGCAAATTTTGTTAGATACGGCAAGTTTTGCTTTCTTTCTTTATTTGTTATAAATATATATATATATATATATATATTTATATATATATATATATATATATATATATATATATATATATATACATATATGTATATATATATATATATATATATATATATATATATATATATATATATATAAAATATATATATATATATATATATATATATATATATATATATATATATATATATTATATATATATATATATATATATATATATATATATATATATACATATATGTATATATATATATATATATATATATATATATATATATATATATATATATATATATATATATATATATATATATATATATATATATATATATATATATATATATATATATATATATAATATATATATATATATATATATATATATATATATATATATATATATATATATATATATATATATTTATGTACATGTATATAACACGTAGGCTGAAAAGTTTTTGGTTTGGTACATAGATGTCGCCCTTTTCAAAAAATCCATATGATTTTAGGAAGTACCAGCCTCGTGGCAAAATTTCATGAAATTTGGACGATTAGTTTACAAGTTACAGTAGTTTTATTGATGCTACTTTCGATATTTTCAAAACAATGGAAAAAATCGAATTTTGTGTGTTGATTTAACACTGTTTTGTGACGGGAAAAAATACCGTTCAAGCAAAGTAATGGCTTGATACGTGTTACGAGGGCTCTACTCCTGGTATGCTGAATTTAAACGCGGTCGTACAGATATAAATGATGCTGAACGCTCTGGACGGCCAAATGAGGTGGTTACACCGAAAAAAATCCACAAAATTGTTTTGGTGAAAGCCGCCTGAAGCGATTAAAGACACAACAGTCGGTCGGGAAGGTTTTGGCCCTGTATTTTGGGATGCGCATGGAATAATTTTTCGACTATGCTGAAAGGGAAAAACCATAAATAGTGAATATTATGTAAAGTTATTGGTGCGTTTAAAGGCAGAAATCGCAAAGAAACAGACCCCAATGAACAAGACAAAAGTGCTCTTTCATCAAGACAATGCACCGTATCACAAGTCAATGGTTACGATGGCAAAATTGCATGAATTGAAGTTCGAATTGCTTCCTCATCTACCGTATTCTCCAGATTTCGTCCCCAGTGACTATTATCTATTCGCAGACCTCAAAAAAAATGCTCTCGAGAAAGAAATTTGACTCCAGTGAGGAAGTTATCGTCGAAACTGAGGCCTATTTTGAAAGCAAAGACAAATCCTTCTACAAGAAAGATTTAGAAATATTAGAAAAGCGTTGGACTGATTGTATGGCTCTTGAAGAAGACTATATTAATGAATAACGTCGAATTTTGCAAAAAAAATACGTTTTAAATAGCTAGACCAAAAACTTTTCGTGTTTTATATATATATATATATATATATATATATATATATATATATATATATATATATATATATATATATATATATATATAATATATATATATATATATATATATATATATATATATATATATATATATATATATATATATATATATATATATATATATATATATATATATATATATATATATATATATATATATATATATATATATATATATATATATATATATGTATGTATATAATATATATATATATATATATATATATATATATATATATATATATATATATATATATATACGAGTATACGAAATAACTTCTCTAATCCCTCTATCACCCTTTTTATGTTTTACTATAGATATTTAAGCGTAATATTTGTTTATTATTCTTAAGCGTCACTCAAAAATTATAAGCTCCACCCCAACCATACCAACGTAATAACTCATTTCGAGAGTCGACAGAACAACAGACCGACAGACAGTCCGACGAAAATGGGAGACTGTTTTTTATGACCTAGGAGCCTTAAAAAGTGAAGAAAAGCAAAAATCTCGGTTTGAGATTTTTTTATGAATACAATACTTTCTTTTAACAAGGAAAGTAAAAGAAAATGTTTCGACTCCTGGACTGAAAGAACGCCTAAAAAGACTTAAAACACGATAAAGACGAAGTCACTCTTCTATCTCCCTGTTTACAGCTTTGGTCCTTTATATATTTTATTATAAATGATTATGCTTAAAATTTTCCCATACTCCCATTTAAAAAATCTGGAAAAATTTTTATAATACTACTGAAATTAGAATAGATTCTCATCTCCCTATTAAAATTGAAATTAGTGATAGTATAATTTAATTTCCATATTCCTACAGTTCAAAAAAACCCTGAAAAGGACGTATAGTACGATCTACTGTATATGAAGCAGCGCATGTAACCCACTCCACTAACCTCTTATATATTTTCCTGTTCTTAATTTACTTGAATTTGTCAATTACTTCAACCAAAAAACCTAATAATACTCAAAATGCTACTGAAACTATACAAATATTTAACGACCAGCCCTTTTTATCTCTTTCTGGGGTTAAAATTGAAATTAATGAAAAAAAACACCTAACTTTTCAATTTCTCGACGCCACAAATCTTGAAAAGAACATATAACGCTATGTATAAAAGACAACCCTGCTAATCCTGTTTCCCACTATTTTTGTTTTTCACTAGAAATATTTATGTTTACTATTTCAACAAAAAAAAACAGGAAAAATTACCTTATTACTATTAAAAGAATACCGAATTTATTAATCTCCATTCTTTTTAGCCCCTTTGCCTGAAGCGATATCGCTCAAAAACTATGGGCTTCATTCTTAAGTATTATGTATACCAAGTTCGAATTTGATATATCATTTTATGCGATAGTTATTGTGCCAACAGACAGGCAAACCGACGGAAATGAGTGTTTATGTAACGTAAAGATAAGCAAAAATCTCGGAGTGTTATTTTTTCACGAATACAATACTTCCCTTTACCAAGGAACGTAAAAATACTTTTGGTATTATTTAAATTATAGGGCCGTCTTCCATTTTAAGAATATATGATTTTTACCATTCAGTAACTTCATTTTAAAAGACTGACATGACTTTATTTTCCTTTAATAAATAGAGCACAGTATAATTGAAACTTATAAAAGCATCAATTAATCTATTTAATGATTTAATAAAACACAACCTAAAACTTTCAAAGACCGAGATCTTAGCGAAACGTCTTCAAAATACGAACCGGAATGTACTAAACGAACAGATTTATTCTCAGATTACACATGCAGGAAGTTAGAGTCAGATAAATTGGCTAAGACAGAACAAAAGCGTAAAGTTCTTAAACTGTATAAGAGGACTCAGACTAAGCGAGTGGATAAAGGATAGACCAAAAATTATTTTGTAAATTCCACGAAGAAGTTATATTGTTGTTTTATGTCCAGTTTTGCAATAAAAAGATATTTTATTCCAAGGAAAATAATAATGAGTGATACTATGTTAATAAATAATACCAGATAGTCAAGCACAAGATGGTTTTACAAGAAGAGCATTAGGAAACAACTCCAACCAACATTACATTTTCCATAATGTTATTTAGTATCTGTAAAATTCGCTATAAAGTCAATATAATAATTACCACAATAGTAACCATAAGTCCGCAAAAATTGCCAAAATATAAATGCTGGATCTGTAAAATCCTCGGAGATTGTATAGGCAAAGCCAAAAAACTAAGGATTTTCGCGTTACTGCACAAACCTATTAGCCAAATATCATATATTGGAGTTACTTTTGGATTTACATTTCACTGACACGGGCAATATATTGATTTTATATATGTAGCTTTAGTTGTAACAAATATATGTTTTTTTTTTCAATGACAGAGGTGTGAAGGTTAGGAGAGAGCGTCAGGGAATAAGGGCTTTATACTTTAACGCAAGGCATCTGTATTTAATACTTCTTCCAATTCGAATAATTAGTCAGCACCGAAATGCATCTCTATTTCTTAATGGTTTTGTAGAAAAAAAATATAACCTCATTCAGCCACTCTCCCTGCTATAATTTAATTGAAGCAAGAATGGTAAATTCATTTACATAGTTATGTTGTAATTTTATTTAGTTATTATATTTAGTTATCAGTTTTAGAATTTCAAAATTATCATTTTATTCTATTACTTATTTAAATTTTACTGTTAGGTAGAATTCAGTATTTCATTTATTATAATTATGTTTGTACTCGTCCTTAACAGCCCAGTTCTATTTATTCTTTAATATATATACGCAGTTATTGTTATTTCCTCATATCAGAAGATAATGTAAAATATCAAAGAGTACCCATATTGAAGAAAGTTAGTTTCAAATTCTAATTTATATAAGACTGTTTAAATAAAATTTAAATTTTAATTGTGAAAAATGAAGATCTTTGATTTTTTTTCCTGAAAAAACATACTTTCGAAAGTAGATGATATGATTATCGTGAGTGGAGTCAATTAATTTATTTGTCTGCAACTCAATTTGAGCTGTCAGAAGTACAACTTTTATCAGATCAAAAGGCTGCAGTTAAAAATATAGTCAATGTTTAATAAATATTAAGAAACTGTCCTAGGCTGTTAAAAAATGTATTTTAAATGAGACAGAAACCCAGTGGGAACATTACTTGAATTTTTCACGGAATTTTATCTTTTTAGCGAGAAAAATCAAAAAGTTACATATATCTACATAATATTATAACTTTCCATAATGGAGTGTAACATTTACATTATTTTTATTATAAAATAACATACATACACATATTTATATCTTATGACAGTTTTTATTTCTTAATAATTATTAAGTCATGTCTGTCCTACCATTGATCGGACTGTACTTTAAAGTAACATTTCCAAACAACAAAAGAAAGCGAAAATTACAATTACAATATATAAAAATAAAAAAATAAGGAACAATATATATAGTAACTTTCAATTTTTTTGTATAAATGTATTTAAAATTGTTTAACAATAGGTTTGCTTGTTGCCACTTTGTGTAGTTACCCTTTTGACGTTTCTCGCTGATATGATCTGATGTGACAGCAGTCACTGTTTCTAGCTTTATTAAATTGTATACTTTACAGTATTTTCCTTGATTTTTGCCTAATGAAAACAAATGTACCAAAGCAGGGAGACACTATAAATATTAATTTGGACTCTATTAAAGATATATATTTCGAATAATTTAGCTCTAGTGCCTAGAACCTCATTGGATACAAATTTCTATTTAATAGGGTTTTTTTATGAAAACATGAATGAGTCCTTAACATTGGCCCCATTTCTTCATGCAAATTCCTAATTACACTCTTGATTGAATGAAAATACCATGCTTAAAATTTGTAAATATTTGCATGTCGTAGATATATAAATCCAGACTTTTTTTTTTCTGTTTATTTAACGTTCGTATGCCTTTAGTAAACTTAAGGGAAAACTTTTAGTATTTTTGTGACTTCTTATTAAGGAGAATAAAAAAATTCTGGGAAACCACAAAAATTTGAAAAGTTTTGTCTTTTTTTTATGAATCTATCTTATCTACGTGGCATATAAAAAGGGAAGATGTTCACGAAGATTTACGGCATCATTTTACATATTCATAGAATCATTTACCACGAAGTTTGTAATAAACTTCTTTTACTCGTATATGTATAACCGTTTGATTTATTTACCTTTAAAACAGAGTAGAAAATAGAAATAATTGTGTTGTTTCCTTTACATTGTAAGTTATATATAAATTGAAATTGGACTTTTCTGTTTATTCAAAATCTCTTTCAATATTAGGAATATTGAAAACATAATTTTATCTGCTAATGTTAAGAATTTTGTGAAAATAAAATATTAATTTACGAATTCTTTACATTATTTTCGGAAACCGTGGCTGATTACAAAATATATAAAAAAAGTTAATTTGTACATGTTGCTATAATTAATATTATTAATCTGATAATTTTATTATCTAAAATTTATATTAAAAGTCCTGCAATATTTTAATGAATTTTTACTTAGAATTTAACGCGATTAGTTGTTGCAACTTTACCTCTACAAAATACCGCGAAAATAATGAAAGTAGCTACTTATGTACGATTTTATCACAGCAACGAATGGTACCTTTAGTGGTTTGTAGGTAAAGATTGCATATATTAACAGTGTTCATCGGTAAATCACTCCTAAAACCATGCGCTGCTATATGCAATTAAAGAAATGCAAATTATCGCATGAAAAATTTACGTTAATGTCCGAAGATTACATTACAAGGGCGCGAGCGTAGTATGTGATAGGCAAGAGTCGGATGATGAGAGCTTGAATATCCTACGTAGGGGACCAAATTGTATAAATAGGTTAGGCTTTTCTTTCCTACATAACTTACAGGTTTGAACATTCTAGGTCCCATATTTGGTTACTGGAAGGTTAATTGTAAGACTCAGGAACAATTTGCTACCATTTATGGTACTGTTAAGAATACACATAAAGCAAAATGTTGAAAAAAAACAGCTCGTTCAGGTTATAAAAATATTAGTAACAGCCATTTTTTTTTTCATATAGTATTTTATTAAAAATAAAGAATTTCGCTTTACTTCTGATCTAACTGGAAGTAGTGAAATGTTGCTATTAATTTTATTTTAAAGAATCTACTGACAAACTACTACCTTATAAAAATTCTCAGAATTATATCATCATCGTTACTTGAAAATATATATAGAAGATGTTCAAAAAGTCTATGAAACCAAGAAATAAATACCATTTTCTTCACAGGAAAACATTTCGCTATGTAATTTTTGGAAATTTAGGTAAATAATTTTAAAACAAATCTTATTGTTAGTGTTACGAATGGAAGACTTATAAGATCACTTCGGTGTCTGTCCGTCTGTCTGTCTGTTACATCCGATTTTCTTCGAAACTATGTGACGTAGAAAGTTGAAATTTGGCATTAACATAGGAATAGGCTCATCAGAGCCGTGTAGTTTTGAGAACTGAATTTTGACTTAAGGGGTTAGTTTTGGGGTGAAATCGGAAGTTAAAAAAAATTACCAGGTCATCGAGTGGGGTGTCAAATTAAAGCTTGTAAAAACGCGAGTTAAAAGATATATAATGTAATACTCGCGTACACTTTTCTTTGTATTATTTTTAAAAAATTGCGAAAAATCACTTTTCTCCCCTTATCTTGAAAAATACAGATCAAAAAAATTCTAAAATATTCTCCACAGGATGTAGATTGAACGAAAATTAGTCCGAGTGCATTACCTTTAATAATTTATCTGGTATATAAAAAAACAAGAATTTCAAGGTTATCAGTTTTCAGTAAAGATCAGAAGAAAACCTTATTGAAAATTCATTTGGGGTGTATTTTGTGAAGTCATTGACCATTTATACCTCCGTAACAATTTTTTTTTTGAAGCAATCAACGTACGGAACACTACATGCGCAAATCCGACTTGCACTTGGCCGAGTTTTACTTATTTTATTATTATTTTGGAACATATTGAGCAAACAAAGTACAAATATCATACAGACTTATAAAAATAATAAATTATAAAATGTTATTTCTTTAACTATTGGACAGTAACATAAATTTAAGTATGTACAAATGGAAAAAAGCATTTCAGTTGATTGTAAACTAAATGGTAGAAATAAGTGATTGGAAATTAATTGATCAAAGTAAACATAGCTTGGGAGTGTATTATAATCAAAAATTTATATGTGGCAAATGTACCTCATCAGTTTAATCGAAAGTAAATAAAATTACAATCAGAAGTTCTGAACTTGCCTTAGAGGTAACATTAAATCGTAAACATTTAAAATGACTTATACTCTAATCTCCGTAATCGTTTCAAAAGCACTAGAACTACGAGTCGCTTGTCATTTTGACATTTAGTAATACCATTATCTTCTTTTAATTTTATAGCTACGGTCATTCTTAATGGCAGAAACTAATTGACTGTTTTAGGTTCGAACTAAAAAAAATACACGAAATTCTTTTGTACTTCAAGGTTTACTAGTAATAAAAATTAAAGATAAAAGTTTAGTAACACAGTAATGGTAAGATGCTATAAATCAATAATAAATAACCGGTCAAGTGCAAGCCGGACTTGCGCATTTAGCGTTCCGTACGTTGATTGCTTTTAAAATAAAATTTTTGTTACGGAGGTATAAAATGATCAATGACTTCACAAAACACAGCCCAAATGAATTTTCAACAGTTTTTTTTTCCGATCTTTACTGAAAACTGGTGACCTGGAAATTTTTGTCTTTTTTATATTTTTTTTATGGGTCTAACACACGTGCTACAGGGAAGTCTCTAAAGCGCTACAGGAGCGACACGTGTGCGGAGAAAGCGATTCACGTTGTTCTTGAATCGCTGTAAATTGTACTCGGTGGGAAACACAGTCCTGGGCAAATTATTCCAAAGGGATGATGTTCTCCATATAAAAGACTGCTTGAAAAGCGTTGTACGAGGAGTAACAAGCTGAACCACCAGATAAATTATTGAAGGTAACGCACTCGTGATAATTTTCGTTCAATCTACACCCTGTGGAGAATATTTCAGAGTTTTTTCAAAATTTTTTATCAGTACTTTTCGAGATAAGCGAGACAGCGATTTTTCGCAATTTTTTAAAAATAATAAAAAGAAAATTGTGCACAAGAATTACATTATATATATTTTCGAACACTTCTGATTTCATCCCCCAAAACTAACCCCTTAAATCATAATTTAACTTTCAGAGCTACACGGCTCTGATGAGACCATCAATTCCTATATTAGTGCCAAATTTTAACTTTCTATGTCAAATAGTTTCGGAGAAAATCGCGTGTGACAGACGGACAGTCAGACGGACAGTCAGACGGACAGTCAGACGGACAGTCAGACGGACAGTCAGACGGACAGTCAGACGGACAGACAGATGGACAGACACCGAAGTGATCTTATAAGTGTTCCGTATGGAACTCTAAAAATACGTGTTTCTTAGAGTGTCAGTATTTTCCTCTAGAATGCGCAACCTTTATGGTTTTATTAAAATAGGGCACACAATTTCATATATTTATATATTTAGAATGTTTCTACTAAACACGTTACGTAATTACATTTATTTGTGAATATTATTCAGAAGAATGATAATGGGGCAGGTTAAGGGATCAACAAAAAGTAAAAATTCACTCTATAATACGAGGGGGGATTGATAGGACTGGTAAATTTATACAGAATGGCAGAAAATTTGGTTAAGCGGCATGACTGTTGGTAAGCATGATTTTTGTGTAGGGTTGTGCTCAAAGCTTCCCACAGATGGAACTTGCAGTTGTTTGTTGCCAGCTATCGTAAGTGATCGGTGTACGCGTTTCATAGAAATGGATAAACCCGATAGAAACTGAACTGAAGGAAGTTAATGGAGATTCCCAGCTTACCAGCCCTCAAGACCATTTACTACCGAATAAACGAATTGAAATGTAGCCGTAGGGGCCTTGCAGATGCTGGACGTTCTAGACTTTTGGCGTTGTTTTGTGACATCGATCTATTACTACACCCCGGAGACAAACTGGCATTCAGGGTTGACGAAGATGAAAGTGCACCGAAAAAAGTCAAAATAGTTTTAACGGCGGGAAAACTGTTTTTTAGGACTCACAGAGTATCATCATGATTGACTATTTGGAAAAGGGTCCAAAACTGTTTGACGCTTATTACGTAACATTACTGGATTATTTGCATGGTTAGTTGAAGCAAAGGCGTCCAAGATTGGCACTCAAAAAAGTGCTCCTTTACTAGAACAATGCACCTGCTCACACACGTTGCAATGGCAAAAGTGCACGAGCGTAGTTTCGAAATAATGCTCCATCTACCCAATTCCCCAAATTTGGCCCTAAGTGACTTTTTTTGCTTCCTAATCTTAAAAATTGACTTAGAGGTAAGAAATTTTCGTTGGAGGTTATTTGTGCTGTAAACGAATATTATGTATTCGAGGGAATAATAAAATTAAATCTGGTTGAATCAAATATATTCAGGTCAATGACGATTATATTGAGAAATGAATTTTTGTTTCTGTCAAAATTGTTATTTACCTGCTTTTTACAAGGCTTTTCAATCCACCCTCGTATGTACAATAAGATGGACATCCTGAGTTAGCGTTATTTGTAATTTTACAATAAAATAAATATGACGAAATGCTTTTTATAACTAAACAAATGAAACAAAAACCCAAGTTAAATATCCTAATATATAACTGGTCTTAAGGGCTTTATTGTTATTTACATGCATCTCTGCCTTCAATTAAAAATTTTATAAATTTTTTAAAATATGTATGACAAATACGCATTCAAAAACACTTATAGGTTGAAATAACCGAAATATAATACATAAGATGGGCCAATAGATAAAATCTATCTTCAATAGCACTAATAGTGCGAAAAAGTGGAAATAAATTTATTTTTCTTAAATGGGTCATGATGCCCTAAGACCCCCGTTGAAGCAGGGCTCTGAGACAACAGGACCGCAATGGAGTTTTATTTCTTAATTAATTATTCAGTAGGATAGAAGAGAAAAGATATTTTATTTTATATATAAAATGATCATGAGTATCTTCTCATGTTCAAACTGTATCAAGGTATGGATTTTCCAGAAATCAATGAGGAAAAATTTTATAAATACAATAACCTTTCTTTGTGCTGCAAATAAATTACTTTACGCGGAGCCATATAAAGTAATTTAGTTCAGTTTAATAAAAACTATGCGACAAATATTGCGTTGGGTTGACGTTCACTTAGGCAATTTTTGCCACCATCACAGCAATCTTACCAGCAAGCGGTCTTGCTTAAAAGCAATTTAAAAGAACACAAATAAGCGTACTGTAAATCATTGAAGATATTTTTGAATACGTTAGGGAAGCTCTTAGAATTGTAAACAATATCGTTTCTAAAGTTGTGGTAATAGTTCTAGTAATTTTTTATGACTGATTATTGAAAATAAATTAAAAATTTTAGCCAGTTATACCATTATTATGATTATTTTTTCTGGCGTAGCCAGGTTTTAAGGGTGGAAGTGGGTGAGGAAAGGGGTGACAGATGGATCCAAACAATGTTTTTTAGAGAAAAAATAAAACATGTAATAATGTGTAGTGACTTATAGGGCGTTATTTCATATAGTAGAGATTATCTTAAAAGTAGACGGTCAAAAATATTTATTTGGTACTCTCATTTTATACTCCGTGTAAAATGGTTTTAATTGATTACTTTCTTAGTGGCATAAATTATTAGTAAGCCCTTTGAAATTTTTATAATATGGTAAAATATTTATTTTTTATATATAGTGCGCGAACTTTCACTTATTTTGTGGATGAAAAGAAATTCTAAAAACTACAAAAATTTCGTTAAAGTACTTAAAAAACCGATATATGATAGCTAAGCAATTTTTTAATATGACCTCTTACGGACTCAAGATTGTAGAAAACCAATATCTTTTAAAATAGACAGTAATCTTCCAATCTGAATTCCTTTAATACACTCCCTGTCTAAAACTATTGTAAATCTCAGGTTCTCTACTCTTCGCGAAGGCTGGACAAGGCAGAACAGTTTCTTCTTTCTCTAAGCCACCATCTGCAGTCTGGACTATTTTATGCTAGCGAGGTACTCATTCATGTATTCTGTAAGGATTTCGGCCACCATCTTGCGGTCTTTTCTGCTTAATTTAAGCAAAGACCTAGTGTATTTAGGATTAGATCCCCCGTTTTGAGATTTTTTGATTACTTCACCTTGATGACCTATTCCATTTCATGAAGAACCTACTGTTTAACAGATCTGCGATTGCTGCCCCGCCGATACTGCACGGAAGAGGTTCAGGTTACGTGAGGCTCGTTAAAGCTTTTTGTTTAGCTAATATGTCAGCCATTAAGCTAAGCTCTAATATAGTGGTTACAACTTACTTATAAGAAATTCTAGTAGGCTACTAGTACGTCTGCTAGCAACATTTTTGGCGCAAAAAGAAATTATAACTCCGTATTTTTAGAGTAATGTTGCGACGTTTCGCCTACCTTTGCACGAGGAATCTTTAAGGATCTTTACTCTTCGAGAAAGTCACCAACGACCGACCCAATCTAATAATCGTTTTCTACATACGATACAGATAGTAATCTGAGTTTTTCGATTGATTGCCTAAAATTCCGTGTATAGAAATTGGAAACAGAACGTTGGTTTCTATTACTTTGTTCGTGATAGCCTGTGGAGTGACGATTAAGTACAGCTGATTATATGATTTATTTATTTTTTTGATACATTTCTTATTTTTAATATTTATAGTTACTTATATATATCTTCTTGTTTCTCCTTCACACACTGTTACACATGAACAGAAAATTTTATAAGCACCGCCTGTTTGTAGTGTGTCTTTTGGTGATCTTAAGCAATTTGCTTACAAGTGTTGAAGTTTTAAATCGCCTCAATCAGCATTATTCAAATATAAAATTTATAATGAAAATTGAATCTCATGATACTCTTTCTTTTGAGATCTATTGGTACATCGGCGTCTTGGGACATTTGGTCTACGGAAAGCCAAATCATACTAACAGTTGTCTTATTATTAATCCACACTATCGTTCTTATCAAAAACTTTTTTTTTATGGGTCTAGCACACGTGCTACAGGGAAGTCCCTAAAGAGCTACAGGAGCGACACGTGTGCGGAGAAAGCGATTCACGTTGTTCTTGAATCGCTGTAGATTGTACTCGATGGGAAACACAGTCCTGGGCAAACTATTCCAAAGGTATGATGTTCTCCATATAAAAGACTGCTTGAAAAGCGTTGTACGAGGAGTAACAAGCTGAACCTCATACGGATGTGAAGTATTAGCGCGACGTGTACTTCTAACATGCACCGCTCTGGGAGGAATTAAGCGGGCCACATCCTTCGAACACTTTCCATGAAAGTACTTGTAGAATAGGGCTCAAGTCGCCAACCGTTCTTCGATGTTCCAGCGAATCAAGGCCGTCGGTCAGTTCCGGGTTTCCAATCAGACGAACAGCTCTTCTCTGGATAGAATCCAATAAATGCAGTGTATGTTTGGGAGCGGAGCTCCAAACATGGGAGCAGTATTCCATAGTTGGTCGAATTTGAGCTTTGTAAAGAATTAACAGTTGTTGTGGAGTGTAAAGCTTTCTGGTTCGAAACAATATTCCCAACCTTTGAGAAGCTCTCCTTGCTATGCCTGCAACATGTTCATGCCAGGACAAATTTGCTCCCAAATTAACGCCTAACAGATTGAGTGACGATGTTAGAGGGCTGGAGTGCCCCGACATAACTATGTCGCAACGTTAACTTTTTTAGAAAAAACTGCAGCCTGGGTTTTTGTAGCGTTAAATTCCACTTGGTTACTGTCACCCCAAGATAGAATTTCTTCCAGGTCTTTGTTAAGTTGAATGACTTCCTGCTGTCTGCGGATATTCGTCTGAGTAGTCGATGTCCGAGCGTTCAAAGTGAATGAAGAGATAAGTGTACTGTCATCTGCAAAGCTGTAGATTGGATTCTCGGTCTTTTCCAGCAGATCGTTAATATAAATGAGGAAGAGAGTAGGAGACAGTATGGAACCTTGGGGCACACCGGCGTTGATAGTGAAGGTATTAGAAAGAAATCCGTCGACTGCCACTCGTAAAGAACGCTCTCTGAGAAAACATGAGAGCCACAAACAGAACTTTTCAGACATACCATAAGAACGTAGCTTAGCCAACAGCCCATCGTGCCAAACACGGTCAAATGCCTTGGATATGTCAAGAGCAACCGCTCGAGATTCTCTAAAGTGTTCAATTGCGTTGTTCCAAACATGTGTTACATAAGTCAGAAGATCTCCTGTTGATCTATTTTTACGAAAGCCATATTGGTGATCACTAATAATGTTGAATCCTTCAAGATATTTTAGAAGATGCTGATTGATAGCCTTTTCCATGACTTTCGATATTATTGAGAGTAGTGCGATTGGTCGGTACTTATTTGGCAAGGACTTCTTGCCTTTTTTAGGTATCGGCAGAACTGTGGCACATTTCCAGCAGGAAGGAAATATTCCCTTTCTGTAGGATAGGTTGAAAAGTCTACAGAAAACTGGTGTTAGTTTCCTCGCACAGTTCTTGAGAACTATGGCAGGTATTCCGTCAGCGCCAGAAGCCTTTTTGGTGTCTAGCTTCATCAAAATACGTTTTATGATACGCTGTCTGAAGACAATATCGGGCATCCTTGACTGCACTATGGGAATAGTAGGTGGTGTTTTTCGTTGGAAATCGACAGTAGAATGTGAAGCAAAGCGTTCAGCCAACAAGTTCGCCTTCTCAACAGGTGTCGTTGCAATAGAATTATCTGGCCGTGTGAGTGGTGGTATGGTGGATTTGGCGAAATTTTGACTAACTGCCTTAGCGACTGACCAAAAGGACCTGGAATTGCCGGGACAAGCGAGAAGTTTGTTTCTAATCCGTTGATTGTGTACCTCCTTGGTTTCGTCGATAATTTCTTTGCATCTGTTCCTGGCACGAACAAAGATGTTACGATTTATGGTGTTATGATCTTCACGCCACTGTTGGTATGCAAGATGTTTAGAAGCAACAGCTTCTTTGCATTTTAGGTCAAAACCAAGGCTTGCCGTTGGGAGGGCATTTCTTCGAAAAAAGGGATGTAAGCCTCCATACCGGCCAAAATAACATCGGAAACCTCCCTGGCGCAGTCAGATGGGTCGTCTGATCGGAAACAAACGTCCAACCAAGGGAAAGTTCGAAAATATTCCGTGAGATCTTCCCATTTAGCAGATTTGTAGTGCCAAATCTTGCGCGGTTTGGGCGCCTCTCTGTCACTGATTGTGGTAGAATATTCGATGTCGAAAGTAGTTTATGATCGGAAGAACCTAACGGCGGATTTACGCTGACGGTGTAAATCTCCGGATTGGTGGTTAAAAACAGATCAAGAAGATTGGCGAACTCTCCGTCTCGATCAGGGATCCGTGTTAGTTCATCAATAAGCTGAGTCAAGCCACAACTGATTGAAAATGATTCGGCTTCACGACCTTGTTCGTCGGTAGTATTTGAATATTTAAGCCAGTTGATGTTGTGGACATTAAAGTCGCCCAGGATGGCAATTTCGGCATTTGGATAGTTAATTTGTAAATGATCGATGGTGTCTGCAAGAGAGAAGCGAAAAGTGTTCTAAAGTTAGTATCACTTGGTGGTCGATAGAGGATACAGACGAACCTGGGCCTTCTATACAACAAACGGTTTTGTATGGAAGGATCAAGTGACAGGGACCATGCGTAAGACAAATCAGCTCATAGGGAGCAGTACCCGCTTCTGAACCATCGAGGTAAATTACGTAGGACCACAAAAAAGTTTTGTAATTAAAAGGTGAAATACCATACCATTTGTTTTTTGGTGTGCTGAAAACGAACCCGAGGTCAGAATTGGCTCATCACCCAAGGATTTTGACATAACCTCAAAAAACACCTCCAAAAAGACCAAATGAAAATTAAGAGTCACGTCAGCATTTTGACATAACCTCAAAAATGGTTAGAAATTAAAAATTAAATGAACAGACCACCATATCTATACGTATTTTGGGGTGCTTGAACCGATTATGCCAAAAAAATTGACCTAAGTCAAGATCTTTAAATAATCTTTAAAAAGCTCAGTCTTTTCACTTACGGGTTGCTGGATTAAGGTGAGTTCCCTCGCTTCTCGCTCACTGGATGCTTTATTAAAATGATTCCTCGCACATCACCCTCGCGACGCTGGATAACAGTGAGGCCCCTCGCCTCTCACTCCAATGGAAGAACTATACAACAAGAATTCTAAACCTAACATAACCTAATGCAAGAACTGTACTCCAAAAATTCTAAACCTAACGTAGCCTAAAGCAAAAACCTTATACCAGGAGCTTTACACCAACAAAATTTAAATCTAATGTAGCCTTTACACCTAAAACTGCAAACCTAACACAGCCTAATTCAAGAAATTTACACCAAGAACGATAAACTTAATATAGCCTAATGCAAGCAACCAAAATCTTTACATCAGGAACTCTAAACCTAACATAGCCTATCGAAAGAAACTTACACCAAGAACTCTACACCTAAAATAACCTAATAGAAGAAACTTATATCAAGAACGTTAAACTATAACCATAACATAACCCAATGCAAAAAAAAACACGAGCAGACTACCATATCCATACGTTTTTTGCGTCGCTGAAAGCAAACATATCAACAAAATTGACCTTTTACGCAGGATCTTGAAATATCCTTAATTAGTCCAGTCTTTTCATTCACAGAATGCTTCCACAGCTCTTCACCTCGGGGTGCTTTATTTAAGTGAGTCTCCTCGCCTCTCATCATCGGGATGCTTTATTCAAGTGAGTCCCCTCGCCTCTCAGCATCGGGAAATCACTCTAATAAAGCATCCAGTGGGCGAGACGCCAGTGGACTTACGTTAATCCAGCAACTTGTGAATGAAACAACTGGATTTTTTGAGGTTATTTTAAGTTCCTGACTTAACAGTTATAGATATGGTGGGCTGTCCATTTAATTTTTTAATTTACTTACAGTAACGTATCATAGCAGCAGGAGCTCCCTGGTTCCTCTGCAACAACCAGTTGCATAGGGAGTTTCAAGTTTTCATAATAAAATAATTCACCCGAAATACCCCCTTCTTGAGAAAGCGACAGCTCACCCTAACCCTGAGATAGCTATCGCCTTTAGATACAACGCAAACTTACGACCCGCAAACATACTATAAATCGATTAATAATAGACATAGCTAAAACTCGACTACCAAGATGGACTATATTAGGTACTTAGTGTATGGGGATAAGGTCGTAGTGTAGTTGAGCTTCTCCTCTCCAAAAAATAAGCTAAACAGGTAAATACACACACCATTAACACTATTGTAACACTACACTCCCGATATAGCCGGGAACTTTTAGTTTTTAATTAGACTCAGGTTAAGGTAGCATATATCTACACATTAGAAGTTAACCCACAAGTTTTTAAAACTCACACCTTCTATATAAAGAATAATCGTCACATTGAAAGAGGAGTCATGGTTCGCAGATCCAGTTCACAAGGAGCTTTAGTGGGTATGCCAGCCACTCCGGCTGGAGAAGCACCACATAACGGGAGCATTCTGGGGCACCCTGAAGGTGACGAAGACTGCTTCATTATCTCTAAGGCGGATTTCTCCTTGTAAATAAAAAATCTTCCACCTCAATCAGTGTTCCTAGTCTCGAAGAATAGAGATCGTGCAATCGCAGGCGAAACGTCATTAGAAATAGATCGTTGACACGATCTATTCTAGAGAACCCTGATTCATGATCTAACAAAGACCGTAAAATGTTCCGTTCCACCCAAATTAAAAATGAGTCCCATTCGAATTCTCAGTAAAGATGCATGTCGAAGTCACAATTACTGAATTTTGCGTTAGGTAGCGCTAAATGTATGAACTGCCTCTGAACTGAAAATAAAATTAATAAATGAATGTCAAAACTAAATAATGTTCTTATCGCGTCATTTATTTATTTATTGCTCTCTTAGGTGTTGGAATAACCAGGAGCGCACGTGACATTTTAGCAAAAAATTCCTCTACTAGTCTGTCTCTTATAATAGTACAACATTTTAGTACTGGCATCACAAACAAAATATTTTGGTTGGTAATAATAAAAAATGTGCGTGTAAATTCGCAGACTTTTATATTTAAAAATTAAATTATGAAAACTCACTGAGATTGTAATGAAAGATTCCTTTAGCTCTTTTAAAAGTAAAAAAATATTAAATATTTATTTAACAAAGAACCCTTTTATTCACTACAGAATTTATATTATCATTCAAATCAAATATTTCGGTTTATTAAATCAAGAATGCAATTAAAACTGGCAGGACAAAGCTTCTTGTTCTTACTTATAATTATTTTCTGAGCCTCAAAATCTCTTGTTACGTTTCCCTACTGTTTTTGCTGTTGAATTATTTACGATGAATTGGTAAATCATATAAATCCTGTTGGGTTATTGTTTTGCTATTAAGGTTCTAAAAAAGATTCAGTCATTTTTGGTTTTAAAATAGTGTCGAGATAGGTAACAGCGAAATAAAGTGTATATATATTGATTCTTAAAATAAAATGCGGTAAAATTTAAATTTTATAGTTCGTTATTTCGAAATTATTTTAATGCAAAAAATGCACTTATTTAAACGTATTATTGTTGCAGTTTAGAATCTAGCATTCTAACCAATAATTACAGTAATTGATAATTACGTCAGTGATGAAAACCTTAAGATATATACTATAAATGTGGGAAACAGCCTATGCTCATATCCGTAGAAACAACCATTTATGTATTTTTTTAATATATGAAGCATTTATTATAAATATAGTAGATGAATCTTAAAAAATCATTCTTTAGTGTATTTTCAATCTCTAAGTTGTAGGAATACTTTTTGAAAGTAGTGTTTTAGAAAGTCCCTTTTTATCAACGAGGTCAAAATTAGCGTAATCGGTAGGACGTCTTGCCAAGCATTACTAACAGTTGCGTATCTACGATTAATTGACAAATTCTAGGAAAAACTGTCTTTTGAGTTCTGATAACGAAAAAGACAAATTTTGTGAATAGTGCTGGAGAGGACTGACAGAATCGCCACAATTCCGAACAGTAGATCTGGCGAGAGACAAATAATGTTGGAATCTAGTTAGGCTTATCACCTAAACCAGTTAGGTCAAAAAAATCCAAGAAAATTTAAGAAACTGAGAGATCAAAGAAAATTCAAGTTTCGGTAGTTTACAGTGAAAGATCAAGAACCAAGTGGTTTATAAAAGAAAAAAAAGGAATAAAATTGTAAAAGTGCGTAAAAGTGACAATTCAAGAAAAGGAAATACTGCGTGAATATGAAAAACAATGAATACTCCAGGAATGCGGAAATTAATTTAAATTTTAATATTCTTCATCTAAGTACAATGCGAATTAGGAATACACAACTTAGTTGACATGGAAAATAAACCTGTATTAGTCAGTATAAAATTTGGCAAAGCTTTTCATATTTTTGAGTTAGTCAACTTAGTGGACGAATTTCATGACTTACCGTGACACACGTTTGAAAAGCGAAATAAATATTGGACAAAGCTATAAAGAACTTTGAAAATAAAATTCTTCTGCAAATCAATCAATCAGCCCATATAATTAAACTAATAACAGGTAATTTCAAAATTCAAAGAATATTAAACAGAAAGTAATACATACTTAATACCATATTAATAAACAAAATATCACCTTTTCTAAATTACCACTAGTTTTATATTTATTATTGTCTTGAGAAACCTATTAACTGAAATAGCTTAAATTTCTAAATATCTTACCGATGATACCACACATACTATTTAAACCACAAATAGAAAAGTTATTGTCTTTTGAAAAAGTTACTTAAATAAATATTTTTTATAATTGAAATCTCAATAATAGAAAAAGAGAATTATACCTTTTTCCATTTACATATATTATACCAGGTGTACAAGTATGAAATTCATGTTAAAATTAGGAAGAATGATAAAAAGTGCTTTATTCAAAATATGCTCCATCGCTTGTTATATATTTTTCGCATCTTTCGGGCAATTTGTGAATACCACGCCAGTAAAAAAATCTTCCCCTTTTACTGCGAACCATTCATCGAGCCATTTTTTCACATCTTCGTGCGAACTAAAGCGCTGCTCAGCAGCAGTGCGTGACCCATCGATGCAAACAAGTGGTAATCGGAAGGAACCAAGTCCGGTGAGTAAGCCACATGGGTAGAATGGATAGAACTTCCCAGCTGAGTGCTTCCAACGTTGTCGCGAACTGGTTTTGCCGTATGTGATGGAGCATTGTCATGAAGAAAAATGACTTTGTGTGGCCTCTTTCGGTATTCTGGCCTTTTTTCAAGCAGCGAACGGTTCAAATCGGTCATTTGTTGTTGGTAACGTTTAGTATTAATCGTTTTCCCAGGTTTTAACAGCTCATAATAGACCACGCCCCTTTGGTCCCACCAAACACAGAGCATCGTCTTTCTGTCAAAGCGATTCGGTCGATGTGGATGGTGCGCCTGGGTCTACCCATGATTTTTTGCGCTTGGGATTCTCAAAATAAATCCACTTTTCATCCCCTGTAACTATACGATGCAAAAACGACTTCCTTTTGTACCGAGCGAGAAAATGTCACACGTGTTTTTGCTCTTTTCCATTTGCCTATGGTTCATCTCATGTGGTACCCATCTACCGGCGAATGCTCTTTGTTCGGTATAAAATTTCGACATATTAAACACAACACTATGCACACATTTTTCCAATTTATTACTCGTGCGCGTCTGACACTTGTTGATGACAGAACAAAATGGCGCAGTGTCAAATCTTTATAGCACAAACTGCATTGATGCACCATCTGTTGTCTGGAATCCGCATTTCATACTCGTATATCTGGTATATGTTACAAATTATCCAAATATTCCTGAATGATTGATCTGTTACTAGACCAATCCGAAACTAAGAAGGCCAATTCAATTGGCCTGGTTAAAATAAAAAACTGAAAATTCAATATCTAGAACTGAACAAGTGAATTATATTAACGTCAAAATTAAGGATAACTGTTCAAAGGTGTAGTAAACAAAATATAACTTTACAAGAAACTTACGTACTTTTAATGTGTGAAACAAGAACAAAAATATTATAATTCCAAATTTCGCCTATGCGAAACGCAAGTACAACAATATTGAACTATGCAGAATTGCTTTCACTCACCTGGTATAGATCTAAACGAAATCAGTGCTGTTAAAAATGTTGTAAAAATCATTAAATAAAATATTAACTCTAACAATGACAAATTAATATATTTTGATAAAATTGACAGTTAGACAATACTAATATGGTATTTGCTATATACAAGTCTTACAAGCAGTACCGTCTACCTAATAGAAGAAATTTCATAGAGGGCTTTTACCTAGAAGATCCTTGAAAATTACAACACTATAAGTACCAGAAAAACCTTATGCTGATTCATGTCCGCAGAAACGGCCAATTACGTATAACAGGTGAATTTGAAAGTGATGTTTTAATATACTTTTAATCGCTAAATTGTAGCAACAAAGAGCATACTTTTTGAAATTAATATTTTTAGAAAGTCTATCCTTAACAACTAGATTAAAATTCTTCTAATATTTAGACAACACAGATGGTCAACAAACGTTATATAAACTTTAAAACATATACATGTAATGGGTTTTTACTTATAAACATTATTTGCATGACGAACCAAAATCACACAAAAACATATGCAATGGGTCTCGTGTCAAATTATGAGCTTTATTAGATCCCCATATTGGGTTCAGTTATATATAATACAGAATAATTTATGTACCAACGTTGAAATACTATTACTCATATAACTGGTGAACGGAATATGCAACAATGACAGGTCATTATTTTTGTTGAATGGACTTGATTGTCTGATTTACAAAGAGAAAATCTATATATTTTATACATATATATATACATATATATATATATATATATATATATATATATATAAATATATATATATATATATATATATGTATATATATATATATATATATATATATATATATATATATATATATATATATATATATATATATATATATATATATATATATGTCAACAACTCAACAGGTTTGGCGACAGATATTTCCAGGCTCCACTTGGTAATTTACTCGGTTGGATTTCTGCGGATCAGGAAAGCAACGGGAAACTACCTGATCAGTCACTTTTCCCAGAACGTCACTCTTATCAGGAAGGCACAGAAACATGGCCACAGTTCCGGGCAGATGTTAGCTCACCAGATGGTGCTAAGAATCATCCGGCGTGATATGATAAGAGAACGATTTGTAACATGGAACACCCGAACGCTCTTTGAGGCAGGAAAGTGGGGCAATGCTATCAAGGAAATGATAAGGTTTAGAATAGATGTTACTGGCAGAAGCGAGACTAGATGATCAGGTGAAGGCATTTGCTAGAAGGACGAAGTAATGTTTTACTACTCAGGCAATGATGATCCGGGATATAGGAATGGTATGGGTCTTATTTTGATTGATCAAATAATGCATCGGTTTGAAATGCGGTGGCGGACTCTGATAGAATCATACTTCTCCAACTAAGTACTACACCAATAAACATAAACCTTGTTCAGGTATATGAGGACAAGCCAGGGCAGTTTTATGAACGGGTACATAAGGTCTTGAGTCTGGTGAAATCACTCTGGTAATAGGCGACTTCAAAGCAATGATGGGAAGGGGAACGGTGCCAGGGACTGCGGGTGCTCATAGATTAGGATGGTGTAATAATTGCGGTGATATACTGTTACAGTTTTGCCCCTAGGTTATCAAAAACACATTTTAAAAATTGCACCCTAGACGTTTGTATATCTAAAAATTACGAGAACATGGATATCGAAATGATAGACTATTTTCTAATAATCCAAAGATTTCAAAACAGCATCACTTTGATCACATTGTGAGCTGTAAATTATTTAGAGAGAATTCTAAGAACTATGAACCGGATGTTAAAAGTCTAAATGCAAATCGATATACATGAAAACAGCACTAGAAAAACTATCACTTGAAAATAATCCTATTAACGAAGAAAATCCGAACAGATAAAATTTAGGTCAAATACTGAAATAGCTACTGTAAAAGTTGTACGTTACAGACAATAAGTAATTTTTTACTCGTAAGTTCTCCATTTTCAATCTTTTTAGGTTAAGTTTTACGAGTTTTTAGTCTCAAGTCTAGGTCTGTAAGAATTTTTTATAATCGTTATCATCATAATTAAGTAGAATTTTATATTTTCTTAAGTTTTTCTTCGATATTTAAAGAATAAAATCTATTTAAGGTGAGGGTTCGAGGCATAGATGTCGCTCAAATTCAATAAAATTTGGACCAGTTGTTATTCACAAAAAACTTAAAAAAAAAATTTCGACCCATTATATATATATACTCGTATATATATGTGCGCGTCTGGCACTTGTTGATAACAAAACAAAATGGCCCATTGCCAAATCTTTATAGCACAAACTGCATTGGTGCACCATCTGTTGTCTGAAATCCTCATTTCATACTTGTACACCTGTATATATATATATATATATATATATATATATATATATATATATATATATATATATATATATATAACAGGTGTACAAGTATGAAATGAGGATTTCAGACAACAGATGGTGCACCAATGCAGTTTGTGCTATAAAGAAGTTTGGCAATGGGCCATTTTGTTTTTGTTATCAACAAGTGCCAGACGCGCACGAGTGATATATTGGAAAAGTGTGTGCATAGTGTTGTGTTGTTATGTTCAATATGTCGAAATTTATACCGAACAGAGAGCATTCGCGGACAGCATTAATTTTTTGTTTTTATTTGAAGAAAACTGCTGTTGAATCATATCCATTACTTCGAGAAATTTATGGTGAACATGCTCCCTCGCAAGATACATGTTAACCAGGGTTTCGGCGTTTCAAAAGTGGTGACTTCGATGTTGCCGACAAGGAACGTGGAAAACTCACCAGACTTGGCTCCTTCCGATTACCACATGTTTGCATCGATGGGTCATGCACTTGCTGATTAGCGCCTTGGTTCGTACGAAGATGTGAAAAAAATGGCTCAATGAATGGTTCGCAGCAAAAGGGGAAGATTTTTGCGGCGTGGTATTCACAAATTGCCCGAAAGATGGGGGAAAAATGTATAACAAGCGATGAAGCATACTTTGAATAAAACACTTTTTATCATTCTTCCGAATTTAACATGTTTTTTTAGAAAAAAAAAATCCGCATTTCATAATTGTACACCGGATATATATATATATATATATATATATATATATATATATATATATATATATATATATATATATATATGTATATATATTATATATATATATATATATATATATATATATATATATATATATATATATAGTATATATATATATATATATATATATATATATATATATATATATATATATATATGTATATATATATATATATATATATATATATATATATATATATATATATATATATATATTTATATCAAAAATGGTAATAAATAGCGCTCGTCTCTGACTACTAAGTATATCGATCTTCAAATTTTATGGTTTTTTAGTGTACGACAATAGTTTTACGTTTACGTTTTGTTAATAACCACGATGAAGAAATGTTGCTTTGCTTAACATAAAAAAATTGTTATTTAATCTAATAATTTATTAATAGAACTTTACCTATTTCAGTTTAGAAAAAAGTTTGTTATAATCCAGTAATAATCTAGATTGAAGCATTTTTACTAACAAAAAATAATATAGGTAAGAGCCGAAGTCTATCCAACAGAAATAATTTTTTATTCAAAATCTCAAATTTTTCATAACACAATGGACGAAATACATTTCTGTTCATAAAATATCTTTAATTTTTAATATAGCTAGAAGTTGTCATTGCCATTGATACACACCATTTACATTTAAATTTTTAAATAAAAATTAATTTTGATTCGATACATTTAAAAGGCTGAGTTGAGTAAAGTAAGAGTAAGTGAAACTTACTGGCAGGAATATTAGTTTTAATGATTTGTGTTGATTAATGTAAATTATTTCAGATAAAATATTTAGCCCTATTGAACATTTGCAAGCTATCTATAAGTATATATATATATATATATATATATATATATATATATATATATATATATATATATATATATATATATATATATATATATATATATATATATATATATATATATATATACGAGGCATGTTTTTTTAAGTAAGTACCGTTTTGGAATTAAAAAAAGACGTGCAAAGATATCGCTATAATTTTATTTTTACATGAAAGCCTGTACCTTAATCTACTTTTCTACATAATTTCCGTGAATATTGAGGCACTTGTCATAACGTGGCACCAGTTTTTGAATACCCTCCTCATAAAATTCTGCCGCCTGACTTGTTAACCACTGTATCACAAATGTTTTGACTTCGTTATCGTCTTGAAGACGCTGACCACCCAGGTGCTTCTTCAAGTGCAGGAACAAATGGTAGTCGCTGGGCGCCAGATCAGGGCTGTATGGAGGATGATCTAGAGTTTCCCATTTAAAAGATTTGATGAGATCTTTGGTCCGATTAGCCACATGTGGACGGGCATTGTCATGCAGCAAAACGATACCCTTACTCAACTTGCCACGTCTTTTGTTCTGGATTGCACGACGCAGATTGTTCAATGTCTCACAATAAGACGCTGCATTGATTGTCTCATTACGAGGCAGAAACTCCACTAGCAATACTCCTTTTCTGTCCCAAAAAACTGTGCACATGATTTTGCGGGCAGAAATTGTTTGCTTAAACTTCACTTTTTTGGGTGATGATGAATGTCGCCATTCCATGGATTGTTGTTTCGATTCTGGTGTGACGTAGGCCACCCATATTTCGTCACCAGTAACAATTTGGTCTAAAAAATGTTCACCTTCATTGTGGTACCGCTCAAGGAAAGTCAATGCACTGCCTAAACGTTGGGTTTTGTGCAAATCCGTCAACATTTTTGGAACCCAACGTGAACACAATTTCCGGTAATTCAAGTTCTCGGTCACAATGCGATACAAAACACTACGAGAATATTGAGGGAAAGCAGTCGCACAATGATGAAATTGTAAAGCGTCTGTTTTCTCTCACCTTTTCGTCCACTTTCTGCACCAAATCTTCATTAACGACCGAAGGACGCCCACTCCGTTCTTCATCATGCACATTTGTGCGGCCATCTTTAAATGCTCTCACCCATTTCCTTACCATTCCATCACTCATAATGTTTTGTCCGTAAACTTCACAGATCTCACGATGAATATCGATCGGTTTTACGCCTTTAGCACTAAGAAATCGTATAACAGCCCGTACTTCACAATCGGCGGGACTCACGATTGTCGGAGGCATCTTAAACACTCAGTAAACAACGTATACAATGAAGAATCAGACTGTAATGGCGTCAGTGCGTAGACATGAGATGTAGGTTACCAGCGCGCATGCGCGGAACGCCGACCGTATCGCTGCGGCGGCGGAATCGCAAAACGGTACTTACTTAAAAAACATGCCTCGTATATATATATATATATATATATATATATATATATATATATATATATACATATATATATATATATATATATATATATATATATATATATATATATATATATATATACATATATATATATATATATATATATATATATATATATATATATATATATATATATATATATATATATTGAGTGATTTTCTGCTTTTGAAAAAGTATCTACAAAAAATGAAATGTTTGGTCAGGTGAACTATGATTTCACGTAATTCTGAAAATAACTTGAAACGTATAATGTCAAAGAAAGTTCTTAAAAGATCTATTTAAGCTCTTTAATACAATACAATTTAATTGAAATGAAAATATGCAAATTTATATCGTTAAATTCAAATCTATTTCAATTGAGGGTAAAGTAAGATAATTCGTTTAGGGATTTTGTACAGCTTTTATACAAAATTTCTATGAAAATTTACAAAACATAATCCAAATATATGAAACAATATATTCATGAATAATGTTTTAAAATTTCACTGAAGTTTCTAAGGTATGTGAATTTTAGCACCTAAATATTCTTTTAATTAAATACAAGTCCATCAACGTTTTCTTAATAGTCACACATATTCCAGGCAGATTCAGATCAGATTCACATTGAGATAGTCATTCAGATTTTAGATAAAGATTTCGTACTGAGAAAATCATACAGATTTTTCAAAAGTGTGTTTTTAAGAGTTCAACACAAATCATGTAGAGCAAAAATATATTAAGGAAGTATAGGTTTAGAATACCTAACTAATTATAATAATACTTGTATTATCTTCGATGCAGATTCTTAATATTACATAAGAATTTGCAAAGAGGATAAGTTATAATAGAGGCCAAATTACTAATCGTGGATAGACACTGTTTCGTATTATGAACTCGTAAAACGTCATTCAGGTAAAATACTTAAATGACAGTAATTGAACTGTTCAGTCTATTTCTGGACTAAACAAATTTTTTAAATAGATTAGGTTAACTTATAATTTGTTTATCTACGACTGACATCTAATACAATAAAGAGGATATGACGAGAGAAGTTGAGGGCATGAAATTGTTTTAAATAACAGATTAATTAGAAAAAAAATAGCTTTATTAAAAATTTTCAATAGATTCTTAGAAGATTCCTATGTTTTTATGAATTTACATACCGACCAGTATATTCTAAAATTAGAATTTAATTATTTTCTTAATATTCTTAATATAAACTGTCTTGCGGAATAATGGATCCTCAAAATAACTTTGTAATTTGCAATAACATTTTGGAAATCTTGGTTTAATAATTTGATTTATTATCCTGTCCGTCAAAATCCTGACGTTAGGCAAAAATGTTGATTAAAAAAAACTTTTAATGCATTTCCCTAAATCTAGTTAAATTTTTGGATCATTTACAAAAGGTGTTTCCTAAGTTGGTCAATTTATTTTACGAGGTTATGTTGCTTAGTAAAATAAATCTCTTCAGCCAATATATAAAACGTTCAGATATTTTGAGTTATTAGTTACTAACGTTATCAATATTTTTTTGGTGCAATGAAAGAAAAACACTTTTTTTGTGTGTCGATTGTATTTTATTAACAATTCCATATTTATTTTGTTAAACGGGGCATGAAACGCTATTGTCTTACTTTTGACGTATCTTGCAGCTACTCGGAGTTTTATTTCCACAGCTACTTGCAACATAACATCGGTGTAAGGCTGTTTTGGAGTATATATAATGTTTTTTCCTAAAATGCTACTATCGAGTTAGATTTGGGGAGTGCACGCACGTAAACATGTAGTGAACAATTTGTGGAAACCATGATTCCCATCGAAACTGTCCATATTGCACATTTTAATATAATTATCTATTATTTTGAGGTGTAGGTATCGCTTAAAATTAATATTTTATTATATTTAATAACAAGATAAAAACCTCAAGAATAGAGTGATATATATATATATATATATATATATATATATATATATATATATATATATATATAATATATATATATATATATATATATATATATATATATATATATATATATATATATATATATATATATATATATATATATATGTATATATATATATATATATATATATATTATATATATATATATATATGTATATATATATATATATATATGTATATATATATATGTATATATATGTATATATATATATATATATATATATATATATATATATATATATATATATATATATATGTATATATATATGTATATATATATATATATATAATATATATATATATATATATATATATATATATATATATATATATATATATATATATATATATGTATATATATATATATATATATATATATATATATATATATATGTATATATATATATATATATATATATATATATATATATATATATATATATATATATATATATATATATATATATGTATATATATATATATATATATATATATATATATATATATATATATATATATATATATATATATATATATATATATATATATATATATATATATATATATATATATATATATATACATATATATATATATATATATATATATATATATATATATATATATGTATATATATATATATATATATATATATATATATATATATATATATATAGTATATACGAGTAAGCTTTTTGAATGGCCGACATAAAAACATATTATTATATCGGAGGAAAATAAGCATTCGTTGCAGACAGGTAGAAGAAATTAAATTAGTAGCTAATAGTTAACAACTTTTAAACAAAGAACCTTAATCAAAATTAAATATTAAAATTAAAAATGGAAGGTTGAACAGGTTCAGGTTAGTAGTAGCCGAAGTAAATGTTACGAAAGTTGAAACAGACATTAAGTTGAAACTACTGTGAAATTTCGTTTTTCATTATTTAAATTTATCGTTCCTATTATTCAATACTTTAAATAAATTTATCTAAAAGTGATGACAAAAGCCAAAGTAACCCAGCTGGGGATCTCCTCATAATGCGCTTAGTCTTTCCGTTGAGCTCCCATAAGAGATATTAAACTGACCAAAGACAAATACTAGTGTATAACAAAACCCTAAATACTTGCATCAAATGGGCACCACCAAATTTTATTTTACTAAGAATTGGCGCGCGGCCAAAGAGAAAAAACTTGGGGAAAAAAGAATTATTAATTTGTACTTATATCCGGGTAAAAATTTGCTTTAGGCCTATTCACTAGTATTCTAGAAAGAAACTCAGTTCAGGGATTTATCTGCTCGTTTATTCTAATCAAAACTTGGCATTAAGTATACAATATATGAACAAAAAAACCAATCTCCAAACTTGAGTGAGTATGTGAGTGTTGCAGAATTAGGTACATCATTAAAATTTTATCAGGTATGGACTGGTTTTTTACAAACCAAAAGTTTAATTTTGAGAATGTAGTGATACAATTTTGTAAACAAAGAGATAAAGATGGTGTTATGATTTTATATGCCAAAAGATAATTAAAATTTATAAAAGTTTATATGCCAAAAGATAATTATACTAAAATATAGAAAAATAACTTTATTCACGCACCCTCAACGGCAATCTCTTCTCCTAAAGAAGATTTCACAGAAACTACGTCCTTTGAAACAAATACAACCCTCTAGGCATCGATTTTCCAGTAGTACATAAATAAAGAGAAGGAAACCTCTGTGGAATAGTGACATTCTTGACAAAAGGTGAGTGCTCAGTAAATAAAAAATGTAATAACGATAGAGTTATTTTGGTACTTCAAACTGGAGAAAGCCAATAATGATAAATAAGATGAATCGCATTACCAGTGGTTATATAAGGAAATTATGAATAACTGAGTTTTCGTAACTCTTTGTTGCTTCAATATTAATACGGAAGAAAATAGTCTAGACAAAACGTAAATGTTAAAATTTAAAATAACGGAGGATACTTCATAGTTACGCTTTTCACGTAAGAGTTTACTAGGAAGTTTTTTTCAGAAGGTAATAAATTATCTACATTTTTTAAATCATTAGGCCGGTAATTTAAATAAAACATGCAATATTTTCAGTCGTTAACTTTTTACCAAAAAGAAATAGTTTAAGTCTACTAGCTAACCCACAACCTTCAATAAATAAAATTGTATATATTATATATTGAATTTTCTTAACCGAAAACTAAAATTAAACCATATAGCGCTATGTAGTGTTTTAGAGTAGTTTACATTTTTAGTACCAAGTTGTACTGCAATATAAAACATAATCTTTGGAGTAAAAAATGAAAGTCAAGTTTAGAGATTATAAAAAAATAGATCGGCTATACCGAAAATATATATGTTTTAACATCTGCCGTAGAAAAGGGAAGAAATACTCGAGTGTCTCCACTAAATAATTTCCACACCAAAAGTATATACAAAATACTAACTTACGTTACAACTATATGCATGCTAGAAAAGGAATCCAAAAATCACTCATTCCGATCTACCAAGGTTCCATTCTTCCTAGTATCAAAATATATTAGTTGTATTAAATGATCCCACGAAACACCCCAACTATTCCACATCGGGCCGGTATGTTCGGTATCGACATAACTCCTCCCACATATAACCACACACAACCCGAGGGTTACTATTACAATATCCAAAGAACAAAGTAAAAAATTTATTGACTATGAACCTTTCTCCATCAAGACGGATATATAAAAACTTAAAACACTTTCTTCAAAATATTTATAGACCCCCTTTACTAAAGCCCTGACTACATTTGTGGACCTATCCTGTAATATACCATACATGCCACTTATAAAATGACAAACATATGTGATCACTGGCAAGAAAAAGAATTCGTCTAATGTTCCAGATCAACATTTGTATTCTTTTAGAATTAATTATTCAAGAAAAATAGCCTTTTCGCATTTCAACCAGAATAAAATTTACAGAGAAAACAACTTAGTGTTTCTTCAAAACTGTTTCTAAGACAAAATTCAAAAATTCAATATACAAAAAGCAAGGTTATGTCGTAAGCAAATTTGATTTAAATTTTAAAATAAGTTAATTGAATGATTGATGAACATGATAAAAGATTAAAACAAGAACAATTCACTTTATAATCGGTCAAGTGCAAGTTGAACTTGCACAATTCGTGTTCCGTCCGCCAATCAACATTGCTTTTAAAATAAAAAATTTTGTTACTTCGCAAAATACACCCCAAATGAGTTTTCAACAAAGTTTGTTTCCAATCTTTACTGAAAACTGATGACCTTGATATTTTTTTTAATTATACCAGTCAAATTATTACAGGTAATGCACTGGTGATAATTTTCGTTCAATTTCGTTCAATCTACACCCCACAGAAATTTTTTAAAAATTTTTTGATCAATACTTTTTGAGATAAGGTGGGGGACAGCGATTTTTCGCGATTTTTTAAAAAATAATACAAAGAAAAGTGTGCGCAAGTATTACATTAAATATATATATATATATATATATATATATATATATATATATATATATATATATATATATATATATATATATATATATTACTCGTGTTGGCACAAGTTTTCATTTGACACTACACTCGATGACCCAGTAAAAATTTTTTTTTTCACTTCCGATTTCACCCCCTAAAACTAACCCTAAAATTTAACTTTCAGAACTACACGGCTCTGATGAGGCCATTAATTCCTATATTAGTGCCAAATTTCAACTTTCTAAGTCAAATAGTTTCGGAGAAAATCGGGTGTGACAGACGGACAGACAGGCAGACACCGAAGTCATCTTATAGGTGTTCCGTGGGGACCACTAATAAATAAAAGGTTTAAATTTTTAAATATTATTTTATTCTTCAAGAAATCTCTGTAACACATTTTACAAAACCAGAACTATGCAGCCCCATATGTCTACATATCAAATTTCATATCAATCGTAACAGCAGTGAAAATTACGATCCTAGCTTTTTAGAACCATCGGCATGGAATGATTTTTGTGACATTCTAATTGAATTTTGACCGATGCATTTCAAATTTACGTTATAAAGGTCGCATAAAATATTGAAAAAATCGAGAAAAAACAACTTCTTTGAATTTGAACAAATAGTTTCTGTTTTATTGATTTAATACTGAATAAATACGGTTTTTATAATTATTTACTATTAGGTTTAAAGTTTTAAGTTATATATTCTTGTACGGTAGTGTAGGCATCAGTTAATTAATTTGATAGCCGATCAAAATAATCAGCCTGTTAAACGTCCTTTGATTTTTATAGAAACGGTAGGTGTCCATTTAAACAAGATCAGACATTTGCAAGTTATGGAAACTCGCATATAATTATCTCAAACTTATATTAAAATTGCTGAGAATTTTTTTTATGAGTCCAACACACTTGCCACATTGAAGTCCCTAAAGCGCTCCAGGAGCGACATGTGTGCGGAAAAAGCCATTTACGTTGTTCTTTAATCGCTGTAAATTGTACTGGGTGGGAAACACAGCCCTGGGTAAATTATTCCAAAGGGATAAAGTTCTCCATATAAAAGATTGCTTGAAAAGCGTTGTACGCGGAGTAACAAGCTGAACCTCATACGGATGTGAAGTATTAGCTCGACGTGTATTTTTAACATGCACCGCTCTGGGAGGAATTAAGCAGGCTACATCTTTCGAACACTTTCCATGAAAATACTTATAGAACAGACTCGAGTCGCCAACCGTTCTTCGAAGTTCCAGCGAATCAAGGCCGCCGGTCAGTTCCGGGTCTCCAATCAGACGAACAACTCTTCTTTGAACAGAATCCAACAAATACAGTGTGTGTTTGGGGGGGGCGGAGTCCCAAACATGGGAGCAGTATTCCATAGTTGGTCGAATTTGAGCTTTGTAAAGAATTAACAGTTGTTGTGGAGTGTAAAGCTTCGAAATAATATTCCCAACTTTTGAAAAGCTCTTCTTGCCATGCCTGCAACATGTTCATGCCAGGACATATTTGCTCCCAAATTAACAACCGACCCAACAATGCTAGTGGAATGGAGTTCCTCGACATGACTATGTCGGGTTCAGTAACGTTAACTTTTTTAGAAAAAACTGCCGCCTGGGTTTCTGTGGCATTAAATTCCACTTAGTTACTGTCATCCCAAGATAGAACTTCTTCCAGGTCTTTGTTAAGTTGAACGACCTCCTGCTGTCTACGGATATTCGCCTGAGTAGCCGATGTCCGAGCATTCAAAGTGAATGAAGAGATAAGCGTACTGTCATCTGCAAAGCTGTAGATTGGATTCCCGGAATTTGAGAATGTTGGGAATAAAATCACTAAAATGACAAATATTAAACTAGGACTTTTAGTCAAATCCTAACGTAGGAGTGTTTCTAATGGGCAACTTTCTTTTTTTTTTTATCGATCACCTCCCCGCCTGAGTAGGGATTTTACCTTTTATCATATCCTAAGGATATCGGCAGGATGTCGTAATAACTGTATATAAGTTAAACCTTTGCGGAATCATCATTGTCGTAGCCTGGTGTACTCTATAAAAAACGAATTATGCTGTAGAGTTCTAAAGCGTAGTCTGACTTTTTGTTAGAATTTTGCCCTTTAACTACTTTTATTATCTCTTATTGCTGTCTACTTACTATCGTCTTTTGATTCTGTATCAAATCCTTCTCCAAAAACTACTGTGGTAACCTACTATTAGGTTATAACACGGTCTGGAGTGTAACTGGTCATTTTTAATGAACTAGGAAGCGTTGGTAATGATTCTCAGGACTTTATTCTTGCTTGCGGAGTTTCTCGTAAATCCATATATAGCAGCTATATAAAAACTCCAACCTGAAAATCTTTAACATTGGGTTCAGTCCCGATAACAGACTTTGACTTTAACCGATCTTATTCGTTCAGTTTTTTATCGTAATGTATGTCTAGAAACTTACCAATTCTGTTAAAACGTTAGTTCAGGTAAGATGTCTATGAAACACTATTTTGCAGACTTGGAATGAGGTCTTTGCCATATTAAGTTTGATTCACCAACGATTGCACTAACCCCACAACTTATTGAGGTATGATGTATACCGGTTATTACCTTATGAGTTTTTAAATGGGCTGCAATAGCAAAGTGTTATGGACAGTTAGTATATTTTGCCTCAGGGATATTGGCCTTATAGATATTAAACAACAATGATGATAATGGAGAGCCTTGTGGGACTCTGGCCTCCGTAATATGGGATTCCATGAATCGTGGTACTAAATTTGCTGATCAAGATGTACAACTGGACCAATGTGTGGAAACAAATCAAGGTAAGCAAGTCTGAGCATATGTTCATCTTACCACATTCTACTAACAGCCTTAGAAACATCAATCTCTTCTCGAAATCGTTAAAACTTGATGAATGATCATGATTTTCCCTAATTCTAATAAAATAATATGTTAACAGTAGGTGCCTAAACGCTATAATTTCTTATCATTACATATAAACCATGAATATATACACAAGAGTGGTAAAAAGTAATATTCTAGAAATAATGGCACCCAGAAAAATATTTTGCAGCAACACACACACACAAGTCTTTTAATATTTTTTTTGTATAATAAACATAATATAAAAGAAATCGTTTGTCGCCAAATGTAATTTTTCTTAGCCAAATGGAAATATATCATCCTCTTTCAATCTGTTACATTTAAGGACCTTTACACATCTCGTCTTTTGAGCTGCAAAACCAATCGCATACGCACTTATGACCATACAATTCGTGTTTACAGTGCCATAATTGATGTACTGTTTTTTTGTATATCTCCCCTGCAAAAATGTTGCTTGTTAATAATTCAAAACAACCTAAGCTTGATTATTTTAGGTTCTTATGGTTAATGTTAATGACTTTGTAAATAAAATGTTGATATTAAACGAAAAAAAAATATATATATATAGCAGATTTAGGAAAAACCAAAGTACCACCTTTAAAAAAAGATACTCTAGATTTCAATATAGCTTTATTATTTTCTTTATTATTTTAGAGAAGATACAGAAAAAAAAGTTAAAAAAACATTATTTTTTCGCCGACAAATATTTTTAAATTTGGAAACTGCAGATAGGTAAAAGAAAGAAAGATATGGAGAACGAAAGCTTTCTCTAGACTATTGTAAATATTACCCACATCCTTCCGTGCATGCAATCAATCTATTTTTTATTGAAACGATCAAGTTGTATTTTCTCTCTATCACTGTTTAATTTGGACATCATAATAAAGGCAGAGAATATTCGAAAACATCGATTGATTTTTTGGTATAAAGGAATATACAAGATTTCATTGTTGTTGTTTAATATATATATATTAATATATATATATATATATATCTTTATATATATATATATATATATATATATATATATATATATATATATATATCTATATATATATATATATATATATATATATATATATATATATATATATATATATATATATATATATATATATATATATATTGTCTCTTTTTCTTGATGACCGTAATAAAGATCATAAGGTGAAAAGTATCGGGATAGCGGTCTATGTAGTAAAATTATTCTTTTTTTGTTTAAAATTCTATATTTCGCCAATCCTTCTCGGCTTCATCAGAAGTATTATTAAAATTAAAACCGTCATGCACACATAGGTCGCTAAAAACAAATAACATGAACTTACCAACTAGATTCAAATAGTTACAAAAGGAAAACAAAACATCACACAACTGAACTAACTAGACACTACGTTCTAAGGTGTTTCTTTAGAACTGATATTGAAAATGATTTTATTTCTTTTATTTTTTGTTTATTATCGGTGTGTGTACAGGGTGGTCCAAAATGGACACTTTTAAAGGTAAACTCCTTTATCTAAAGGAGATAGACGAAAACTGATGTCGGTGTCTAAGGCTCAATTTTTATGGTAAACCTAATGGTGAAAACCGCATATCGATATCTAGTATGGTTTCAGATATACAGGGTGTTTTTCGAAAATCTGCATTTTGGAAAAATGTTTGTAATTGTTTTCCTATTGAAAATTTTTGATTTCTGTCAAAACATTCTCAAAGCACTTTTTCACGTGAATTTCAACAGTGTAAGTTATATTTTTTTTGCAACTAATATTTTAATAGTTAGTAACACAAAAATATATTTTTTAAATGGGATACCCTATATGTTTTTCCTTATCCGAATAGAGCTTTAAATTACCATTCTAAAAATATAGCACACTTTATATTTTACTTATATCTACTTCAAAATATAAAGGTTTTCAGTTTTTACACTAGTTTTAAATGCACATTTTGTGAAGTAGGCTTTGAACGGAGCGGCAATATCAATTGTCAAATCATATAAAAAAATTCCCAGAAGTAACTCTAAGAGTCATAACTATAAAGAGATTTACTAAATGCTATAGTACTTTAAACTTTGTAGAAAATAAAACAAAACAGCAATAAAATAATTTGTTCCGAGTAGAGCAAACTAAAACAAAACAATTTTCTATAAGAGATATTCGAAATGTTCATTCACGCTCCTTTTCTGAACACTTCGTACCGAGTTGATTAGTTCAAGAGGAGTAAGAGCTGCAAAACTTTGTATCACTGCGACTTCTAACTCTTGCCTGGTGTTTGTTGGCAATTTAAAAATTAGGTTTTTCAATTTTCTCCAGAGATACAAGTCCATGGGTGTTAAATCCGGTGACCTTGCCAGCCAACGGTTCAGACTTTGGTTTGCTATCCAGTTATTGTCGAAATTGGCCAAATTACTGATAACTGCAGCGTTATGAGGTGGTGCCCCGTCATGTTGAAAAAATATATTTCTAAGGTACATTAACATTAACAAGAGGTTCTATTTGCTGCCTTAAAATTTCTAAATATCTCTGAGAGGTGAGTGTTCCTTCGTAAATAAATCGACCTATTATAACCCTGCCTCTAAAAATTCATGCACAAACATTAAATCCATATCTGTCTTGATTTCTTTGCTCCACAACTAAATGAGGATTTTTTTGCCCATGTATAAGAATTGTAACGGTTAAAAATACCTGCATTGTTTACATAAGTTTCGTCTGTCCAAACGCAATTTAATGAAAAATTCGGAACATGGTTACAATTCTCCAGAAACCATTGGCAAAAATCGATACGCCGTTGAAAATCTCCGTCTCTAAGGTGATGAACTTGTCCTATATGGCCTGAATTTGTGCTTATTCAAACTACGATTTACGTTAGTTCTTGATAGTCTAGTGGATTCTCTTAACTGTCGGGTTGAAGTGTTGGGATTATTTCCGATAGTTCCTAAAACTATTATTTCCTCTAACTCCTTATCCCTGTTTGATGCATAATATTTGGGTCGTTTCTTTTCAAACTGGCCACAATTAACTTAACGCAATTGAGCGAATATATCCTTGAAGGGTTGACGCCTCTCTGGATACTGTTCGTGGTACAAATTACTTGCCGCTTCCGAATTTTCTCCGATTTGTATGAAACACACCATCATATCCCATTTTTCGTAATTTTCAAACTGCGATTTATTTAACAATTCAATAACTGATCCTAAAGGAAAATTTGACAACCGCGAGTAAACAATTGAATTAAACCATATGGCCGCTCCGTCCAAAGCCTACTTCACAGAATGTGCGTTTAAAATTCGCGTAAAAACTGAGAACCTTTATACTCGTATTATCAAGTAGATTTAAGCAAAATATAAAGTGTGCTATATTTTTAGAATGGTAATTTAAAGCTCTATTCGGATAAAGAAAAATACACAGGGTATCCCATTTAAAAAATATATTTTTGCTACACTGTTGAAATCCACGTGAAAAAGTGCTTTGAGAATGTTTTTACAGAAATTAAAAATTTTCAATAGGAAAACAATTACAAACATTTTTTAAAAATGCAGATTTTTGAAAAACACCCTGTATATCTGAAACGGTACTAGATATCGCCATGCGGTTTTCATAAAAATTGAGCCTCAGACACCGACATCAGTTTTCATCTATTTCCTTTAGATAAAGGAGTTTACCTTTAAAAGTGTCCAATTTGGACCACCCTGTACAGTGGTCAGGTGTAGCGATTAATATAATTATTTAGAATATCACAATATATGTTTGTAAAATTATTAGTGTCCGTTTTGTAATTGATGTAGCTTTTCTCTTTTATGATATACCACATAGGAACACGCGTTTTTATAGTAATTTTCATATTCTAGGATCATAACATCAAAGTCAAATTTGTCTCCTGTTCTCAAGTGATGACCTACTGCAGCGCAAGGTTGCGCAATTACTTTTATGTCGGGTTAATCTTTAAGCCATTGTGATGTTTGTCCAATATAACTGCTCTCGCAGTTCAAGCAAGACATTTTATATATTACATTGTTGTTATACATAAGTGGTGTCTTTTGTTTTACACGACTAAATAAATTCCTAATACATAATTGATTATATCTTGCTATTTTATGTTTTTATAAAGAAATAGAAAGCACTATAAAGACTTTAAAAAATGGAAAACCGCCAGCGGAAGACGGAATTACAAATGAACTTATAAAACACGGCATACAAGAATTCTAAATTTTACCAACAGAATGGAAAACGAACATAACAATTCCACTGTTCAAAAAAGGTAAAAAAGATGACCCAAAAAACTATAGAGGTATCACTCTGTTAAATACGGTATCCAATTTATTGACAAAAATAATAGCTCTTAAAATAGGACCCATGTTAAACATAAGTGAGGAACAGCAGGAAAAGCGATCGAATATGCAAAACCAGGTTACCTTTGTTTTATAGACTTAACAAAGACCTTCGATTGGGCGAAACTACGGAAGATACCACAAGTTCTACACGAAAAGAACGTAGAGAAAGACATACCAATTTTGATCAAAGATTTAAACACGGATATTAAAACAAAGATACGTGTAGAAAGCGAACTTTCAGAGCCAGCGCCGGCATTAGGCAAGGGGATTCCTTAAGCCCACTGTTGTTCAGTGCATTGATGGATAAAATGATCGAACCTGTAAAACAACTACCAGGGTATAGATTGGGAAACCATCATATAAAGGTATTATGCTACGCAGACGATGTCGAACCATTAGCGGAGTCTGAGGATGACTTACAAAGAATGTTATATAAGTTCGCCATAGAGACAAAGAAACACAACATGACGATAGTCACCGAAAAAAACAAAATGCCTTGTAATTTCAAGAGTGCCAGAAATCTTAACGCCAAATTAAAAGAACAAATTACAAAGGGGACAAGAATATCAGGTTATCTGAGAGATATATATCTTGAAAAAATAAACATTTAACCGTTAACTCCAAAACAAAAATCTATAAAACAATGGTGCAGCCCATTATGTTGTATGGAGCAGAATCTCGAGCAGAGACCACCAAAACTAAACAAATGATGCGAACAGCCAAAATGAACATCTTACGTTCCATTATAGGGAAAACAAGAATGGATAGAATCCCAAACCAAGAAGTGAGGCAACAATGTAACATAACAGATATAGGGAAATTTGCTAAAACTAGAAGAAAGGAATGGAACGACTACGTAAGTAGAGTGAGTGGAGAACGGCTAATCAAAATATGCAGTGAAAGCAAACCCACAACGAACCAGACCACCAGGACGACCAGCAAAACGGTGGATGGAAAGTTGGACAACGTCTGAGGACACACCTTAAACCGTGGATAAAAAAACAGGCTAACACCTAATAAAAGAAGAAGAATAACAAGATTTTTATGTCAGTGTAGTCTTTGAAGGTCGAGACTATCTTGTCCGTCAGATCAAGTATGTAGGATAGTTTTTTGTATTGGACTACATGTCTTATTTTCTTCCGTGGGACCATCAAAGATGTTGGAATTGAAAATCAGTCTATTCAAAATATGCCTAGGTTAACCATTGTTGCGAAAAATATGGAACAGTTTCTTGAAATGGTTTTGTAAAAAAGTATCGTCACTGATGTGAGTAACTCCTCATTACCACCACCGTATTATACTTTTGACCTGCCGGATGATTTGAAAAGAAATTTATAAACTAACAGAAGTAGTAGGTTTCTGATACCAATCCAATATAATTTTGTTGTTTGGTATCCAGAAAAGAAACACTATCATCTGTCTCAATTTAGACAGTGAACTGCAACCTATCATTGAACAAGCTGAAAACGTCCAACGATGTTTTGTTTTTTTGTATCTATTATGTTTTTTTTTCTAGTTGGTAAGTTCATATTGTATGTTTTTAGCGACCTATGTGTGCATGACCGTTTTTTAATTTTAGTAATACTCCTGATAGCCAACATATATGGATTTGACGAATAAGAGAACAGTAGGTAGACTGTTGAAATATGGACCGTCCGTTTTCAGTTATTTTACATTGAACCATATATATATATATATATATATATATATATATATATATATATATATATATATATATATATATATATATATATCAGGTCCGCTGATCACCTTGCAGGTGCTTTTAATCTTTGTATTAGATTAGATTTTATAAAAGTATATATATATATATATATATATATATATATATATATATATATATATATATATATATCTATATCTATATATATATATATATATTATATATATATATATATATATATCTATATATATATATATATATATATATATATATATATATATATATATATATATATATATATATATATATATATATATATATATATATATATATATATATATATATATATATATATATATATATACTTTTATAAAATCTAATCTAATACAAAGATTAAAAGCACCTGCAAGGTGATCAGCGGACCTGATCGGTTGTGATTGTGTTTTTAATAATATGTCATATTGGTAGAAAACTTCATTTAAATCCTTAATTCTGTTTTGTAATTTGTACCTGTTTAAACAATATACAAAAATGCCTAAGCAAATGCTCTTTGTTAGTGGATATTCCTCCAATATGAAATAAAATTATCGTCAAAGCTGGCTCTGGGAAGGGTCTATTTGATGATGATACGGCGAACATTTTTCATCTCTTCTTCTGGTTGTAACAATTAGTTTCACGGCAGGAGTAACTCACAGTTCTTTACGAAGGAGAGGGGGTTTAACTGAAGTCTAATGTCAATTGTTTGCTTTGGAAATAGCTCTTGGAATAGGCTGGCTTTTAGGGTTATAAAAAATAAAAATAAAGTAAAATTGTAGTTTTTTTTAATAAATCCAAAATAACTATAAAATCGTAACAAAAGTTTTACCCGCACACTGCTTATTCTTCTAAATAGTCATTAGTACATATTATTCAATTTATATGGTACCAGGTGTACAAGTATGAAATGCGGATTTCAGACAAAAGATGGTGCACCAATGCAGTTTGTGCTATAAAGATTTGACACTGCGCCATTTTGTTGTGTCATTAACACGTGTCAGACGCGCACGAGTGATAAATTGGAAAAGTGTGTGCATAGTGTTGTGTTGTTATGTTCAGTATGTCGAAATTTATACCGAACAAAGAGCATTCGCGGACAGCATTAATTTTTTGTTTTCATTTGAAGAAAACTGCTGTTGTATCATACCGATTACTTCGAGAAGTTTATGGTGAACATGCTCCATCCCAAGATACGTGTGAACGATGGTTTCGGATTTCAAAAATGGTGACTTCGCTGTTGTAGACAAGGAGCGTGGAAAACCGCAAAAAAAATACGAAGATGTGAAATTGCAAGCATTGTTGGACGAAGATGATTCGCAAACACAAAAAACAACTCGCCGAGCAATTGGACGTTAGTCAACAAGCTGTTTCCAATAGACTACGAGAGAAGGGAAAGATTCAGAAGCCGATAGATGGGTACCACATGAATTGAACGAGAGGCAAATGGAAAAGCGCAAAAACACGTGTGACATTTTGCTCGCTCGGTACAAAAGGAAGTCGTTTTTACATCGTATAGTTACAGGGGATGAAACGTGGATTTATTTTGAGAATTCTAAGCGCAAAAAATCATGGGTAGTCCCAGGCGCAGCATCCACTTCTACCGCAAGACCGAATCGCTTTGGCAGAAAGACGATGCTCTGTGTTTGGTGAGACCAGAGGGGCGTGGTCTATTATGAGCTGTTAAAACCTGGGGAAATGGTTAATACTAAATGTTACCAACAACAGTTGACCGACTTGAACCATTCGCTGCTTGAATAAATGCCAGAATACCGAAAGAGGCAACACAAAGTCATTTTCCTTCATGACAATGCTCCATCACATACGGCAAAACCAGTTCGCGACACGTTGGAAGCACTCAGCTGGGAAGTTATACCCCATGCGGCTTACTCACCAGACTTGGCTCTTTCCGATTACCACTTGTTTGCATCGATGGGGCACGCACTTGCTGAGCAGCGCCTTGGTTCGTACGAAGATGTGAAAAAATGGCTCGATGAATGGTTCGCAGCAAAAGGGGAAGATTTTTACTGGCGTGGTATTCACAAATTGCCCGAAAGATGGGGAAAAATGTATAACAAGCGATGGAGCATACTTTGAATAAAGCACTTTTTATCATTCTTCCGAATTTAATATGTTTTTTTAGAAAAAAAAATCCGCATTTCATACTTGTACACCTGGTAAGTTGCAAACAAACCAACCACTTGTGTACATTGGTCCTTATGATTGCTTGTTTGTTCCAGTATCTTCAATTCGAAGAATCCTCTTACTTGTATCAGTAACAGGAGTTTGTTACTACTATATTTTTACAACTCATGTACAGGTCGCGTCATAATAATGGATCATCATGTTCGTCCACACCCATAAAACTGAATCTGTACCGACACTGTGAACTTTCGGTGTTAATAATATGTAGGATTTATTTCATAGCTCGTGAAACTGAATGGTATTAACGTTTATATATATATATATATATATATATATATATATATATATATATATATATATATATATATATATATATATGTATATATGTATATATATATATATATATATATATATATATATATATATATATATATATAGATATATATATATATATATATATATATATATATATATATATATATATATATATATATATATATATATATATATATATCGTAATATAATTGTTATCTGGAAAACGATTTCTTGATGTGACGCTATTGCCAAGGGTAATAATTTCTATTTACTGTTATGTCGTTTTGTATTTTTGAGCTTAACACTCTGCGGACGGGCCCATTCATTCCCTAATATTCTCTCCATTTCAGCAATAGTTAGCCTTCTTTCACTTAACATTATGTATGACGGAACGACAGTTAAGGTTATTATAAGTAGAATCGTGCAATCTGAGGTAAATAAACTTCCACGGTTTTGAAGCAGACATAGTATTATTAAATGTTAATAAAACTGAAATTTGTATCATTTACACAAAAGTAGTTACAAGAGTTTAACTTCACAAAACGGGCCTCGGAGGCCCGGCCGTCCGGGCTTCCGCGGTTCTGGTGCTTATTTAATAGCGCTATCGAAACGTTTTTTTACATTGTGGTACAAACTGTGCTTATAATTAGTCGATATATCAAAAACAAGTACTAAATACTGCACCTGTTCGTGAAATAACTTCTTCTTCAGATGAGTGCTCTTCTAAGAAGAGTGTTCGCGATTATGATCCGGGATACCGCCGTTCTAAATAATTGGACAGATGTTAACTCATACCAATCTCTCGAATTTTTCAGCCAAGGCCACAGCAACGCCCCTCGATTTTGCCCTACAATACCAATTGCAGTAAGCGATACTTCGCATTTCACATTATGTGACATAAGTGTGGTAATTTTCGTTTTTGAAAAGCATTAACGCATTCTCATGTTTTCTGCATTTGTTCAAGGACGGTCCCATTGGTCACTTTATTTATCCAAGTGACCAGACCAGCGAAAAAGCCGCTATTCTCCTCATAGCTTCTCTATTCTATGTCCAGGTCTCCGCTCCATGAAACAATATTGAAAACACATAGTATTGCAATAATATTATTCTTATTTTAATGTATATTTGTCGCGCATATAATATTTGTCTTAGGCTGACAAATGCTGTGCATGCTGTTTTTATACAACATTTGATTTCTTGGAGGGAGTCTCTTCGATTGTTCAACATCGATCCTACGTAGCGAAATTGGGATACATTTTCTATAGTTTGTGGTTAATTGTACAGCCAACTGAGGGATGACTTGGTTATTAGTTATTAACATTGACTTGTTTTTTTTTGTATATATTGTGAGCCCGTATTCCTCACTAGTTATTACTACGTCATTCAGTATTTCTTGAAGCTGTTGTTCTGACGTTGCTAACAATACTGTATCATCTGCATATCGAATCAACTCATCCATTACTGTGCCCATATCAGAATGCTACAAAGGTTTTTTAAATATATGCTCCGATTACATATTAAATAACAACGGGGAAAGAACGTAGTCTTGTCTCACCCCTTGAAGTATGTCAATTTCCTGTGTATTCTGCGCAGCAACTAGAATATTTAGTTTCTTAACATTGTAACTACGATATTTTACGAGGTTACTACGATATTTTAATTTAATGTTTTAAAAAATTGTTTTAATTTTTTTAGAAATGATATAAAAATCTATATCCTTTCTGAAAGGACTAATTCCAACAGTTTCTAATTTTAAAATCAATTTGGATCCTTTACAAATCTACAATATTTGTCAAAGTCTCTAAAAATTAGTTTATGCTTTTTGTCCTTTCATGTTAATTTTACCTTTGTCATCTACATGAGCTCAATTGGTAATGACAGGATGGGTTTTCTAATGTTTAATATATTAAGTGGACGTTTTAAAATTATATTCTGAACAAGAAAAACAAGGGAGACTTGATAATTTTCATTTCATATCAAGTTTTGTGCTTCTACGTTCAAATTAAATAAAAATCTTGATTTAATTCATGGTATTTTAAAAAAATTAATTTTTAAATTTTCAGTTCCTTTACTATTGCGTAGTAAGTAAGTCTTCTTCTAATTTGTGTAAATAAAAAAAAACTCTGTTAAAATAGCACACGGGTATATCAGTTTTGTATCACGAGCTGTAGACAAGTGTAACAAGTCATACGTGTGTGGAAAGCACTGTTTACAGATGTTACATATTATATATTTTTCTACAATTACTAGGTATTACTACCGATTTAGATATATCTGGATTCCCCAACTCCATAAAACGAGTGTGTATTTTTCATGTGATTACATCTATTAAGGAAAATATACACACTTTCAAGAGCCTTAATCTAAAATTTTATAAGCAAAAATTTGTGGCAAGTAGTTTAGAAACTTGATTAAAACGTAATTTTAATTACAATATTACTTAAAATTTATTTTCTTAAGTTACACATAATTTTTGGTTAGTTTCTTTAATTTTTTCGTGTTAAGCGTACTTGAATAGGGATTGATCCTCTTAGAACTAGAGAGAAGTTTTTAGTTTTCAGATCCTAAGCCTAAATATTTTTTTCATTAACGTGTTTCGAGTAATCATAAGGAAACCACCGGGAAAAAAAATTTCCAAATTTTTTCTTGCCCTTCAAAAGGTCCACGGACCTCAATAAATCTTTTTCAGTCATTTCATCTTAGAGCTCTTTTCCTAATTATTACTCGAGAACTAATAATCGTTTCGAAAACCTCAAAACATTATCCATCAGATTCATTACTGTTTTTTGATCAAAAAATTTTTTTCAATACGAGAAATTTGATTAAAAAAATGCTAAAAATATGTGTATTTAGGGATTTACACTTGGCATAACTTTGTAAATAATGAATAAACTAAGGATATTTCCGTTTTTTTTAACCTTAAAATTTCAAACAGCTGTGATTTTTTTCATTATGTTCCGAACCGTAAAAGTGCACACCTTTGTTAAAAATCATTTAAAGAATAAATTTGTGGTTTTTGAGGTTAATAATATTTTTTTTAGCAATAAACTATATTTTTTTTTTATCAAACAAGGTTAATTATTGAAAAAAGTTTCCAAAATTCTACTTGAATTTTCTGTACGATCATTAGTTTCTGAGTAATTAGTGGTCAAAGTCAAAAACGACAATACCTCCGTGAAAAATTGTCGTACATGGTTTTTGACCATTCAAATTAAAGAGGACAAAAAATGTTGAAAGAACTTTAAAGTGGAATCACTGAAAAAAAATTATCGAATTCCTTGGACCTTTTGAAAGGCAAGCAAAAGTTTGGTAATTTTTTTTCCCGATGGTTTTCTTATGATTAATCGAAAATCGTTAACGATAAAAAATATTTAGGCTCGGGATAGTAAAACAAGAAACTTAAAGCTATAATTTTTTTTTTCATCGCTCTACGCTCATTGAGAATCAGCTTCTTGAGAATCACTCAAAAATCTTGGATTCTTTTTTAATCCTTTAATTTTTGCATGTAGAGTATGTATGTATGTATGTATATGTATATATATAAATATGTATATATGTATATATATATATATATATATATGTATATGTATATATATATATATATATATATATATATATATATATATATATATATATATATATATAAATATATTTTCTCTCGCCAGACAAAAACAATATAATAGATAAATTCCATTAAAATAGGCTAAATACATTGTTAAAATGAGTCAGTCAAAATAATGACGTATTTCTGTAATAAAACTAAGAAATAAAATAAAGGATATTAAATCGTGAAATATGATAATGCTATATTTCATATCTAGTTAGTTCGCTCGCGCATTTTAACTACCCCGGCTGGTCTTCTATTACCGCGAGAAATTCTCATGATGTCTAGATATGTGTTATGATAAAACCTTGTTGGCATTTTGAAAATGAGTTTTAATAAAATAAGGAACCACATGACCTTTTGGTATGAGACAGAGTTTTCAGCTTCTAAGAAGCTTTCTTTGCCATATCTGTAACAAGTTCATACCTGTGATCTCATATTTGTTCCCAAGAGTTAACAATAAACTAAGAGACAAACCCATTTGGATAGAGTTTTCCGATAGCATTGCAACACGATAAAAAAAAAAACTACTATCTGTTTCCGCGAACGTTAAATTCTATTTTGTTATCATAAAGATAAAATTACTTAAAATTTTGGAGGGACACCCAGACCAGTATATTGAAATATTCACTTAATAACATCAGGTATTGACTTCAAGTCATTAGGCTGTATAGATGCATCGACTATATTCTCTAATAAATATTTTTAATTCATTTAACATTTAGATGGTTACCGTTTATAATCTAATAAATTTTGGATATTATTATTAAATGCTTTAAGGGTTTACACCACCTTGAGATTTTCAAAAAATCGAATTTTTTTTTTGCTAGATAAATTGTTTTTACTTTTAAGAATATTTTAAACGTTTAACCATTTTAAAATTCAAATTATTTCCCAAGTTATAGCACTTAGAAGTGAGCGCAGCAGAGAGTCGGCCCGAAACTGAGGTAGCCATCGGACCGGCACAGCCTTGACAAAGGGTATTGTCCTCTTATAACAATAATTCCTTTGGGGAATTTTGGAAGCTAAAAATAACTCAGGTACACAAAGTTGGAACTAGTTTAGATACGCTGAACATTTCACGTCACAGAATCAGTTTGCTTTGTGACGCAATAGTGTACATATCGCCACGTCTATTACAAAAATTATATTTTTTTATTGAAAATCATTATTGAAATGTTGAAACAGGTATATGTTGATAAAAAAGGCAGCCGACAATTAGTTGGACGTCTTTGCCGGAGCAGGAAGAAACGACATCACCCGATAAATCGTTATTTAATGGAAAGAGAGGAAGCTAGCACCAGTACATTCCGCTAAAAAATTAAAGAGCATGATTTTGATGTGGATGCATTTTTTGGGTACCGACTAACTAATTTTGTATCTGTTTTTTCTGCTATAAGTGAAGTGGAAAAGTATAAAGAATACGGCAGTGATATAAAATTTACCGAAACTTCTCTTCGTGGTCTTGGTTTTAAACTAAAAGTGCATTGTGCTGAATGTGAACCAGTTGTAATAAAAACGATTAGTTTTGCGTTCAGACTTCTTGGTATTGGTTTAGTAGGAATAGAGAAATTGTGTGGAATCATGGACATACCTAAACCAATTTTCCAATCGTTCTACGATAAAGTTGTGAATGACATTAACACTGCTACAAAAAACTATTTGTGAATTGTTCATGAAAACTGCTGTTCAAGAGACAAAAGAATTGAATAACGCAGTAGAACTCACTGTTTCAGGGGATGGAATTTGGATGAAACGTGGTTTCTCATCCCTTTTAGGCATTTCTACTCTTTGTTCTTGATCTTATAGTAAAAAGTTTATACTCTAAAGTTTGTGAATTTTGGAAAAATTTTGAAGGTACTGGAAAGTATGATGAGTGGAGCATTGAACACTCAGGTAAATGTTCTGCCAATCACGAAGGGTCAGCTGGAAAAATGGAAGTGGATAGTATTGTAGAAATGTTCAAAAGTTCCGAAACACTTTATAACGTACGATATGGTAATTACGTAGGCGATGGAGACAGTAAGACTTATAACGGAATTGTTGACTCAAATTCATATGAAAATTTAGTTGTTAAAAAAAAGGAATGTATAGGTAACTTGCAAAAACGAATGGGTACGCAAAGTAAAAAAAGATAATCCTGGTATAGGTGGCAGAGGGAAGTTGACAACTAAGCTTACTGATGAGTGAACAGTTTACTATGGTATTGAAATTAGAAGGAGTATAAATACATTAGTTGAAACAATGAAAAATGCGATATGGGCAACTTATTACCATAAAATATCCACCGATGAAAAGCCATAGCATGTATCAGAAAGCGAAGGCCTCTGGAACTTTGGATTCTTATAAGCATAAAAATTCTATTCCTGTATTTGTCTAAAAAGTAACTGAACCGGTATACGATAGATTCACTAATACCAATTTGTTTGAACGCTGTTTAGAAGGATACACTCAGAATAACAACGAAACGCTGTCATTTGGTCTATGGCTCCAAAAGTACATTACAGTGGCACAAAAACTGTTGAGATTGCATCTTGTATTCCAGCTCATATATTTAATGGTGGATATACTAGGGTATTACAAATGAAGCAATTATTAAACCTTGTAATTGGCCCAAGCACGTTGCGATTTACCGAGAAATTGGATTCTCAACTAATACCTATAGTCAACATGAGAGCCCAACAGGAGACTAAAGAGACCAGGAAATTGAAAAGAACTGCTCAAAAGGAGTCGGAGGACAACGCGAACAATGGTAGACGTCATGTATAGTCCAGGAATCGCAGATTGAAGTTGATTTAAAAAAATATTTGGTTTTAAGACCCTGACGCCGTACTGTTTTTTCTTTTGCGTTTTTTCGAAACTACTTTTTTCAAACTGGTATACAAGATTTCTTAAGATCTACTTAACCTATTTTGTTAAAATTTACAACACATATTCTTTATAATATTATCTAAGATGTAGCATAGGATTTTTTTGATTGAGTTCCATGTTCATAAGTAACAATTCTACAAAAAAATTTTTTTTTTCCTATGCTACATTTTAGTTATGGTATTACCTTTCTAAATAAGAAAAAAAATATTTTTTACTTTTCAGACGATGCCTGACAGAGAAAATAAGTACACATCAGCAAGGATTTTCAAAAGAGAGTCATAAAACTACTATGTATTTGTGTAAAAGAAAAATTATTTTATATATTTAATAGCTGGGTCAAAAATTTTTTTTTTATACCTATTTTTCTTCATAGTGGATCCAGTCTTGTGGTTTTTTCAGTTCTTGAATTTATTATTATTCTGAGTACAAAATATATCCTTTAAAAAAATTTACTAAATCTAGACTAAAACTGGATAAAATAAGTTCCCAGCTATAATTTAAAATTAAAGTTTTCTGAAACAAATTGAATTATTCAGGACCTTTTAAAAGTTGGATTAACAATTTTAGAACAGAATAATCAGAGAATTAAAATAGGATCATAAAATTCTATAGACACTTGACTCTAAAACGAGCCCCATGAGCCTTTCAATCGCCCTACAGGGACCATATACTTTATGTATAGAGAACCTCTCTATGCTAAACGTAAGGGCAGATTGCTTTAAAAATATTGAAATATTATATTTAGAACCTTCCTGATATAATTCATTAAGTCTGTTGGATAAGATGTATTAAGTCACTAAAGTAATATTATTATTAGAAGCGTCCTGTCTGTCTCTTTAAACTTAAAGGATGAAAATTAAAATAATTTGATAATATAAACTGAAATTTGTAACCGGATGGTGTAATTATAGTCCAATCTTTGAATTTCGCAAAAATTATGAAATAATTACATTTTATAAGAAAGTTTATTTTTGACTTTCTTCTTTTAGACTTTAAATTTTCATAAAACTTTAGAAAACACAAAGCCAAAGGAATTAAAAAACGTTTAAGTGATTAGAGTAAATTTAATTCTAGTTAATTCTGTCATAAGTTTATCTAATAATACTAAAAATTGCTCGATTGGTTGTAGCGACCGTGCGAACAAAGTATTTTTTGAGAAAAAGGCGTTTTAAATTTTAAGTAAGCAGCTTTTGTATGTAAATTGTTTTTTTTTCTCTACTTAGACTAAATCAGCTATACCCGTTCCTTATTGTTGACCTTCATGCTCTTTTATTTTAGTAGCCGATATTAATATTTCGCTATATACGGGGAATGCGGACCTCTTTGGTAGCGTTGATCGCTTCAGGCGGTTTGCGGCGCCTATTAGTAAAAACGTGTGTACTTGACTGATAATCACTCCCAAAACTTATAAAATCATCCGATATACAATGATCACGTTACTGAATGTAGCTTAAGCATAATTTTTTATAATTTGAGCAACTCTTTTGGATTCAGTTTTTAAATTTTGGGACTCAAACACTGATTAGAATTTGGTGTGAAGCCATCTAAGCATTTTTATCACAAGGCACTGTTGAGGAAGAAGTCATAAATAGATGTAATTGCAGTTTCATCATCTTCTGATGGTGGTGGTTTATGACGGTATGGTAAGTGTCGAATTATCCATCAATCTTCGCTCGTTGTTATAAACACCAGCGGATAGTAAAAGCTTTTTATCGGTCAATATTTTCTGGTAATATGTGATATATTTAACTCTCTCTTGTGTCCTTTGAACGACGTTCTGAAATAGTAAACTTTCTGTTTACTGTGTTAGCTACAAATGGTTCAAATATATGTATTAACTCGTGGAAATACATTTTCATTTATTGCTAATGTACTAAACCAGAAAATTATAACCTGCAAGATAGCCATATCGGCCTTATCTGTTTTATACGCATTGCTGAGTGAGATCGTATTTTTAAGTCTGTGCAAAGGCTCATATAAATAATTCCTTAAGTGTTTCCTTTTAACTGAAGAAGTTACTAAATTCACGAGAATTAGTATCACCTTTCAGTAGGTTTAAAGTGTTAAACAAAAGTAAAAAATATAATCTTCTTGCAGATCATCTGCCACTAACACACCAGTTGTTCTTTTGCCTAGTAAGTTTTTAATTTGACATCTATTTGGAATTACATAAATTAATTTAAGTTGGTTAAATTATTTCGACTTTACCGAGTTGCCATGAAGTTAGTATTCACGTTAGTATTCACGCGATAACTACACAATGTTAGGTAGCAGTAGATATTGTTATACTTGTCTAAAGTAAGTGCATATTGTAGATGGAACACAATTGAAAATCATTTCTTGTTTCATGGAAATTGTGACATATTTTTATTTTCATTGATATACATAATGCAGTTTTAATCTTTTTATTTTTTGAAAAACCCTAGACAAGCTTTATGTAGTACTCCCTATATGATATGCCAACAGTTTTTCGGTTCATGGCATTTGAAAATTATTTAATTTCTATGTGCTCCTGATGTCTTTAAGGCAACGCTTTATGATAATCCTAAAAAAATATTTTTTTTTGTTGTCTAGTATTTTGTTCAATCATGTAATCAAATTAAATGTACAAAGTCGACAGTGTCACTATCCACAGGTACTTTCTTGTTGTTTAACAAAGTTTAAAGAACTTAGCCTTCAAATAAATCTTCAAAATTCAATTTTAATTACCTTACTATGTATTGCTTCCCTGGATTCATGGTATAGTTCCCATGTACTGTACTTAGTGTCTCGGTGCAAATCCAGGCAGGCCAGTCACTATCACTACTATATCACTATAAGCCTAATTCTATCCAATGCTGGATGTAGGCCTTCCCCCCCTGAATTTCCATCTATTTCCAGCTGTTGTCATCCATCCAATGCCCGCAACCCTCTGTATATCATCCCGCCACCTTATTTTTGGACGTTCTACCCTCTTTTTCTGTTCTCGTGGTCTCCATTCTAATGTTCGCTTGGTACATTGATCATCGCTCGTACGTGCTACGTGACCAGCCCATTACCATTTTCTTTCTGCTACCTGCTCTATAATGTCCTTTAATTTCATTTGTTCACTTAACCGTCTTTCATGTGCTCTCTGGATCTGAACTAGTTTTTGCATATCGGCTTTATTCAGTGTCCAAGTTTCAGCGCCATATGTAATTACGGGTAGAATGCACTGAAAGTAAACTTTGGTCTTTAACTTATTTGGGATGGCTTTATCTTTGAGATTTAATTTCCCGAATGCGCACCGTCCAAGCCTGATTCTTCTTGAAATTTTATCACACACTGTCTCTCGTCGTAGTAATTTTTTGCCCCAGATACACGTAATCCTTAAAAATCTCGAGAGCTGTTCCTTCCAAATTTATAACTTTATTATTATTAGTGGTTGGTTAATATTTTTGTCTTACTTTTATTCATCTTAAGACCAATTGTCTTTGAGTGGTAATTTAACTCATTTACCATTTCTCGTAACTGGATTTCTACTGATGACTACAATATCGTCGGCAAATGACTTAAATACACATCATCTATCTTTAGACCTTTCCTTGTCCAATCTAGTTGGCGAAATACGTCTTCTAGAGCTGTAATAAATAAATAACTTAGGAGAGATAGTATCTCCCTGTCTTACGTCTCTTCCTATACGTATTTATTCTATACTAGGTTTTACGTAAATTTTTGCGTTTTCATATATATCTTTGAGTAGGGTAGTGTATTTAGAATCAATTCTACAATTGTTTAAGCCGTTGATGATTGCCCACATTTTGACAGAATCAAAAGCCTTCTCATGAAGGCTATGTAAAGTTCGAAATTGTATTCATTGGAGATGGTTTTAGTCAAAAGTTTATAAATATGAGACAGTAAATTAATCGGGCGATAATTGTCCATCTTTCTGATATCTCCCTTTCTGTGCAGAAGTATTACTTTTGATGTATGCCACAATGCTGGTATTTTGTCAGTTTCTAGACACATGTTGAAAAGTTTGACCAGTTCGTGTTTTAAGTGTTCTCCATCCTTCAATAGCATTTCCGATAAAATACCATTAGGGCCTGCTGGTTTGTTACGCTTCACTTCCTTCAGTGCATTATTGACCTCCTCTACAGTAATCTCTATCAGTTCTTCCGAACGTATATTTTGTATTTTCTTTTCAGTCCGTTTTTTTTTTGTTCTTCATTTGCTGTTGTTTTGGACCTGTAGAGTGTCTTTATTTCTGAGTTTACTCAGGCCAGTATATTTATTTATTAATTTAATTAGGTACATTTAGCTCGGTTAGAGAGAGAGGTAGTCAAATTCAAATTTAAAAACTCTTTTATCACAAAAATTTATACATAATTACGTAGACTAACAATCTTTTATATTTTACCACTACAGTTTTCTAGTAGTAGATTCATTGATAACTTGGCCTTTCGGTTGGCTGGTGTTGTGCCATGTGATTAGCTCTCGTACCTTTTGATAAATTTCTTTATTTCATCATTTTCAGTTCGTACTTTACATGATGCTTGATATATTATTTATTAAAAAAGGTTTTTGTTTCTTTTGGTTTTATTTTTGTTGATTATTTATTATATGTTTTTGTTAAGAAAAATAATGATTCTTAACTCGATTTTTTGTCAGGTACAACGACATGCTGCAGGCATTACTGTCTAATATGTAATTTAGGTCCCTTTTAGTTTCTCTCTCTCTTTCACTCATCTGTCCATTCATCCTTCCTACTCTCACTTTTCTGGTTGTTTTGCAATACTTAAATGTTTTCTACATTTACAGCCTAATATTATTTTAAATATATGTATTTCTCATACATGTATAGGTATTTATGTTACATATTTATACATATACATATATATATATGTATGCTTGTTTGAAATTTGCATAAAAATCACCAACAAAAATTTTTTGCAATTTATATATATATATATAAATATATACATATATATATATATATATATATATATATATATATATATATATAAATATATATATATATATATATATATATATATATATATATATATATATACATATATAAATATGTATTTTTTTTTTATTTTATCGTTCACTTCCCCGCCTGAGTAGGGATTTTACCCATTTTTCATATCCTAAGGATATCGGCGAGGATGTCGTGATATCCGTCAACGTTATCCAAGTGCTGAAACATATATTTTTGTATCTCACAGCACCTTTTAGACGCGGTAGTGCTGCTACGGACGTTATTGCATTTCTACTACCTATGTACAGGGTGAGTCAACGATAGAGTAAAGTTCATTATCCCATTTGTTTCGGAAATGACGAAAAAATGTTAAATACAATAGTTTTAGGAAATATTAAGGTGCACAGTTTAAAATTATCTTTGAGTATATAGGGTACTTCAAAAAAGTGTGGCCGATATAACATACGTTTTTTTAAATGGAAAATCCTATTTTCTAATTTATTTTTAAATTCTGCATAAAATTTTATAACTTTTTTATTAGTAATGTTATGTACCTATACCTAGTAGTTTTTCTAATATTTCAATTTTTTTAAAAAAATATTAGTTTTCAGTTCTGTAAAAAATTGCCAGTACCGCCATTGTTTCTGAAGGTGGAATACTCATAATTGGTACGAGAGATAAAAAAAAGGTAAATGTAAAGAAATTTGAGTTAGATGCAACAGGGTGTTCAAAATAAATTTATGCATTTCGACTATTTTACATTGAAAAATCTGAAATTTTTTAAATGGCACCCCCTGTATATTATTATTTTTTCTGATAGATTTTACAAAACCCTCCAACTTTTATTAAGTATGTCATATACCTACTTCTAATAGTTTTCGATTTATTTTAAATTTTTCAATTTTTACCCTAGTTTTTAATACACTTACGCTATAACATCATAGACAAAACAAAAATGTAGGCATTGCCAAATATTGACATGTCTATTAAGCAAGTGAAAATAGTTTAATTTGTTGTAGTAAGTGACGTATAAAGGTAATAGTTATGGATTTTCCTAAAAATGAATTAATTGATGTGGTTTATATACTGGACGAGGCGGGAAAAAATTAACAGCCGTCAACTAGCTGACTTATCTGACACATCCCAATCTACGGCTAATCGCACCACGAGAAAATACAGGTATCATCCTTCTCATATGGAACTACACCAAAAACTTCAAGACCGTGATTTTGAACGACGAGTAAATGTTTGTATACCATGAATGGAGCAATAGAGGCCGATCCAAATTTTTTATCCAAAATAACGTTTCCTGATGAAGCTACTCTTCGCAGTAATGGAGCAGTTAATAGCCATAACATGCATTATTATTCAACAATTAATCTATTTTGGGTCCGGGAAGTTCAAAACCAAAATTATTGGTCGCTTAATCTATGGTGTGGAATATTAAATTTTCGAATTATTGGTCCATATTTTTTCCGCGAACTGCTTAACGGGCCTAGATATCTAAATTTTTCGCAAAACGAATTACCCCAGCTTCTTGAAGGAGTTGATAACTTTAAAAGGGAACAAATGTGGATTTAACAAGACGGAGCTCCTGCTCATTGCCACCGGGAAGTTCGGGAATTTTTTAAACGATCGTTACCCACAAAAATGGATCGGTAGGGATGGATTCATTCAGTGCCCACTCGATCATGTGACTTAACACCTTTAGACTTCTTTTTGTGGGGCTACATTAAAGATCGTGTTTATGTGAATCCCCTACAACAGCAGTAGATATGGAAAATAGGACACGGGATGCGTGCAGGACAATAACGCCCCTTATGCTAAGGAAAGTGAAGAAAATTATAGTAAAACGACTAAACATGTGTATTCAAGTAGGCGGACATATTTTTGAACATTTATTACGTCATAATAATTAATCATTACATAAGTTAAACTGTATTAAAATTATTATTAACTGTTTGTTTATGTTTTCACAATAGCGTAAGTGTATTAAAAATAAGGGTAAAAATTGAAAAATCCAAAAGAAAGCGAAAACTATTAGAAATAGGTATATGACATAATTATTAAAAGTTGGAGGGTTTTGTAAAATATATCAGAAAAAATAATAATATACAGGTTGTGCCATTTAAAAAATTTGAAATTTTTCAATGTAAAATAGTCGAAATGCATAAATTTACTTTGAACACCTTGTAGCATCCAACTCCAATTTATTTACATATATCTTTTTTTTTTCATCTTTCATACCAATTATGAGTATTCCATCTTCAGAGGCAATGGCGCTACTGGCAATTTTTTACAAAACTGAAAATTAGTATTTTTTAAAATAATTGAAATATTAGAAAAACTATTAGTTTTAGACATATAACATTATTAATAAAAAAGTTATAACATTTTACGCAGAATTTAAAAATAAATTAGAAAATAGGATGTTTCTTTTAAAAAAAAACATATGTTATATCGGCCACACTTTTTTGAAGTACCCTGTATACTCAAAAGTAATTTTAAACTGTGCACCTTAACTTTCTCTAAAACTATTGTATTTAACATTTTTTCGTTATTCCCGAAACATTATTGCATAGGTTTGATTACATTTGCTTCTTTATTTGTTGAATTTATTATTAAGCTAATTTAATTTTATTTTTTATTTTAGCCACTTCACTTATCTTTTCACTATACACTATTAGGGTATTGTTTAATTTTAAGGCTAGGCTACGGACTATTTACTTTTGTGTTTGCCTGTTGAACTGTTCAATCAGTTATCTTTTTGAAATTTTTTAATCTGTCGCGTTCGTTGCTGTTCTATATGTCCTGACAGAGCGGCTCCACAGAATGCCAGCACGCGTTGCTGATCGAGCGCCAGTATGGCTCCTTGCCGATGCCGACACGCGACGAGAAGCGTCGCATTCCAGTATGTATGTATATGTATAAAAATATATATTTTTTCTGTGTTAATTGGACTGGTTTTAATTTTTATCGAGATAGGTGTTTAGAATAAATCGGCAATTTTGAATAAAGTGGGTTATGCTTTGAGTTGTGAAACTCTCACGTTGTAGTTAAGTTGTCTGTCAGTATCGATGCTTGTATTTTGTATCTATAAAATTTATCAGTCTTTTATCTATATCTATTATGTAGCCTTGTATTTTTTGTAGGTCATGTAAGTCGTCGATTCTTGTGTAGCGTTTCACGGAGGTTACATAACGAAGTACTATGTTTTACATTTTTTGTATTTAGGCTCCCTGTGTCTCTGATATACATCACCAAACTCGAACGGCATACATTAACACAGGCCTTATTATTTGCTTGTATATTGTCAACTTACTTTGAATACTCAGTTCAGACTTTAGTGATAGTAAAGCATATAAGTTTTGCATGGCACCGAAGGCTTTTTGTATTATATCATTGATATGCAAGTGAAATTTGAATCTTGTATAGATAATGACACCCAGGTACTTCAGACGATTTCTGAAGGGAGCCTGTATGTCATTAATTTTAATTGGTTGATTTATGTTAATGTTTTTGAACTTTTTTGTTACGATTATGCCTTCACACTTGCTTTCGTTGAGCTGTATTTTCCATTTTTACACATATATGAGTTCTGGCTATATTTGCGTAAAAAGTGAGCATATATTAGTATATCATCAGCAAAATGTGCTAATTTTGTAGAATAGAAAGGTAGGTTGGGAAATTGGTCACAAGTTATATAGCTTGGGAGCTAATACCGAGCCCTGCGGAACCTCGGATTTAGTTTTTCTTTGATGTAGACAAGGATTTTCCCACTCTTACTCAGGATTCCCTTTTAGTTACGTATGAACTCAGTAGCGTCACTACGTATGTTAGACGATCGTGCAATGTGAGCAACTTTTATAATAGGCCATTAAGCCACACCATATCCAAGGCCTTTCGGATGTCAAGGGCTAACGTAACAGTACTCTGTTGTATATTTATTTTATTGGCTGCTTCTTGTAAGACCCTAATTATTAGTAGAGCACTGCTATGTCCGCTCCTGATTCTAAATTATTCTCTTTCATATTTATTATCTATTTGGAAAATTTAATTTAGTTTCCTCAACATCGCTCTTTCTACCACCTTGGATAGCATGCTGAGCAATATTATCAGTCTGTAGGAATCCACTTTTCCCGGGTTTTGCTCGGTTTCAGGAGAGGAATCACCACAGACCTCCTCCACTGCTCAAGGAAGTGCCGTAGCAATACCATTGCATTGCAACGTCTGTGGCAGCACTACCGCGTTTTCTTAAAATTACCCTTGCAATACAAATGTACTTGGACATCACTGACGTATGTTACAACATTTTTGCCGATATCGTTACATGCTATAGAAAAAGAGTTCCTATTGAGGTGGTGAGGTAAACGATAAAAAATGCCTTAAAATTGTTATCTGTCTATTTGTAACAAATTTTTTTATAAGTGCGCTATGATTTTTGTATAAAAACGAAACAATTTATGGCTCACCTAGTAGATTGTGAACGGGTCTTTATGGATATAAGACGGTAATAAGGTAATAAATAATAATGTTGACTTTCTCTTTTCTTTTTCAAGGTTGACTTCTTGAAATTAACTATATGATTAAAAATGCCTTTAGTTTAATATTGTGGACCTCCTAGATTCAATGGTTTTAATGCTACAGTTATTCAAAAGTTGAACTTAGTGTAGTTTAAACTGGCAAAATTTGAAAATATCTAATGAAATTGCTTTAGTAACCACATTACATAACATATTAGAACTGTAAGAATAAATTATTACTTCGTAAGTCCTATCTTAAAGCGAAGTCTTAAAAAATCGAATAAAAGTAAAAAATTGGATTTTTAAAGATCATTATCCAAAAAACAACTAATACCTGACAAAAAGACAGGTTTGCGTAGGGTGTCTCTAATTCTTTATAGAAATAAAAAAAATGTAAAATATGTATGGTGTTTCATTTAAAACAGAAGATGAGTTTTTGATTTTCTATGCCATGATAAGTAACTTTTTTTTATCTAAAATGAGCATCTACTTCAACTACATCATTAATGCTATGTAAAACTGTTCAATTATAGCGGCGTGAATAGCAACTTCGTTGCTACGAGGTTAATAGTAGATAAGTGAAGTAAAACAAGTGTCAAACATAATTAATTATTTACTGTTAATGTACACCAACATTTTTTACTGTTAATGTACACCACCAATTTGGGAATGTATTTGCTCCCCATATGACAGAAATAATGTAACTATTACTTTTAAAACTTGTCATATTATTTACTTTGTTAAATTGCTTTGCCGAAAAGGCAAAATCAGATTCGAATAGGCCACCCTATGGCTACACTAGTCGTTAAGTGCTACATTTTGGTAAATATTAGAGGTATGTATACTTGTAATTTCTTGTAGCAGGGTTCACAATGCAAACAAAACATATGATGTGTAAAAACTGAGTTAACGGGTACGCGGTTTGTCCTTGTCTTAAAAACTCTCCGTCTTTTGAGTACATTCAGTCATCTTGATATAAGCAGTAATCAGTAACGACAATTTTATTTGTAACATTACTACTACTACTACTTACGAAATATTAGTATTTTTTCAGCTTAAGGAGACACTCACTTTAATACCTTAATGTTGTTTTTATAGCACCGTGCATAGCAGTTATCTCAAAGTTTATGTATATGTGACATTGATATTGAAAAAACGGCTCTTCATGCTTTAGGTAAGAACAAATTTTTCCATTTCAGCTTCTCATTCTCAACTTAAACCTAGCTTCGGATTATCTTCGGTTGAAATATAAATAATATTTTTTATACACTGAAAGTGAAAGTATTAAAAGTAGATCAGTACAAGTTTACATGAATATGTCTAAAATTTTGTATAGAATTAAACAACCGGTCAAGTGCAAGTTGAACTGGTACAATTAGTGTTCCGTACGTTGACTGCTTTTAAAATAAAAAATGTTGTTACGGTGGTATAAAATGATCAGTGACTTCACAAAATACACCCCAAATTGATGACCTTGAAATTTTTGTTTTTTTTATATACCAGATAAATTATTAAAGGTAATGCACTCGTGATAATTTTTGTTCAATCTACACCCCCTGGAGAATATTCCAGAATTTCTTCAAAATTTTTTGATCAGTACTTTTCGAGATAAGGTGGGGGACAGCGATTTTTTAAAAATAATACGAAGGAAAGTGTGGGGCAAGTATTACCTTATATATACATTTTTTACTCGTGTTTTCATAAGCTTTCATTTGACACCACACTCGATGACCTACTAAAAAATTTTTTTTTTTTCACTTCCGATTTTACCCCCCAAAACTAACCCCTTAAGCCAAAATTTGACTTTCAAAACTACATGGCTTTGATGAGGTCATCAGTTTCTATATTATAACCAAATTTCAACTTTCTATGACATATAGTTTCGGAGAAAATCGGGTGTGGCAGACAGACAGACAGACAGACAGACACCGAAGTCGTCTTATAAGTGTTCCGTACGGAACACTAAAAATGACATACCCTTTATAATTTCCGTCACGTTGAGGCGCAATTTTATAATGTCTAGAAGCGGCGTTATTTTTTGTAATGTCCCAACTTTCTTTATTTTTAATAAATATTTCATTTATTAAATAGAAGACGGTTTTTGCCCCTTATGTATATCTTAACTTCTGAGAATGGACTGAGTGGATATTAATACTGCAAGAACTAAAGAATCAGATATGAGCTAGCTCATTTATTTTTTTCTGGTAGAGAATATGGATAAGAGATAATTTTTGTGCGTCTTTTGAAAATAATCTCTATACTTGTTTAAAACTCGGTCGTAATGTTTATTTTTTTTTTTGGGCACTACTCATTTTAGAACAAAAGGAATCTAATTTCAGCTCAAAAAATGAAAAAAAATACTGAAGAGTTATTTAGTTGTTAAAATAAGATTAATTTACGTACAACCGTTTCGTTCTGAAAGAAAGAGCAGGAGTTTAATGAGACACTACACATTTAAATAAATAAGGGTATATTAACAAAATAAAAATTCCTACTTTATTACACTTCTAAAATTACTTTTACTGAATAAAACCTCTTAAACTAGAAGAGTGTACACTATGGCATAGAGTCTTTAAATCAGGATTACGAAGTTTTTAATAAAAGGCTTGATAAAACACGATATTAAAAGTTTGTGAAATTAACTCCGCGAGTTACACGTGTTGAGTAGTCATTGGAAACGCACTTGTAGACAGGAAGTGAGATTTTTAGACTGGTGTGCTTATGACTTACGGATTGGTTTCTCCTCGTGGGTTTTCCATAAGTTACTTGGCCTCTCCTGGTGAGATTCTCATAAAAATATTGTCTCAGCCACTACCATCCTAGTTTCATTTGGGTAGCTAAACCCTTTTTGATCTCAAAAGCCTGAGGATGAGCAGGATATTTCAAGAAGGGAAAAATGCCTTAAACTTGAGAGCTAGAAACCGTTACTGCACTACTACATCACTGAGAAAAAAAATGGCCTACTGGCGGAACAAAGCCGTTACTGCTTCATGGTGGAAAAAGCCTTTAAAAATTCCATCTGGTCGCTTAAATATCTTTGTCCCTTTCTTGGGTTATTTTACGGCATGCAAATCTCGACGCGTTCAATGCGAACTAAATAAGTCAAGTCGGCAACACGTGCTACACACTCCACCGGTTTAAATGAAACTGCTCAAAAATTTAAAACACTGTTTTAAGCTACACTGCTTAAAAATTGAAATCACTGCAATAAATATAAAAATGTAATAAAATATAAATTATAGGAAGAAACATGATCTTAAAAATCTAGGAAAAAATGAATGTTACAGTTTTGAGTATGTATAAGTTTGCATGCATTTTTTCTCGTTAAACATTGATCAATATTCCCAGACTGCTGGAATACAAGAGTATTCCCTTTTGCATCTTTCAAAAATAAAAAGTTTAAAAACCACTTCGTGTTTTTCTTTAAAAATTCACATAAACTTGTTGTGTTTGTTGGGATTTGTTTATTAACTTTTATCTTCTTTTAATGTCTTCTATAAACTTTATGTTTTATACGCTGTGTGCATACTTTTGAGTTTAAGTCTTGTGTAAAATTTCCGTAAACTTTATTTTCGCTCTGTTTCAATTTTTAAAAGTGGGTGTTCTTTTATTTAATAAAATAACCGGTGTACATGGTTCAACCTAGTTTCATAATTGAGAAACTCGACTTATCTAAGATAAGCATAATTGTGCCAAAATACGTAAAAAGAATTTTAAAAATATAGGATTTATGATTTTTACTTTCCTATGAGGTTAAATCTTATTTTCGGTCTGTCCTATTACCAAATTTTAAAGGAGACATTATGCTGTTTAATGAAATATTGAATAAACTGTTGTAACTCTGTTTTACGATTAATAAATTATGATGCATGAGTTTATTGGGTGTCGTGACAAAAAACATTATACAGTACAACATATATTAGTTTTTCTACTGTGATTGTTTTTAAACATTAAAGGATTTTACACGTCAAATCTAGATCTCTATGTTAAAACAAGAAAGAAGCAAAGCAAGCAAATATCCTGCCGCCGCTGTAAATTACTATTATATGTTATTAATATGATTATTAAAGTTCTCATTTAAATCATGTAGTTTTTTAAAATAAACAAAATTGTTTTATTTAAGTTAAATATTATTTATAGAACAAAAATGTTATCAAAAACTTATTCTCTAAGTTAGTTTTTAGCATTAAATTTGGGGTGTATCTTTAGTAGGAGTGACAATATTAGACTACTGAATTCTTATTGACTTTGGGTATAATAGTGGTATGCTAGAATACAAAGTTTTGACTATTGGTCTTTTGGACGACTTACTTTTTTTTTTGTATGGGTTTAGCACACGTGCTGCAGGGAAGTCCCTAAAGCGCTACAGGAGCGACACGTGTGCGGAAAAAGCGATTTACGTTGTTCCTGAATCGCTGTAAATTGTACTCGGTGGGAAACATAGTCCTGGGCAAATTATTTCACACATGCACCGCTCTGGGAGGAACCAAGCGGGCTACATCCTTCGAACATTTTCCATGAAAATACTTGTAGAATAAGCTCAAGTCGCCAACCGTTCTTCGATGTTCCAGCGAATCAAGGCCGCTGGTCAGTTCCGGGTCTCCAATCAGACGAACAGTTCTTCTCTGAATAGAGTCCAACAAATGCAGTGTATGTGTGGGAGCGGAGCCCCAAACATGGAAACAGTATTCCATAGTTGGTCGAGTGTGAGCTTTGTAAAGAATTAACAGTTGTTGTGGAGTGTAAAGCTTTCTGGCTCGAAATAATATTCTCAACTTTTCAGAAACTTTCCTTGCTATGCATGCAACATGTTCATTCCAGGACATATTTGCTCCTAAATTAACGCCCAACAAATTGAGTGACAATGTTAAAGGAATGGAGTGCCCCGACATAACGATGTCGGATTCAGCAACGTTAACTTTTTTAGAAAAATCTGCCGCCTGTGTTTTTGTAGCGTTAAATTCGACTTGGTTACTGTCGCCCCAAGATAGAATTTCTTCCAGGTCTTTGTTAAGTTGAATGATTTCCGGCTGTCTGAGGATATTCGTTTGAGCAGCCGATGTCCAAGCGTTCAAAGTGAATGAAGAGATAAGCGTACTGTCATCTGCAAAGCTGTAGATTGGATTCCCGGTCTTTTCTAGCAGATCGTTAATGTAAATGAGAAAGAGAGTAGGAGAAAGCATGGAGCCTTGGGGCACATTGGCGTTGATAGTGAAGGTGTTAGAAAGAAATCCGTCGACTGCCACTTGTAAAGAACGCTCTCTAAGGAAACATGAGAGCCACATACAGAACTTTTCACACATACCATAAGAGCCTAGCTTAGCCAACAGTCCGTCGTGCCAAACACGTTTGAATGCCTTAGATATGTTAAGAGCAACCGCTCGAGATTTTCCAAAGTGTTCAATTGCGTTGTTCCAAACATGTGTTACATAAGTCAGAAGATCTCCTGTTGATTTATGTTTACTAAAACTATATTGGTGATCGCTGATAATGTTGAATCCTTCAAGATATTTTAGAAGATGCTGATTGATAGCATTTTCCCTGACTTTTGATATTATTGAAAGCAGTGCGACTGGTCGGTAGTTATTTGGCAAGGTCTTCTTGCCTTTGTTAGGTATCGGCTGAACCGTGGCATATTTCCTGCAGGAAGGAAATATTCCCTTTCTGTAGGATAGGTTGAAAAGACTACAGAAAACTGGTGTTAGTTCCCTCGCGCAGTTTTTGAGAAATATGGCAGGTATTCCGTTAGCGCCAGAAGCTTTTTTGGTGTCTAGTTTCATTAAAATACGTTTTATGATACGTTGTCTGAAGACAATATCGAGCATCCTTGACTACACTATGGGAATAGTAGGTGGTGTTTTTCCTTGGAAATCGACAGCCGACAGCCAACAACTTCGCTTTCTCAAGCTGTCGTTCTAATAGAATTATCTGGCCGTGTGAGTGGTGCCTGCCTTAGCGACTGACCCAAAGGACCTGGAATGCTTGTCCCAGAAGTTTGTTTCTAATTCATTGATTGTGTATCCCCTTGGTTTCGTCGATAATTTCTTTGCATCTGTTCCGGGCACGAACAAAGGTATTATGATTTATGGTGTTAGAATTTTCACGCCATTGTCGGTAGGAGAGATGTTTAGAAGCAACAATTTCTTTGCATTTTCGGTCAAACCAAGGCTTGCCGTTGGAAGGGCATTTCTTCGAAAAAGGGATATAAGCTTCCATACCAGCCAAAATAACATCGGAGACCCCCCTGGCGCAGTCAGATGGGTCATTGGATCGAAAACAAACGTCTAATCAAGGGAAAGTTCGAAAATGTTCCATGAAATCTTCCCATTTAGCAGATTTGTAGTGCCAAATCTTGCGCGGTTTAGGCGCCTCTCTGTCACTGACTGGTAGGACACTCGATGTCGAAAGTAGTTTATGGCTAAAGGTGGATTTACGGTGACCGTGCAAATCTCCGGATTGGTGGTTAAAATAGATCAAGAAGACTGGCGAACTCCCCGGCTCGATTAGGGATCAGTGTTGGTTCATCAGTAAGCTGAGTTAAGCCACAACTGATCGAGAATGATTCAGCTTCGCGACCTTGTTCGTCGGTAGTATTTGTATATTTAAGCCAGTTGATGTTGTGGACATTAAAGTCGCCCAGAATGGCAATTTCGGCATTTGGATAGTCAATTTGTAAATGATCGATAGTGTCTGCAAGAGAAGCGAAAAGTGTTCTAAAGTTAGTATCACTTGGTGGTCGATAGAGGCTACAGATGAACCTTGTGGTTTGTTGAGTCGATATTTTTAACCACATAACATCAAAGTTTGGGGGTGCAGAGCCTCTTCTCGTTGGCAAGAGAGGTGACTTCTGACAAAAAGACAGATTGCAAAGTCATGACTATATCGGGAATAGAAGCCGTACCCAGGATAAAGATAGTTGACTGTGCTGGTCGATGAACTGGCCTTGGTTTCACAGAGAGCGAGCTCATAAGGTTTATTTGATTGCAGGTGTTGGTGCACTGAATTTATGTTCGAGTTTAAACCTCGTATGTTGCAAAAATCTATTTTAAAATTATGATCTCTGAATGTCGACGACTCTGAACCAGCCCCCACGGAGGGCTATTTTACCTCCGGAATTTTTTGTATTCAGGTGTCTCATCATGCTATTTGGTCCCACAGTCCGGGACATCGGCACAGCCATGCAACGTTAAGCAACTTCACGCAGCCTAAACCGATGCGATGCTACCACACCGGGCGATGCCGGTAGGATCTGGGCATCTACCATCTAGGTTGTTCTTTAAGTCGCCTCCTACGACAGGCAGAACGCACCGGGGGAGATATTCTATCCCGCTCCCCCACGGGAAGGAGCAAGAAAACTACAGGAAAATATAAAAGATGTTCTACATCACTGAAATACGTGTAAAATTATTTTTAAGTATGTCATAAAAATATATGTATTTACTCTAATTAGTCGTAGATTAATGGAAAAATAATTTTAAGAACCAATTGTCTTATGCTTCAGTTGATCACAGTGATTTTATAATTGTACATTCGATATGAAAGGTTAAAAAATAGCTACAAAAGTAAACTTTACAGTAAATTTTAATTCTTAAAAATCGTAAATGGTAACAGACATGAAGCACCTCCGTCATTGCCTCGTGAGTGATGGTGTGTTTAACTCGCAACAATTTCGCTCATGTCGGAAGTATATGTTGTTAGTATGTTAGGTTTGGTAGTCAAGATTTTCTAGAAAATACTGTACTCAAAACATCTATAAATAAACATTACCGATCAGATTCCTCTACTACTTATGTACTAGAAGTCTTAAGTCTATATTAAAAAAAAATTAAATTACCACTGTTCATCTCAACAGTACAGATATACTTAGTTCGTCGGCCTTAACACCGTAACACTATAAGTAAATGTTCTTTTGATATAGCAACAGAAAAACCAAATAAACAAAAAATATTCGTATTAGTAAAATCATAGATTTATCTTGGACCACTTAATCAATTTAAGTAAATGACGTCTCATAGCAATCAAGTTGAATAATACGAAAATATGTGTTTCCATCCACTGGAACGAGAGATATGTGAATCAAAGTGTCAATGTTAAGCAAAATTTACATGGATTGAATTCATTTTAGACTCCTTTACCAATTTGGAAACTCTAAAATATTCACACATGTCTTGATAAGCTGAGTTGATATGCATCAAAACTGCGTGATTCATTCACTAGAGGACGATATGTCGGGATTAAACTTTCAGTATTCAGTTTTTTATAGTGAGGTCAATCCGACCGAAGCACTCCCTATCCTACTAGGCTTATGTTAGTTCAGGTTAGTCTATCTTATATTTCGATTCAATAACGGCGTAAATTTCTCGTATGTCCTTCTAGGCTTATGTTCGTTCAGATTAGTTTAGGCTAGTTTAGATTAGTTTATATTATGCCTTGGTTATATCCAATCAAGTATAAAGTACTGGCTCGTCATACTAAGCTTATGTTAATTCATGTTATTTAGGTTAATTTACATTACGTAATGGTTATATTTGATTCGGTCTCTTTAAGTTCCTCATGGACGACACCTTATAGTTAATAAAAGTAACTAATTTTGCGGCCGCTCGACTCATCGAGATCGTATATGGACACATGACGTATAGTTATTATTATTATTATTAATATTATCATGACATCTAATTTTGTTGATTAAAATTATAAAGTAAAATACATGAATGTTTGCATAAGATCTATTTCATTTATAGATAATTATCACAAAAATCGCATGCTTGTACTAGATGCCTTTTACCAATAATTGTTCTTAACATGTTGGCACGTTTCTATAATATGAGTATGGGATTATTAAAAAAAAAAGAAATTATTATGTTAATTACCAGTACCCAAAAAAATAGTGAGGTTATGTAGAAGAAACGGTCCAGAAACGAATAAAATTTTTTTGTAATACTTGTGCAATTCAAATAATTGTATAATTGTCCTATAACAAGCCCGATTGGGATTAATAATTTAGGCTATTTACATGTTTTCAAAATGTATTTGCATCAGCATCATTCCATCAAAAGCCAAAAAAATAGGACAGAAACTTGTATAGTTCCTTTAGTAGGCCAATAATTGTTTTCTAACTGCCTATTTAATTACAATAGATTTATTAGAATGAGACAATAGAGACGACACACTCTTTTTCATTTTTACTTATTTAATCAAAAATTAAAGAGTTTCATGGACATGTTTAGATATTTTTAATAAGAATGGCTGCAATTTAAAGAACGTTCATCATAGTTTAAGTTTAATTGAGCACACTTAACTAATAATCCTACATGCTATCATCAATTAGTAATTAAATTCTGAAATGGACCAAAAATATTATTTTATAGTATTTATTAAGAGCCTGATTGGTTTACGTATTATATAAACGTAAATAACTAAAAATATTTGATTTTGTTAACTTCTTATTAAAATTTAATATGAGCAAAAAATATTCCACCTAAATTAACACAAATGTTCACATATTTGAATATATATGGACCTACAAAATGTGAAATGAAATAAAAAGATATGAAAAACGCCCACAGAATATGATCAAAATTGACAAAGCACCGTTAAATCCATACTCGAATCTTCTTTGCAATTTCCTTTTGGAGGAAAATATGAACGAACACCAAATAAACATTTTACTAACAAAACAACAGCTGCAACGTTTTCTCTTACTGAATGGCGTTTCTTTTTTTTGTATTTAAAATTTTTAGACATATTTTGTATATAATGAAGGATGTATTAAGGTATAACCATGGGCTGAAAAGTCCCGGGCCTAACACATAGATGGCGCTAGTTTTATTGTAGTCACCTTTTTTTCAGTTAATACTAACCTTCAAAAGACAGCTGTTAAAATTTCATGATATTCTATTCATTAGTTTGTGAGTTATTGTGCTAAGAGTGACGCTACTTTTGTTATTTTCAAAACAATGGATCAAAAAAATTTCGTGTTTTAATTTTACACTGCTTCTTGATGGGAAAAAATACCGTTCAAGCGAAGCAATGGCTTGAAAAGTGTTATGGGGACTCCGCTCCATCAGAAACAACAATAAAACGTTGGTTTGCTGACTTCAAACGTGGTCGTAGAGACACCGATGATGCAGAACGCAGTGGACGTCCAAATGAGGCGGTAACACCAGAAAACATCAAAAAAATCCATAAAATCGTTTTGAATGATCGAAAAGTGAAGTTGCGTGAGTTAGCTGACATCGTAAAGATATCAAAAGAACGTGTTGGCTTTATATTGCATGAGCATTTGACTATGAGAAAGCTCTGTTCAAAGTGGGTGCCGCGTTTGCTCACTGTTGATCAAAAACAAGAACGTGTTGATGATTCTGAGCAGTGTTTGGCCATGTTTAAACGTAACAAACCGGAATTTTTGCGTCGATATGTGACAATGGATGAAACATGGATCCATCACTTCACTCCGGAATCAAAACGATGGTCATCTGAGTGGACAGCAACTGGTGAACCTCGTCCAAAGCGCCCGAAAGCACAACAATCGGCTGGAAAGGTTATGGCCTCGGTATTTTGGGATGTGCGTGGTGTAATATTCATCGACTATCTTGAAAAAGGAAATACCATCAACAGTGAATATTATATAGCGTTATTGGAGCGTTTGAAGGCCGAAATTGCAAAGAAACGACCGCATATGGCAAAGAAAAAAATTTTGTTTCATCAAGACAACGCACCGTGTCACAAGTCAATCAAAACAATGGCAAAACTACATGAATTGAACTTCGAATTGCTCCCACATCCACCGTATTCGCCAGATTTGGCTCCCAGCGACTACTGGCTGTTCGCAGACCTGAAAAAAATGCTCGCCGGTAAGAAATTTCGCACGAATGAAGAGGTTATCGCTGAAACTGAGGCCTATTTTGAGGCAAAAGATAAATCGTTCTACAAAAGTGGTATTGAAATGTTAGAGCGGCGCTGGAATGATTGCGTTGCTCTTGATGGAGATTACGTTGATGAATAAAGCTAATTTTGAACCAAAAAAACCGTGTTTTCTTTGTTAGGGGCCCGGGACTTTTCAGCCCATGTGTTAATATAGTAGAAGTAAGATACAAGTTATATATAGATATTAATATTGAATATCATACCTGCCTTATACCTGGTGTGGTGCTAAATATACTAATTTTATCGATATTAGCTCAGCTGAGGACTAGATTCTTTTTTTACATTTATTATATGAAACATAACAATATCGAACACAAAAGCCACTGGGCAACTAGAATTTTTAAATTCCCTAGAAAAAAAGGTCTGGTCTAAATTTTAGTCTTTTTAATGAAGTTTGCTGTAAATGTTTTAGGCTTCTACATTCGTTTCGCAAAGTAATGTAAGGCAAAGAGAAACCTCATTAAAATCGATGTATCGCCTATACATCCATACGACATCTTAATACGGGTAATAGAATTTGGAAAAATAAATTAAAAAGCCTAGAAAGAAGTAGCAATAAGAAAGAATAAGAAGAAAAGGATGGGGTTAAAGGAAGACGGGTCGGAAAAAGATTCTAATGTGTAAAGGTAAAATGGTGTAAGAGTGACGGTTTGACATACCGTTAAGATGAAAGTAAAAACGGTAAGGGTAGGAAGGCATTGGATAAAAAAGTGCAGAGATACAGATGGTAAAAGTTGAGAATTTTTTACTTAGTACTGGGGCCTAGCAATCCCTGTACCAAGGCTAGCGAGCTACTACTTTACAATATAAAAAATATACAGCGGCATATATGTATTTGATTTGGACTTTAATAGGCCAAGAAAAAAAGATAGAGAAAACATAAAGCCAACGTCTTTTTTTTTTAATATAGTGCTTTGTCGGCCCTGATGGGAACTAGGGATACTATAATCTGAAAAATAATATCCTAAATTTAATTTCATAAACTCTTTTCTAACATTTTCTGCTTAACCTTAAGAGATTTATCCATCTACTTAATTCTTGGAAAAAAGCAAACCAGCTTTTAAATTTCCTTAAATCTAATTAATTCTAAACTAAATCTTACCTTCTAAAAAGGAACTTTTTGGATCTATGGTTGCCCAAAGTTGTGCCACTATAAATGGAGCTGAGCACAAAATATATATAACAATGACCGCAACGGTCTGTTTTACGGTGTTGATTTTGGCTCGGGAAATAAGAGGAACTCTGTTCTTTTTCGTGTTGTCTTTATTTATATTCCGAGGTCGCAAAGTTGAGTCGGAGCATCTCCAAATTTCCCGACATATACAACTGTAAGTATATACGAGCACTAGTAGTGGTATGATAAAGATTGAGACGCTGTACCTGAAAAGAAGAATATGATTTTTAAGTTGAAGTATTTGGATGTTTTTTTTTCTTAATCCAGTATCAAACATGGTTTTGCTCGAATTAGACGTGTTTATTGACATTCAGGGAAGTAATTGCTCTTTTGGTAATGTTCACAAAAAGTTAGTAATTTATACTGGTATTCGTATTGAAAATTATTTATTTAACTCATCATTTATAGGAAACTTGTTATCTGATAAGGATTAAAAACTCGTTAATTGGTCTGAGCTATATCATGGTTTAGACTGGGCGATTGGAGTTGTTGAATTTAATGAAATAGATAACATTTTAAAAGAATTATTAACCGTTTATCAATCTCCATAGCGAATTTATGCTTCTTGGATGAAGAATACATAAACAACATTCCAATTAAACTAGAACCTAAACTGAGTAGATTTAAGAAGGCTCCAGAGTGTCAGAACATTAATCCAGCATTGCCCATTAGCCAATGTAAATATTTGTTTATTTCTCCCTATCATACAATTTAAATTTCAAAATAATTTAATGTTTTTTATTTTCTTTCATTATAAAACTTAACTCTTTTTGTTGGAGGAGCATCTTCATCCTCTGATGCCATCATAAGATCTTCTGTTATAAGCGACTCCATCAACCATGGTTCCAAATTAAAAAGTTCCATGGGTGAAGAAGCAGAGAACACTGTATGGTCATATCCTACATTGTAGAAGATCAGAAAACGAAAGCCGACTAGAAATAGGTTTTATAATAAACAAAAAAATTGCCTCGCAAATCACAAAATTTGAAATTATATCAGATAAAATAGCTGCTATAATAATAAAAATATTCGCCATGCGAACTACAAAATGTATTCAGTGTTATGTTCCAACGTCATTCCACCCTGAAAAAGAAGTAGAAATATTTTACGAGAAATATTACTACTAAAAATATAAACACATACCCAATAATTATAGGTGACTGCGACGCCATATTGGGAAGTAGACAAGACGACACAAGACAATTTAAGAGATTTCAGCTTCAATGGGAGAAACGAACTAGGATTTATGCTTTTTTGACTTTTTATCAAAGAATTTGCCATGAACTCATTTCTTAAAAACAATAAACAAAGAAAATGGACCTTGGTTAGCTCAAATGGAAACACAAAGAATGAGATCGACTATGTCATTTCCACAAAAGAACATCAAATTTAAGACGTTAGTGTGGTCAACTCATTTAAAATATCAAGTAACAATAGATTAAAAAGATTGATGGAAATATTAAACAATTAAAAAATAATACACTAAAAGCAACAATCGATGCAGAAAAACTAAGTGGAAATGGCGAAGCATATAGAGTAGAATTAAAGCAAAGATTAAGGCAATAAGAAAACAGAACGAGAAATACTAACAAATAACTTAACAACATCGATAAGAGAAGCAGCCAAAAAGAACCAAATAGAGCAGACAAACTAACTGCAGAAATCACAGGAATGAGTTAGTTAGAACAAAACAAAAACCTAAAATGTGTAAGACAAGGAGAAGAATGGAGACAAATCATCAGTCTAAGGGACAGACAAGGGAGGACTAGAAACAACAGATACAGGAAATAAAAACAATTGCACAAACATTTTTTAAGAATATATATATATATATATATATATATATATATATATATATATATATATATATATATATATTATATATATATATATATATATATATATATATATATATATATATATATATATATATATATATATATACATGATATAAATGTGAATGAAGTCAAAATTGCCTTATCAAGAATGAAAAACTACAAAGCACCAGGAGAGGATGACAAACAGTGGAGTTTCTGATGACGAATTCTTATATAAGCAGTGCCAATTATTCAATGAATGCTCAAAAATAGGCAAAATACCTGAGACGTGGAATGCGATACCTGTTGCTCCTGCACAGGAGAGGGGACAAAACTAATTTAGAGAAATATAGAACTATAAGTCTGTTCTTACAGGTGCATAAACTTTTCTCCAAAATCATAACAAACGGAATATCAAAAAAGGTAAATTAGTTAACCTGTGAAGCTGGCTGCATTTAGGAAAAATATAACACTTGTGATCATTTCTTGACAATGTGAATACTAATACTCATAGAAAAGTCACTTGAATACAATTTGAATATTAACTTTCCTTTTGTTAACTTCTATAAAGCGGTAGATATCAATACCCGATATAGTTCGATAAACGCACGAATCGACCACAGGTATATAGAAATAACACATATATATGAAAATGCAACATCAGCTATTGAATTACATAAAGACGCAGGTACGATTAAGATTTGCAGAGAAATTAGACCAAGATACCAAAATTATTCAACTCAGCATTGGAAGAGGTATTTAAATATCTAACATAGCAACATAACAGTATTGTAATAAACGGCAGCAGACTGAGTAATTTAAAATTCGCTGACGATCCCATTATCATAGCAGAAAATCCAGAAGACTTACAACATATGTGAAGGGAATTGGAAGAGACATCAAATAAGGTAGACTTTAAAATGAATCTAGATTCACATACAATAATTAACAACTGACACATCGAGAACGTCGAAAAATACATTTACCTGAGCCACCAAATACAACTAGGAAGAGATAACCAAGTAAGTGAAGTATATAGAAGAAGGCTTGCATGGACTGCCTTCGGAAAACTACTAAATATACTTACAAATGAGAACATTGCCTTAAAACTTAGATCGAGAGTGTTCGACCAACATATCCTTCCAGTGCTTACGTACGGATACTAAACTTGGACTTAGGCGAAAAAAATAATAAAACAAAATAACTGTCACACAAAAGGCTATTAAAAAGCAAACGATTGGTGTATCTCTGAATGACAGAAAGACTAATTAGGGGGTTAGACGAACAACAGTTATGAAAGACGCAGTTGAAACAATCATCTCTCTAAAGTGGAATTATGCAGGACATATAGCAAGATGTAGTGATTCTAGATGGAATACCATCCTTCACTGGCAACTTTACACTGGAAAAATAAAAAGAAGACGCCCACCAACCCGCTGGACAAATGACCTGAAACTGACTGCTAGGATGAACTGGACGAGGAACGCACAAGATAGAAACAGATAGAGTCCAATTAGGGAAACGTATGGTTACATAGGGACTGTCGATATGGACCTTTGGGATTGAGATTAAGAGACTTGTATGAACTCTATCCTCAAATTTTTTCTTTGGGATCGTAATTCCTACGATATGCCCTAGTTCTTTTTTAAAATATCCATGTAATTATCTTGATCGTCTTGTTTATAGCCAACAGATTCTGTTTTAACAACAGCTCATATAAACCTGCAACCTTATACAATCAACTTTAACTTCTTTGCCAATAATCTCGACAGGCTTTTGTGTTAGTCTTAGGTAGAATCTTTCCATTTCATAATCGTGATTTATTCCATCATGATGATCAAATGTACGTTCCACGTCTCTTAAACCATATTAATATACTGATGAGGGAGTTCGTCAAATTGCTACAACCAAATATTATAAGTTTCTGTATTAATCAATCTATTCATTCTTTGCTTCGTTTGCTGCAAAATAATAAAAAGATTGTGAGGTATTGGCTCTGATGATTGTGAAGAAGATGTAGTTTCTGGCATAACACTTGTTCGTAATACAGGTGGTGTTTGACTGATAATAAAATTAATAATTAGAAATGATGGTATTTCATATGGAAGATTTGGAGTTTTTTTTCATTCTTTTTGTTTTTTTGTGGCGTTAATGTATCAGTAATATCAACAATTCTTGTTGGTGATACTTCAGCAAACAAGTAGCTTCGTAGTGTTGAAGAATCATAAAATTGAATTGGTATATATTCTTTCTTCTTTCAGGTAATTGAACTCAATTTTCCCAAATGTTGAAACTAGTTTCTGTAAAAGTTGTGTGATTGGTGTATAGGATTTTTCCAGTTTAGATTGTGCCTCAAATTCTGCATTTTTCACACTCTTGTTTATTTGTTTAAAAAACTTTTTTCGATTTAACAAGCTCTCTTACTAATTTTTCGTGCATAATTAATTTGTCAAGATTTCGGTTATATTTATGAGTAAATATGTTAATCAAATCCTTTTCGATACCGCCCCGACTTTAGATTAGTCTTGGACTGGATTAGTATGTTTGGTATAAATAAAAACAATCTCTATTCTTATGTCTTCCATCTACCAGGTTACGATTTTTGTGGTCTTAGAACCAAATTAGGAAAAGGAGTTCTAAGAGGTGATAAAGGCATAAATTTATTGGATGAAGCGTGTAATTTATTGGAAAAGCATGACATCGCCTACTTACAATCGAATGATAATTTGTCATCGGATTTAAACAAGACGGAAAACTCCAAGAAAAAGTTGTGTGGGAAATGGAATATTATTATCTCAAGCTATCGCACAAGCTATAAAGGGAATCAAAACAAAACAATTTAGAAGTTTAAAAGATGGTATTAAAACTGCATTAAAGTGAATAAGAAATAGTGGTAAAGTAGTAAATTGTAAAGCAAGAGTAAGACCAATTCTCAAAACTGCTGGTTTGTCGCCGCTTGTGCTATAGTAAAAGCTGTCAATGATGTAAAATCAGCAAAGGAAAAATTAGTAGAGGTTAAAAGACAAAATGAAATAGTGAAATTAATGACAATTGGAAAAAAAAGGAAGTGGTCTTTATCTACAAACCATATAAAATAGGATGTAGTCTATATTTAAAATCATAGTTAAAACACTGCTAAAGGATATTTCTCATAAACTACTTACGAATTTTGACCTAATTAGCTATGTCGAGTTTTGACGAATTCCGAGTTTTATATTTATGGAGGATAAATTGCCTAAAAGAATTAAAAAACGTGAACGTGATATTGTTAATCTATATAATTATAATGAAAACGGTACTCGTTGGACAGCATATATATATATATATATATATATATATATATATATATATATATATAAAATATACTATACATTGACAGTTATGGTAATTTGCTACTTCCATCTGAGCTAAATACATATGTTTTTAGCAACAAAAATAAAAACATGGTAAATTATAATTATGACAATCATCAAACTTGTAATAAAACAAAGTGCGGTCAACTATGTCTAAATCTTTATAATAATATATCATAACTAATCTTTCTTCAGTCTACACAAGAATGTAGAGGTATTATATCACACAGTTTTGTTATTAGTGGTAATTCTGCCACTTTTAAGAGAAGAATTTAACTCTCCGACATATCTGGATAAAAATACTGTATTTTGCTACTGGATTGGTAAATTTTGAGACCTTTAACATAATCCTTAATATTGATGAGAGCAACAGATAATTCATGATGAAAATACTAAAACCGTTATACTGCCAGGTAGCTACGAATTAGAAGATATAAACAAATATTTATAAAATCATACCTCTAAATACGGTATTAATTTTAGATTTTTTTCAAATAATAATAGTTTACGTACACATCTTAAATCATCAGTTTCGATAACCTTTCAGGATGGAACGGTTGGTAAACTATTAGGATTTAAACATTAACGATTAGAACCAAATGTAGAACATAGATTACTCTGCAGAAATTAGTAAAGTAAAGTCAATAAATGTTGATAGTAGTAACACTGAAGGATCATACCTTAAGGGTAAACCAGTTCATAAAGTACATGATTTTTTTTCCAGTGTAGCACCTGGTTTTAAAATAATAGAATCACCACAAAATTTTATATATTTTCCAGTGATTGCTGAGATACTAAATAAAATAATTATTAATATACTAGATCAGGAAGGGAACTTGTCAATTTTCCGGGAGAAGTCATACCGATAAGTCCTTATCTTAAAGAATTAGATGAACGATGATAATTCTGTATTACAAGAAATCGGACAACATAATTTTGTTACAAAGCTTAGTATAAGAAGTTTAAAAAGAAAAAGAACAAACGGATTTTATCTAGTAATAAATCAAACTCACGAAGGTTCGCACTAACAAATCGACAGTTTAGGTTTTAAATTTAAAAAAACAATGCATTATTTGAACGTTGACGAAAATGTTCTTTTAGATGAATCAATTTTAAGCTGGGAAGTAGTTGCTTTTGGTCCTTTTAATTCTACAAAACTAAGACCGAATTACGAAATAAGAATTGCTCTGCAACAATCAAGAAAAATATCCTCTACCTTGAAAAAGTGAGATTTATTTAGAATTACAAACAACAGAAGATAACACTCCACTAAAAAAACGCATCAGCATTCCTATTTAAAGAATTACGTTATGTTTTAAGTAGTGTTACTTCGATTTTGTTCGAAATATCGGAATAACTTCTACACTTACAGGCTATATAATCGAAACGAAAATGCAAGGTTAGAAAATGAAGGAGGGTAGTCAAAAGCAAAATTAGAAGAAAATATTATGACCGATGGTAAAGGAAATGTTTCCTTATGTATCCCATTAAAGATATATTCAGGATTTTTTGAAGGCTTCAACAAGATAATTTTGAATTCCCAATAAGAAATAATTCTCATAAGTAACGATGATAGTAATTCTCTAGTAACCACTGTTGAAGATAAAATACCTAAAATTGCAATAACCAAATTTTGTTGGAAAGTTTCTCATTTTACTCTACCCATCCCTCAAAAGCTCTTACTAAACTTGTTGAGAACAATAGCGACATTCTTATTATTTTCTGAAGTTGACAATTAATTGAATATCCAAAATTACTAGAAACTACATGACAATTAGCCTGTAAAAACTTTTAAAAAAGTTGAGTCTCCGAGTCACGTATTAATTGCTTTCCAAAACAATAGATGTGGTAATGTGAAAGTTGATTAAAGTAGATTTGATCATTGTGAACTGAGAAATATAAACGTCTTTTTAAATACTGAAAGATACCTCTACAATGATGCCAACTTGGTTTTAAAAATAATATATTTGCTACACTCCATTAAATATGTTCTGATTTTTGTCAAGTATATTATAATTTGCCAATAGACCAGCGTTTCTCAACCCGGGGGGCGCGAGCGTATCGAAAGGAAATTATTATTAAAAACATTCATTAAAAACATTTAATATAATTTATTGACAGGAGAGCAAAACAAAATACATTCTGACATAATAAAAATAAAATACACATTTACACTGATATAATACACCTATAGATAGGATTGTATTAGTACTGCACAATGTATTTACCTAATAATTAAAACATCAATACTAAATTAAAAACAAGTTTAATAATTATTAGTGACTCCCTTGGGCCTGTTTTACAGAGCAAAGATTTTCGAAGGATGGTTTAATATTAGAAATAGACACTCTGAGTTCTTTTCCTATATTTAGTTGAGATCTATATTTTGTTTTCAAAGCAGTCACCGCAGAAAAAATCCGGTTTCGCAAAGGTAAGATGTCGGTAATAGTATACGAAATGCTCTTGTTTTCAGTGCAGAAAATTCATCATTCACCCCTGCTCAAAATTCAAAGAGTCATTTATTATTAAATTGTCTTTTGATTTCGCCACTTGCCGTGAAGTCTATGAAGATTTCTTCTTCGGAAGTTGAGGGCCCTTCGGGAGTATTTTGAAATGGATCCCTAACCCACTCGTAACTTGCTACCAAGTTGTCGTCATTAAGAAAATACTTTTTAAAATTCTTTGTCAACATGGCTAGATGATTTTCAGTGGTTACTAAAACAACTTTCACATGTTGTTCTTTAGCCTTGTATGTTTTAACACATTCACCCACATTTGCAAACATTTCTAGGTTTTTTGCTTTACATTTCTGCTCAACATTTCCAATTTTCTACAAAAAGCATTAATTTTATCGCTTGTATCGAATATATGTCTATTTGTTCTTTGGAATTGAAGATTTAAGGTATTTAGTTTCTCGAATATATCAACCAAGTAGCTCGATTTCATCACAAATAAACTATCTCGAAACTTCTCGGCTTCCGGTCGGTTTTTCCTCTTCTAGAAAAATAGCAATTTCATTTCTTAATTCACAAACACGTTGCAAACATTTCCCACGTGATAACAATCTTGCCTCGCAATAAAATAGTAACGCTGAATGTTCGACACCCATGTCTTTACAAAGTGCAGAAAAAACTCTAGATTTTAGGGGTCTCATTTTAATATAATTTACTACGGTTACAACTGTAGTGAGCACAATATTCAGAGCAGGACTCATTTCTTTGGAAGCCAGAGCTTCTCTGTGGATCATACAATGTGTCCACACACACAGTGAAGATTTTTTTTTACAAGTGCTTTAACACTTTGAAATCTTCCAGACATTGAATGAGCACCATCGGTACATATTCCGACGCAATTTTTCGACTCCATTTTTGCCTCGTTTATAAAATCATTTAAGATAGCAAATAATGCGAGTGGTGTTGCTTTGAGTTCTATTGGTTTGCAGAAAAATAGTTCTTCTACTGCTGACATACCATCACAAAATCGAACATAGGCAATGAAATGAGCATCTTTATTGCTCTCTGTTGCCTCATCAAGCTGAATTGGAAAACAATTTGTCACGCAACTTCCCGAAAAGCTGATGCTGTACCTCTTCAGCTATATCACCAATTCGACGGGCAACAGTATCATTTGATATAGGTATGGATAGCAATTGTTTGGCAAAATTATCTCCAAACAATCTCAATTGCTGTGGACTAAACAAGCTCTTCACAAATGGTGTGAGGCTTTTTACATCTGGCTATTTTATATGAAACTTTGTAAGAAGGCAAGTAAAGCTTTTTTCATTTACAAAGTTTTTTTAAAAAATGATTTCTGCTTTACATAGGATTTTAATTTTAATTTGAAGAATTCTCGGGGTTTGTTAAGGTACTCACTATGAAGCGTTTCCAAATTTCGTTTAAGTTTATTTGGTTTCATGCTATCTGCTGCCAAGATTTTTGAGCAAATAACACACAGTGGCCTTTCTTCATTTACTTCAGTACTGGTAAACCCAAAATTTAAGTGTTCTTGAGAATATTCTCTTGATTTTATTTTCGGAACCACGCTCGTCTGTGTACTTGTTGATGCTTCACTATCGTCTAATGCTCGCTTACGCCCACTTAAAAATTTATCCGTGATTCTGTATAAATTTACTGCCGTGAATACTTAATACCTGGAATTTCAATTAAGACGTAAATTACAAAATACATATTCACGATAAATCCGATAGAAGTAGAAGGATCAACTCTACTGGGACAGGCTGTAATTGCACGAGGTGCAGCATTTATACACTTTTGGGCAGACTTTCCGAATGTTCGAGGCAACTCGGAACTTCTCGTGAATTCGCTACCGATATGGTGGACGTAACAGAGAGCAATAGAGAGGCATCGATTCTAGTTTTGTCAACGCAGCAGATATGTGTTGCCAAATATGAATAAATTTACTTACTCTTGGTTTGGAATTAAGGTCATAGTGTAGCTTTAGCATCAAAATACTGAAAATACATTATTATTGCATGCATTGTTATTGTATGAGAGGCGCGATGAAAATTATGTTTGAAAATTGGGTCGCAAATACTGAAAGGTTGAGAAACACTGCAGTAGATCCATATTTAATCTACATGAATTTTAGTCCAATTTACCCGTTGTCTGTATTAACTACTTACCTTAACGAGATTTATTACGGAGTGGTTCAATAACAATGAGGATTGATTTCGAAAAAAAAAAAAATACGAGCTAAAACAATAGCATATTGTGTAATGATAAACGATCAAATATTTAGCTATAATTCTTTGACGAAAATGGTACAACTCTAAATTTCATCTCCCACCCTTGAATTTTGCTATATTTATTATATAAATTTAAAAAATAAACGAATCTGATCGTATTTTTAACTTAAAAAGATTATTATATTTTCTAAAAGTATGATAAACAATTTAGTGTTTCATTAAAGGTTAAAGTATCTTGTTAACTGAAACAAAATCATAGAAGAATACTCCAAAAGAATTTTGTATTCAAGAAATTTTCTAATTTAAGGATTAATTACCGTCATTATGAATAAGAGGCTTGTTATGGATATAAAAGGATTTATACATTATAGGAAATGAAAAAGCACAGTATAATAAAAAATGTTCATCTAAACCTGTAATTCAGCAACATGATCAACCGACTTGAAGAGCTTTAATACCAAAATATATTTACATTTCAAAGTCGCCATTTATCTGTGTATTATCTAATATATTTTTTATACATTATAATTTTTTTAATAAAACGAATAAATATGTTTATAAATCTTTTATTTTATAACATATAATGGTACTACTATAGAAATGAAGTACTTACATAAACGTATTTTTAATAAATAAAATGTTGTCTTCTAATCCTAGCAATGCAAACTCTACTAATAATGTTGATAAGTTTTATGTTTTTAAATGGTATTTACATGCTTGAGCCGATTTTTGATGTAGTGAAATATGATCTATTAATGCAAAAATATAATAACCAATCTGGAGCTTCAGTTTCTTCACCAGCCAGTGAGTAGTATCGAGAACATGCCTCTGACATAATAAACATTTCCATCACCAATTTCTCCATTTTTACAAAAAAGATTCTAAAAGTTTTTGTTTAGCCTCACTGATATCTACTAATAGAGGAAGATCTTGGATATAGTTTTTCAAACTGACAACTTGTTTTTGTTTAATTTCTTTACAAATTCAAATATGTTCAGTGTCAAAATAACAGTAACAAGATTTTACACTATCAAAATATAAATTTATCAAATCATTGTAATAATTGTTCGTTAACTAATTCATAAAAAGTTTTATGTAATTTATCAATTTGTTGGGGCAAATTACTAATAGATTGGTTAGATATTGACATTATATTCTTATATTACTGAAGGCACCTGACAGTTTGACGAGTCTCTGTGTAATCCTTAACTAACCACCTCTACTTTTCACATAGATAGTATTTAATCTATTTCAAGGTTATCTTATTCGGAGGAGGCACTTTGTGTATGTTGGGAGATGGCATATATTAATATTTATTTTTTTTTGGAAGGGAGAAGTCACTCGGTTTGTGGGAGAAGGAGGAGGAGATATTCCCACAAAGTACCTACTTATAAATATAATTTTCCAATTTTTCTCAGACACCACTCATGTAATACGAGGCTGGTTTGAAAAGTCCGTGCAAAGTCCGAGAGATGGCACCACCGGCACGTATCGAGGTCATGTTTAGTTAGTAGAATCTCTTGAATGAACGCACACCAAGTTTCAGCCATATTGGTCTATTTCTTTGTGTTTGGCATTCGTGTGAATCAAGGAAGTCGAGTGATTTTCAAGAAATGGACGAAAAAGAATTTCGTGTGGTGATTAAACATTACTTTATGAAAGGCAAAACGCCTCAGGAGACTAAAGAGAAGCTTGATAAACATTATGGTGACTCTGCACCCTTCGATTAAAACAGTTTATAAGTGGTTTCAAAATTTTCGGACTGGCCATATGGGAACAAGTGACGCTGAACGTTCTGGACGGCCTGTGGAGGTTACGACTCCAGAAATCATTGATCAAATCCATGATATGGTGATGGATGACAGAAGAGTTAAGGTGCGTGAGATTGCTAGTGCTGTGGGCATCTCGACTGAACGGGTACATAATATTTTGCATAAAGATTTGGACATGAGAAAGCTATCCGCAAGATGGGTGCCGCGATTGCTCACGCTTGACCAAAAACGGAATCGTGTGAAGTGTTGCAAGGATGGTTTGCAGCTGTTCCAGAAGAATCCGGAGGACTTTAAGCATCGTTTCGTCACTGTGGATGAAACATGGATACATTACTATACTCCTGAGACCAAACAACAATCTAAACAATGGGTTACCAAGGGGGATTCGCAAGGGATAATCCTCATCGACTATCTGGAAAAGGGTAAAACTATTACAGGTGAATATTATTCATCGTTATTGGACCGTTTGAAAACCGAGCTGCAAGAAAACGCCCGCTATTGGCCCACAAGAAAGTCCTTTTCCATCACGACAACGCACCAGCACACACCTCAGCAGTTGTGGTCGCAAAATTAATGGAAGAAGGATTCCAACTCGTTTCACATCCCCCCTATTCTCCAGACTTGGCTCTCTCGGACTATTA